>CAADRB010000002.1:1011746-1225432 GCA_900708905.1 Hymenolepis diminuta | reverse complement strand
AAATTCTCCAAGCAAGTTTTAAAATAGCATATTAAAAAAATATATCTGATCAAGTTCGATAATTATTTAAATTGGGTGTATAAGTGAAAATTTACTGAAGGAACTTATTCTTGTGGTAAAGAAACATACTATGGTGATTGCTTGGTGGTTAATTTATATCAAAGTCGCCTCTAAATAAATCCATTTTAATCACTACATTGCATCTTTCTGTTCATAACAAATGTTCTAAATAGACAGCTCTTGCTTAGTGTACATCGTTTCCGATACTCTGCTATGTTATGAAATTCCTATTGCTATGCCAATTTGAGTTAAAAAGACTAGTTAAAGCTCCTATCAAAATTATGAATAGTGGAGAAAGATTTATTGCTCTCGATATCAAATTAAATTTAGAAAAGAGAAAAATTCGGTTTTATTAGATACTTGTTAGAGTTAGATGACAACTAACGGTTTACAGCTAACAAACAACGACAGCGGTAACAATCACCAATTCGTAGCTGTTTGAGAAAGAGCTAGCAACAATTGTGAAGCAGAACACCAAGAGTTGATTAGACCCAATATGTATTCAAGGAAGCCACAACGAGTATTGATTCAAGTAACAGAGGTAAAGAGGAGATGAACAGGATGCGTAAGAGCCGGTACTTGACCGGCGTGCGTCGTTCGTACGTGGAAAACAGGGATAGCTTTATTCGAGTCACTTGGGTAAGGTCGCGAGAGAGCATGAGCGCAGATGTGCTTTTAGATGAAGCGAGGCAGTTATAGAAAGGCGGAAATCGAGGGGCGCGTTTAGGCATAGCAGACGGGGGTTATGCGTCATAGGGACATAAATGAGGTCACTCCAACTTCGTGGGCGAAAAACCGAAGTTTTGTCGTGGAGAATGTGAATAAAAAGTAATTCTGGAAATGCATAGAGTTATCCTTCACACTCCAGCCATTTCGAGCTTGAGATATTGTTAATTATTAGTCCAGAGACTGGCTTGTAAACTGTTGAAAGGGAAGGTTTTCTTCATTTATTCATTTACTTGTCAAAAGCTATTATCAAAGAACAAAGATGTGATTTTCGTAGTGCATCGTTTCCAATAAAACGCTTATCGAATATGACAAAAAGTGAAAATTGAAATCAAGGTGTTCTACCTATTCATCTATCTCAATTTGCGATTCGTGTCTCCTATTCTTAATGCGTTTCATGGCCTAAGGGTATTCCTTTCAGTTGGGTGTGATTTGGCCTCGAGTGCCTAAGATTTTTCCTTTGCAAGAATGAATGGCTGCATTCCAAGGCATTTTTTTAATACCAAATTTTACAAGTCAGTGTAGTAGAAGAAAGCGTACATCTGAAATTTATCGCTTTTTAAGATTTGGTTGTGGCGCCTTTCTCGGTTTTAGAGGGTTTATAGTTAGTGTAAGTCAGCATTACTCAGCTCGTTTGAACCCGTTCTATGAATTTTAATTCATTCCACAATAATGTGCATTAGTGGTGAATTATTTAGACCTTTTTACGAATTCTAAATGGAGAAGATTGATTAAAAGGTAAATGGTTGGTATATTCATTCTATCGTTAAAATAACAATCGATATAAAAAAGATTGACATCGAAACTTAAGACTAAAAATCCATTGAAGCGTACTAACATATACAGAATAAGGATATTTGGGAGAAAGAGTATGTCAGAATGATGACTAACACACATCTGTTAAGAGTTGTCTAAAATTGGAGGCACGGCGTTCCAGATAACAGAACTCGGACGCCTCAACGACATCCTCTTGTTCCAGAAATGAGATGTCAACGAACTCATTTCGACCAGATAAATGACGTAAATTTTTAAAACCCAGAGTTTCATGTTCTATTTTGTAACAGAAAGTTCTCATTAAAATGTATACTGCCTACAATAAAATTTGAAGGTAATACTGCTAACCACGGGAATCTTAAGTCAGTTTGTATACATCTACGTGAAAAATTCACCGAAGGATAACCAATTTTACATTGTCTAGTCAGTTACACGCCTACCTAAATCCTTAATTTATTCTATTTCCACTTGGAATGCCTCAGTTTACAAACTGATTAAGGCTTTTTACCCGATTCTCTGAATGACTCACATAGAACTCGTAAAGATACAGACGATCGTATTTCAGCAGTATATAACTTTTTAAGATTACAACTACTCCGACTCCAGGAAAAATAGGTCGAAAGTGCTGTTGTTCTCGAATTTTTGTCAGCACAATTTGAGGACAATTTATATCGCTAAGTTGAGTTGCGATAAGCCAGAGAATATTGAAACAGTCATTACTATTAATGTGACAAAACATGATTAATTAAAAAAACGAATTAGTCAATGAATGGTGATTGATCTTGCCATGATGATGACTTGCGTAACCTACTACTCTCTAGCATTTTTTTAACTCAATGATTGGGTAAATAGCATCTAATGGAAGTGCGTTTATTATTTCTACTGTCACAGGGTCTATTGTCTCCTTTGTGGATGTAAATGTTTGCCAAGCTATTATCGCACATATGTGATTCAAACTTATTCCTTGATTACTCCCCCTCCCTCTCCTAGTTTTAAATAACCGGATGTCAGGGATGATTTAAATCATCTACGTAAATAAGATTCTATCATTTTGATATTCCACTCTGATGCTTAGCAAATTGTAATTTCCAATTCGAAACTAAATGATATGGGTTATAGAATCTACTGCCATGGTTTAAAATAGATGACAGGGTTTCTTAGATTAGAATGCAAAGAACTGCGAGTAGACAAAATTACATCATAGAACAGTAACCGAAATATGAGAAGTGAAAGAGAGAAGAACAAGGATCAGCAAAGAGGGTAAATGGAGGAAAGAGCGTGAGAACCGAGAGTTTGCACCGTGTGTCTTTAGACCGGGATTTGCGAATAGCACGGGCAAATTAGAATGGTCAGAAGCGAGTGAAAAGGATTATCAATAACCTGCCATACGCTTTGGGCACATGTAGTGAAGTGGAGTGACTGCACTCAGTTTGAGAAAGCAATCGAAAGTAAACATTCCGCATAAAAGGCGGTTTGAATTAAAACGTGGTTAAAAGTAACAATTTGTGGAGACATTTGAGGAGCAATCATTCAAGATTCCTACTGATAAATAGTGAATATTTGCTTAAAATTTGCTTCATCAAATATGTCAAGAGATGTATGAGAATTATTGTTATTTATATTAGACTTCTCGTGAAATATCTTCAATCTCCCAAAAAACACTTCAAGATCCTTATTGAGTATAATTTAAGAGAGAACATGCAATTGAGAATCTCTTAACTATATTTCTCCTGGTTTTATGCTATCTTCTATTTCTATGTGCACATTAATATGTTTTCTGTTTATCTTTGCATAGGCAAACAGACTGGACTTATGTTATTGCGTGGAGATGGTTTTCTCCAGTGAAAGTTTATCTGATGAAGAGGAAGAAGATTCAGGGCGGGAGACAGAGAGACTTGGAAAACGACGAAAGAATAAAAGTGAGTTCCGCTGAAATTCGTGATTTTTCGCCAGCAACTTAAAGGATTATTATTTATTTAATAATATGATTTAGAAATATCAAACAAGAGTAGTAGATTAGTTAATGAGACATTCTACGTTTGGGTAAAGGGAGGACAACTTGTTGAGAATAATGATATGCTTATTGTCAGTTAATTAGTCGCTAAAAGCACTACAGTCCTAGTAGTTGAGTACGGACCTGTATTACCTGTTGCTTCTATCTCCACTGGTTGCCTTGGTTCCAGCGGCCTCTTCAAACTCTGAGAAAATGGGGTTACGGGACTTATAGATTGTCTGTTTATTTGGTACTAAAGTAGCATAGACCTGGTATCAAATTGACAAATTCCGTTCACGTGAAATATTTTTGAGTTGTATTCAGAGTTTTGAAAACGTCCGATGCTGTCTTCTCCTAGATACTTCATCGTTGGAATAATTGAGTCTTAATTTTGGGATAGATCCACTTTTCTTTAAATTATCTGCCTCGTGATGATGGGGTAATTATCCTTCATCAGATAATATCGCATGATTATCCACGCACTTTCTCTTCCATATGGTATCATTTTCTTTAATCTTCTTCCCCACCAGGGTCCCAATTAGGCTAATTTGAACCTTCTATTTCAAACTAAGGGAAGAATATAAATAATTATTAGTTAAGTTAAACAGTCAATCTGAATTTGGATTTAGTTATTTAATAGTACTGTCAGGCTTAGTTTAGTTTCATATAAATTTACCTATAAGAATTTGACAATTTGAAAAGCTCAAATCTATACTGAAATCACTTAATTGCATGCGACCATAGTAAAAAAGTGTTTATTTGAGCGAATGAAATATCATGTAATGGAAAAAAGTGTTCGAACGTAACTAATGGAAGGGAAATTAGCACGAGTATACCGGAATTCCCACGTCGATCGTGTGTTGCTAACGCCTTATTTGGGCTTCTCGATAGTATCTGCGGAACTTCGGACGCTGGTTGGGTCTTCTTCCGTACTAGGAGTAGGCATTCATAAAAAGATAGAAAGTGTTTATCGGTAAAATAATACAGTCCCTCTGCTTGTTTGGTTAGATCATAAACGTAGGCCTTTCTCGTTCATTCTGGCGGCTCCCATATATGCCACTTATATCATAATCAGTTAATCAGTTTACTTTAATCTTTAACAGGAAAGACTGACAAACCTTGGCTCTACCGGTTTGTTGCCCACCTTCTCGCACCCTTCATTCTCTCAAAGTGGGTTCGAGCCTTGCTCTTTATCTCCTTCATGGGTTGGATTTGTTTCTGCATTGCTATTATCCCTGGTGGAATCCAAATTGGTCTTGATCAGAAACTCTCCATGTCCCTAGACTCCTATGTATTGGAATACTTTGAAGCGATTTCCTCCATGCTGGCAGTCGGACCTCCAGTGTACTTCGTGGTCACGGAAGGACACAACTTTGAGTCTCCGAAGGGACAAAATCAGATCTGTTCTCGACAGGACTGTGATCCGAATTCTCTACTTCGAACGCTAAAGCAGAGTATAGCCTCTAAAGAGTAAGTTATGGTGGATTTTCACCTAATATAAAAGTCAGATAAAGTTGAAAATGTACAGCTTTCGTTATTAGATGCATTGAGGAAAAAATGAGATTGGAATTTAATAATTCTTGTCCTTAAAAGTGGACATTGCCATAGCTGGGCTTCATTATCCTTAAGTCTCTTTGGCTAGAGATGCTTGAGGGTTTTCATTTGTAGTGGAGACTAGTCTGTTGAGTAAACAATCGCACACTTTATTCAATCGTATTTTTTGATATCTTCCATTTCAAAAACCAGTTCTATTTCACTTGGTGGCAGAAGGATGAATTTATATCTAGAATTCTACAGATTTAAAAGATTGCATCTACTAGCTTCAGAAAATGATTATTTTTCTTTTTGAGACCAATTTAGGGCTAATTCGTTTTAAAAAAATATATCGCTACTAAAGGAACGATATCTAACCACTCGTCTGATCAGGGCTGCCCGTCATAGCTACGATAGCTCATACCCAAAGGAAGATGAAAAGATTGTTTCTCAATGATTCTCTTTGTTGATATCTTTATAATAATGGTACACTCTCTATAGACAGATTGAATGTGCTATTATTCAGTAATACAGCAGTGAAAGGACTTTATTCTCAGGTGTCAGCATGCAAGAACAGTAGTCGGAGAATCTAATGGCCGAGTAGCGAACTCCACTTACCGAATTATTATAAACTCTCCTCAGGTTCTCACAGGGTTTTGATTTTCTATGGTAATTAGATATGATTATTTCACCTGTTGAATTTTTAGGAAGGTGGGATTCAAATCAGTCTCATTGATCCGCGCATAATTATCAAATTTCACTTCTCTCCAAAGAGATCATCTTTCTTTTACGTTTTTGCGCTTGTAATTCTAAACCCATATCTAAACTCAATCCTAGACATCCATATAAAATGGCTTCCTTTTAAGAGATCTAAAATATATTGATATTAAGGCCGATTTTCTTGGGACTCCAAGTTTGTTTATTTGAATGTTGTTAGTTGGTCTCTGATCCATTTGAAAATTCGCCAAGCCAATCAAAAATTGAAATACCCAGTGAGTTAATCAGTTTTTTTTTAAATTGAATTTCTTTGATTAAGTAGATTGATAGATCTTTTGATTAAGCTAAAAAAAAGTTACTGTCTTTATTCAATGACTCTTTCAATCGGCAGTAATTTTGAAAACAATTTTATTTAAATTTATTGACTTGGAAATAGGATAACATTTTAAAGATTGCTGATATTTCTTGGGACATCTCTAATAGAAGTAGACATTGCTAATAATTATTTCATATTGATTAGATATTGTACTTAGGCCTTTATTGAAGTCATTAGTCAAAATAATCAAAAGGACACTGTCCAATGAATGAATGATAATTGTGGATAAACATCTTTTTTCAGAATTGTTTGGGAATAGGGTTGCAGTTAATTTAACTAGAGAAGTCTATTTCGGGGTGTCTAATTACTCCCGCTTTTTAAAAGTATTCCTCTCTGATTTTTCGTTTAAATTTTCGTCGTCGATATATGACTGAATTTATTATCGTTTTTTAAAACGCAAAATAATAGATTACCTGACCCGAATGTCGTGAGGATCAGTTGTCTCAATATAGCCTTTAACTAGGTTCTTATAGTGGGAAAACTTGTTAGTTTCATTTGAAAATAATTTACTTTTATATGAAAATACAAACGTATTCTGTGTTGGATATCATTGAATACATGCAGTTAGCGATTAAATCAAGATCTCAAGTATTGATAAGTCCGATTAAAGTCCTTTTTTAGCTGTTCATTCCTGGTCTCAAGATTCTCACTCCTGGTTTTAGATTTATTGACTTGCGGGGTTTAACTATTGTTCTTTACAGTGGTTGGTAATTCTCTTCTCTTGTATATATATATATATATATAAATCAAACCAGCTTGTGCTCTCACTCACACTTTTGCGTGCCAGCCCACGGGAAGCCAAGGGTGTGGAGACATCTGTTTTGCACACTATGCCTTCTATGTTTTATTATCAGATCGAACTTAGCGTACAAATCTCCTTAATTCTAAAAACCAAAGAGAAATCGAAAAATTTATTCCATCATAAGCACTGCTTTCTCTTTTATTCTTTAGGGAACCCAAATTGATAAGTTCAACCTTGGACTTACGCAGAAAGAAATTGTTAAGATTAGTTATCTTCGAGCTGTATTCGGTCATCCATTTTGTTTATCACTGTTAATAGTTTTGGTCGGATATTCCTATTACATTAAGTTTCCTTCATTTTTGCAAAGAAATACTCGGCCTTTTAACCTCATATGATTCTTTTATTTCTTCAAGTCACAGAATCTCGGACCCGCTGAAGTCTTGGCTGGACGATTATACACTTTGGAGTAAATATCCTCGATGTTGCGGTATTGAAGCTAACAACTCATTCATCTTTTGCGACGTCACTAAGAGCTCAAATTGTCAAAAGTGTCCCCTTGAGAATGATCGCCTCTTCGGACAGCCATTTGACAATCTCCTACCTTATTTCCTTGCTCGTATTCCTGGCCCTGATTGTCCATATGCGTAGGGCTATTTTTTCATAATATTGTGGCTAAATATGTATCATTTTTATATAGTTTGATTGATCGAAGGCAGTAAATTTTAGCTTAGTTCTCTTGGGAATCGAATCCCTTGGGATTTCTTGTATTTTCATATTCTATGGAAGTGAGAAAAGCTAACTCCTCCTGTCGTAATAATTTATTTAATATAGCATTTGAAATTAAAGTTAAGCATAGGATGGTAGATTATTAAAGTGAAACGTCTGTACAAGAGTAAATTAATGCATAGGCACACACAAAGGGCCATTTAGAATGGCTTAGCAAGGGAATACGTAAACCCATCCAAAGCGGTCGATATTACAACGAAGAATCACACAATAGACATGGGATTTCAAGTTAGGTAACTTTATATTCTGCAGTGGACATGAAGGATAACAGAACATTTAAGGACGCCACAGCTACTGTACAGTCTGTAAAACTCATTGAGACATCAAATTAATAATTCTTTGAACCGTGTTTTTTTGCTTTTTATAGAGGCAAGGCCCAATATGGATCGGCAGTGGTCCTTTCGAACAATACTAATGATCCTACTCCCCACGTCCTCACCTCCCATTTCGCCGCTCACCACACCGTTCTTCGCACTACCGAAGATTTTATTGAAGCCATTCGGAAGGCTCGCGAATTGGCAGATGAATTCGGTCCGCGGTGGAAGAAAGAGGGCGAACTTGCTAGTGCTTTTCCTATGACCATGACAGACTCAATTTCCAAAATGCTCTCAAAACCCAAAGGACCTCAACCGAATTCTGTGTTCCCTTATAGGTAAACAAACTACTACAAAATGTAATGTGAGTTGACGGGGCGTTGGTTATCAGGCATGTCTACTGTTAGAGATCATGTGTTCGATTCTCATTGACGCGGAACGGTCAAACGCACTGGTTAAATCTGGCTTCTATGAAGGGTGGCCGAATGCGGTCTTTCACCAGTGAGGCTCTATAACGTCACCTCTTAAGGCAAGGCAATCATTGGAAAACGTTTTCCTAAATGCGCTTGGGAATTATGTGAAACGTAACCTGTCTCGAAGGGTATTCCTTAAAATTCGCGAAAAAAATAAGTTTGTCTCCTCAATTTTCAATGTCTACATGACCCCTATTGGGATTTAGATTGAGCTGTGGATTAGAGAGAAAATGAATATGGTGTAACCCAATATATTCTCTTTGAGATTATTAAACCATAAGTTTGTTGAGTAAAACTCGGGTACAATAGAGCTTCCACTCAGCAACTGGCAGCTGAAAGGAATATCGAAATTGGTAAGTGTAAAATAGTTTCCTTCCTTTACCATTAGACCTTGATATGCAAAATTCAAATTCACAATTCCTTGTTCCTTCCATTAGTGCTTACAAATAACATCTCTCAGGTAAAATTTATGCGAGGTGCGATAAGTTACAGACACTCAGCCGAAATTAGCGGTCCAGATGAATGAAAATTAACTAATCTATGCTAAATAACTTATACTTCTCATATACCTTTAGCTTGATGAAGTAAATGAGGATGTATTTAATGGTTTCACAGTCCTTTTATTTTTCCGTTTTTAGTATATTCTATGTCTTCTACGAGCAGTACTTGAACATTGTCAATGAGACACTCATCCAGATGTCCATGGGACTGGCCTCAGTATCTATAATCACTTGGGTTATGCTAGGTCTGGATGTCATCGCTACATTGAACGTAGTGATTGGTGTGGGCTCCATTGTCCTCTCTGTAGCAGCTATGATGGTTCTCTGGGACATCTCTCTCAACGCTATCTCCTTAGTCAATCTTGTTGTGGTGAGCAGCTAAGATCTGTCTTTCCATTCCATGTCTGTCATTCGATTCTCATCTAAATTGTAATCAATTTCAATTTTAGTGCATTGGAATCTCAGTCGAGTTCTGTGCCCACATTGTTCGTTCCTTCACCATCAGTACAAAAGCAACCCGTGTGGAAAGAGCTTTGGATGCCCTCTCTGAAATGGGCAGCTCGGTAATTCTCTACCTATTTCGATTTGGGTAATATTTTTCTCCCTATAATAAACTCGTATATGTATCCCTCTCTTTAGGTTCTACGAGGTATCACCCTAACCAAGTTTGGCGGTATCGTAGTGCTGGGCTTCGCCAAATCACGACTCTTCCAAGTGTTCTACTTTCGGATGTACCTCTGCATGGTGCTTTTTGGTGCTGTGGTTGGTATTGTATTTTTACCAGTTCAACTCAGCTATTTCGGTAAATTCATTTTTACCTCCCATACGTTTGTCTATTATCTCAATAAAGCTTAATATTTTCGTTTATATTACTTTTCTTAGTTAGGCGGTGTCAAGTGCTAAACAATATAAAAGATTGTCTGGTAATTAGTATTATTTTAAGTCTAAAATGGAGAGTAGATATCAGTTTACATACCTATCTTGGTGGAAGAAGAAGCCACCTTATTGAGAGGCACCTCTGAGCGTCTTTTGTGTATTAGTAAGTATAAGTTACCAAATGTATTCCTATGGGTTTAAAATCTGTAAATCTGCCGAAAGCAATATATAGCATATACGAAAAGAAGCATAAATGCATAGCCAACCGAAATATTTTTTTCAGTTAGGGAAAACGATGAGCTTAGGCAAATATTCATACACGCTCATAAAGACACCATTGCTCCAAATGTTAAAAATTGAATAATCCTTAGCCTTGCGCCATAGCGGAACAAACGTAGAAGTACACATATGTGATGATCAGATAAGTTCTGGCAATTTATCTTAATGAGAACTTAAAATAATAGAATTAGAAGGCTAGTTCAATTGCTTGGACGAGAATGTGAAATGATTTTATGTGAAGGTAACAAGTTTTGTAAGGGAAACCTGTTAATTCTGCTGAATAAATTCTTTCAAACTCTCTTTTGCTTTCCAGTAAGGTTCATCCAGAATAGTGATTGGAGAGATTTCTTGAATAAACCAACTAAATATATGTAAGGGGTGTTTTCATTCCGAAAGAAGTGACTATTTAGAAGCTGTAAAACTTTCATGTGAAGGGAAATGATTAGGAGGCTTGTCTCTAAGTGACAAAATGAATTCTCCTGTTTTCAAAATATTAATAACACTTTTCATTTCTAGGTCCTAAGCTCAATCGAGCTATGTTGTACAAACAGAAGCGACCAGTCACTGGTGGAAGCATTCGACGAAATTCCCATCGAGGAGCTCGTCATGCATAACTTGACACATTTGTCACCGTTTTCACACTCTTCCTTTTCATCTCCTGTCTTCCACAAGTCGGCACCTCACCCTATTAGTTTACATTTTCATTTTCTTTCTCTTTCTTGATCATTTTCTCCTTTTTAATTTAAGCATATAAGGCAATGCAAATAAGTAATGATTCCCTTTCATCTTATTTCTGTTTCTCACGCGCCTTATCTTGGAACGAAAATAGATGTTAAATGTAATGTCATAGAGAAGCCGCCACTTTCCTAAAATCATCCCCTCCAGCTTTATTTAATACAGCAGTACGCACAAACTCCATTTGCTTCTTTTTCTCTCCGGTGCATATTTTACATAATGACTGCTGAGATACTCTATACTCTTGCCTGCCTCCGTGTCTCAAATAGAGAAACGGAAGTCATTCTTAAATTGTATTAAAATTTTCACCTGAGAGCTTTATTCATAATCGATATATAGAATTGTCGAGAAGCGACTCTACTACGGTGAATTGTGTCAAGATCATCGGACACTTCTCAGATGTATCTTCATGTGCGTTTTTGTAAATGCGCATATGCGTCCGTCTGGGTTCTTTTTTGAAAATATGTGTGTAACAATTTGAAGCAAAAATCTGCCTTCCTTCTTTTTTCTTGTGGGGTTCTGAAATAACATTGAGTTGTAATGTAAAGCTGATTCACCAATAATACGACACTCCAAACAAGTAAGAAAAAAAACAGATTTCAGATATCATCTTAAATGGGGAAAGGACAGGAGAGTGAGATAGAGGAATTTAAGAGAATCCTTTATAACATATTGTGAACCATTTGAAAAGGCTGGGGGAGATCACATCTTAGTGTTCTTTGCCAATCGCGACTGTTTAGATATGCAATGAAGATACAGAACAGAGAAAGTTAATTATATTTAAGTCGTCTTATCTCCATGGAAGTTTATCACGATGACATTACCACACTATGCTGCAGAATCATAAGGATTTCACTTTTGTTCAGGCTTAATTCATCTTGAATTTTTTAAAAGAATACTGATAACGAGGATAGCAAGAAGAAGCAGAGGAAATTCGTCATATGAGACTATTATCACGAGTTTGCTGTTCTGTAACAGATATGCAATCTTTATAACCGCTCATTTTAAATAGCTAATTTTTTTCTTATTTCTTTTGGTAAAGCCTCTTTTCTTGTGCTTCATTAATTACCGAAATTAAAATGCCAGAATATATACAGTATTTTGAAGAGAATCTTTCCATACTTTGTTCAACATAAGATCATAACACTAAATTTATAAATTAGAATAACTTACAAATGACTTAACGGTTTCCAATACACTCCCAGGGTTTTTTAGAACTGGAAGACACGAATTACTTAGACACAGGGATTGGATCACGTTCAGATGATTTATGGTATATGTTCCTCGCGGTTTTATGGTGCTTATTCTCGCGCCTATTTTAAATTCCAAAATAAGCGAAATTTAAAGATTTCTCTTTAAACGTAGACTGAAACTAATATAGAAATATATAATTAATCACTCTTGGAATACTGTACTTTATTCAATGTCAGAAATCGACCTAGGGAGATGAGAATCATTGAACATCAGAAAATGGATCTATTTTTATCTTGGAAATAGAGATTACACGTTGGCAAAAAACCCAAATGTGGTATTTATTTCTAAAATTGCTAAAGTCAGCAGATGTCTATCAACACCTGGCGATTAGAAGTGATTTTCAGGCAATATGATCTCCACTACAGTGTCCACGGGTAGTTCCGCTGTGTGTTTGTGTGTTTGAACATAGATACCTAAACAGATGTCGATCATCATGCCGAGACACCGACAACGAGACATGACTGACGTCTAACAGAGAAATGTTTTGCATATAAACCTAATTTACTAATTAATAAATTGAGGTGGCTTGTCTGCCACCTCCTAACTGATCTGGCGAAATGACTGACTTGACTTATTCCATCTGGCCCCGATAGATCCCCAACGATATTACAAAACCATTTTAAATTCAAAGGCACTTATAAAAGTTTGTAGAGATTAAGTTCCCTGAAATTAGTACGATTATTTTAATTACTGCGGATAAACTGCTAATATACATAAAATAAAAACCAAATATAATTTAATATGTATTCTGTCCATCTACGTAAAGTTTCCATTTGCAAATTTGTGATTCTTTTATTGTGTAGGAAAAACGACAATCAAATAAATTCACTTCGAATATAGCATCCAAACTTTTCAATCACCTGGAATTCATTTGTCTGGCTTCCTCACTTCATTCAACAATGCTAACTTTTTATGGGAGCGCGTCTCCTTACCTTTTGTATAAAATAAATTAGTAATGGTTTGATATTGCAGAACTACTGAAATTTAATTCTACTGGAGAAGCAGACACATAGCATTTAGTATTCCATGCGACAATTTTGTCGCACAAATTCACACCGCTCTTAAACCATAAAAATGTACTTTCTGAGTGCAATAAATGAAACACAATGGAGAATTATTTCTGCTGCAAGGAATAAATTAGGATGTTCGGGATTACAAAAATCAAAATCACCATGTATCCGAATTTTAAATCCTATCTCGGAAAAGAATAACTAGGGCTTCACTATTTCAAAATTTGCACTCGATCGCCAGTGATCTAGTGTAGAAAGTATGTTTTAATAATGATTTATTACAGGGTGTCTTATGGGAAGCGAAAGGTAGAAAGAAAGAGCATAAGTGTCTGTATGGGAAACAAAAAATAAAGTTGGGTCAAGAAATACTAAAGATTACATGAATGACAAGAAGTTTCTTTGCCACAGCGGCTACTTCTGTCTCCAGTAGCAAGAATTACAATTGAATATACCCGCAAGACTAGCTTCTCATTGGTCCACTATATACTCATTAACTTGCTTGGTAGCAAGTGCTTTCTTATTGGTAAGCAGATCCCAATTCCTCAACAGCAACATACTTTTGGCATACGGTCGAATCCAACGTAATAAAAACCTCAGGAGTAACGACGCAACGCAATGTTGTCTGAATAATCCATGGGCATGTATTTGTCCCACTCTGCAGATGAACGTATGACAAGCGGAAATATTATATACGGTTTGGCAGGAAATCGCCAGCAATCAGACTGCGGGTTTTCTGTCCCAATTGGTCAGTGGGTTCTCAACTTTTCACACGCATTCACAGTATATTCTTTGTAAATAAAGAAGAATGTCGAACTCATCATCACTATTCACTTCTACAGTTATTAGTCAGCAAACTCATCCTTCTTTTAATAGCTCCAGTTCTGATCGGTTTGCTAGAATTAAGGTGATAAGTGGGGCTAGCTAAATTGCACACAGATTAACAGTTCGTCATATCGAAATAGTCTAAAATAAGACCAAACTTTCTTGTTCATGAGATAATTCTCTCCAACTTATATAGGATGGAGTGTCCTGGAGAAATTTATTCCAAGAAGCGTAAAAGCGGACCAGACCCATATTTCAATCTGTAGAGGGTGTCCATTAATTTTATTCTGAATATCATATCCGACATATAAAACCAGATGGAATGAATCTCAAAGAAGCAGATCTCATTTTACTGATTAAGCAGAAAACAACGTTAATGCATAGCAAAAAATTCCCCAACTTTATGCAAATTATCTAAATTTTTGCCTTGCCGAATTCTTCCTTATGAATGAATACATTCTAAAATCAGTGGTTATTAGAGAAAATCCATAAGATATGAATTTATTCTTTGCACAATATGTAGTACAAGCTAGATTCATAAATTAATTACTTAACTAATCACATAAGGTGACTACCTTTATGCATGTGTCTGTATTATCCATGTGCCCATGGTCACATAGATTCACCATTCGTAATAATAATACATGCCAAGTTCATTGACATTCGTATAATCCCACACAAATTCCTCCTGTCATGCAATACATGCTTGTTTCCATTCATTCTTTTATCTTTCTCTTCAAACCTCAGCATTAAATTAAGTGTTTAATCAAATATTAAAATATTACGGCATACCAAATAAAGATGACTGTATATAATTACGCTTAATGATTATCTTAAAGTCACAAACAGCAATTTATAATTTAATTCAGTTTGTGATTTTAAAATGATGGGTTAATTATTAACTTAGTAGCAATTTCAAAATTTCTTCAACAGAGGTGATGAATATAGCATCTGGGTTTTCCGTGTATTTTTTCACTTATTTGAATTCGAATATAATAATTTCGAGTTACTCAAATCAATATTAACTGAAAATCTACAAGAAAACTGAAAATGAGCTAGTGTTATCAGTTTCTTATCAAAATAGATTAGCGAAAAATGCGACTATATGTATTACAAATTTATCTAGTACTTGCAATTTTAATTAAAAAATACCTAATTCCAGAATCTTGGAATATTACAATATATACCGATTTGCCATTAAACAGTCTTCTTATAAAATTCAGGCTTAGCATTAAAAAAGCCTAATCGGCGCCTCATACAGGTTTGAGAAGTCAAACAAATGGGAAACCCATCATTTTAGTGAGCTAAATCAGAAAGTCATAATAAGTTTTCTCCTCCGAGATTTCAGGAGCTCTATTTTGAGTAGATGATGTAAAATCACCTGCACAGAGGTTGTTATTAATAGTGTTATCTATGACAAAGTGTGGGAAGACTTCTGTAAACAATAGGGTATTCCTGTAAACATTCCAATAAAAGATAACTAATGTTTGGAAGGGGATGAATTAAAAGTAGGGAATTAAGTCGTGGCATCAAATGAGTCTTAACTTGTTTGTATTTAGAGGATTTTGTACAAGTCTTAATGCTTCTTGGGATTTTTGGGTGAGTTCTTTAGCGCGGATTAATTTGCGTTATTATACTGGCCGAAAGCTGGCAGTAAATTTCCCTCTCAGCCAAACATTGCATCAGGCTTAATTAGCGAAACTAAACTCATCTATGCATCTCCTTAGAACTGAATGAGACATCTATCAAATTCCTGATTGATAACTAGCATATCATCTCCGACTTATTTAAGGGGAACGCCCCTAAAGGAAATATACGAGGAAGAAGGGAAAAAGCAAACGAAATTACACTTTCTCTTGTCTAAGAGAAGTTATTAAAGGAAAAGCAGTGTGATATTATTTCATAAGAAATGTCACTTATCTGTTGCAGTGATCTTTTATTATTGTTCATGAAACTGAAGCGGAGAACAGCAAAAACGTCTAAAAAGGTACATAAAAGAGTAGCGGTCTTTAAAAAAATAGGTTATAAAGTAGGACATCGAGTCATATTTTACTATGATTCTGAAAGCAATAAGCTTTTTTCGAATTGTTATAAGTAGTGTAGTTCGTTCTGTAATATTTCGATGCTCATCTTTAAGGATTTTAACTCCCAGTCAAAGAGATGAGATTATGTCCAAAATGTTCAAAGATTGCTGAACAATTGATTTAATTGAACTTAGGGGAATTTATCAGAGTTTACATTGAGTTAACTCCGAATAATTGCAACAATTTAATAATTTCAAAAAATATATATTTAAATTTAAAAAGACCGAAACGGTTTAGTCAGGCTGATATTCTAGCAACTGACAAGAGGCAGAGTGATCAAAAATGAGACTTTTTCGTGCATGGGGTGACTATGAAGATGTTGGATCGCGTCTATAAAAACACTTCATTATTCATGTACTATTTAATTGTGTAAGTAATAATTATCTTAGAAAATACAGTGCTTTGTGGAGCTATCACCCTTTTCAATTCTTTCGATCTTCACCGCGCAATAAGTTTGAGAAAATTCCCCACAGTAGAAAAGGACCATTGACCTCAAAAGAGAATAATATGTGACCACAATTGCTGAGGTGAGGTGTTGTTTAAAGAAAATAGGGTGGGGAGGGGAGTGTGGAGGGATACATAGAGTTCATTCAGGAGTCTTTACATTTATGGATGTAAAAGTCTGGGACACCGCACCTCTGGGAAGTTGAAATCTAGCAACGATCACACAAGAGGTATTCAAGTGGTTTGGTCACTGTTTAAAAAAATATAACACCTGTCCTACATGTTACAGCATCTAATTAGACAATAGGTTTTGCAGCCGTATATCCATGAGGTAGTACAGGGGTCTTCGGCATGTGATTATAACAGGTATACGCCCATCCTTCACTATATCCAGCAATCTCCTCAGGATATATTATCTGACACTAATTGCTGTAAGCCTTGACCTACTTCAATCTTACGAGTAAGTCTTGCGACGGTTGATTAAGGCCAAATTTAATACATAATGCCGATCATAATATTTGGGACGGTCATTCGAATTGATAAGCTTTAAAACCTGTCTTAAATTTGGAGTACGGAGTAAGTCCCGAAGATTTCGTCTTCTATTAGTGAGCCTTTTGTGGAAACTATCACAAATAATATATATATATTCAGAAAATCCCCCTATTGAAGCTGGCAATTTATCCGTTCTAAGAAGAAAGGTAATAAATTTCAGGTCATATGGTTAATAGCCTAATACTGTGCGCATCTCAGCATTGGAAAGCATTTAGCACATACCTCAACACAAACTCCAGCAGCTACATAAGAACTTGTGAACCGAATTTTAAGTAAATTTGATACATTATGACATTATGTGATAGGGCGGGTTCATCACATCGCTGAAAGTTTCTCTTCCACTATGTTCTAGCGGATGGAATGAAAGAAGCGCAAAAGCTGATGTTTCATTTAAGCGGTACTGGAAAAATTTGAGACGAAATTGATGGCGGGACATAGAAAGCGGCGAGTAATGGCGAAGCTGCAAAAAACCTATTTCATTTTATTTATTCTAATCGTAAATAACTGAAAATGACTTTAAGAGGAAAAAAGGGACAAAATAGAATGGAACGAACATTATTACACAACTAACATTCAATGAAAGGAGTGACATTGTTACAAAGCAGTCGCTAAAAACGGATAAAGGAGTCATCCTTAATTCTGAATAGGCGCTAATAATTCAGTATGTATGACTTATTATTAGCTTATTATGTTGATTAGTCTCATTAAAATCCTAAATTTTATTCTTCAAGTAGTAGAAGTAATCGAAATTATAAATGCCATTTTTCATTTCTTTAAGAGAAACCTCCTTGTCCTTTATTTCTCATTCTCGTCTGAGTATTTCGATCCTTGTCATATAAAAACATTGAAAATTGGGGGAAATTCGATTTATATATTCTATTCAATTTGCCTAACAACAAAAAATTTTCATTGGAAAGTGCAAAATTGTCCATGAATTATTTTGGAGAGAATATATATATATATATACATTAAAAATAATATTTTCAAATGCTCAATTCCTAATTTTGCTCTTAGATTTGCCTTACCATGCGTCATACGTCGTCGAGACACGAATTTTCGTACAAATTTTCTCACAAGTTAGTAACAGCTCTTTAATACGAAAATGCCATTGGTGAATATTTGTTGATGAGACAATGGGTGCCATAAGATGACGGAGATTATCGGAGGTCAATACAGAAATAACGAAATTGTTGTCAATAAAGCCCAACCTTGGGAAGGGTGAAAAAATAATGCCGAAACGAAGATACTGAACCAATAATTTAAAATAAACAAAGAAAGCGTTCGTAAAAACAGCAAAATTATATTTGTATATCTATTATAATGGCAAAAAATTTAATAATTTTGGTCACCTTATCTTTGCTATGCTAAAGCTGTAAACTGCGAAATATCATTTAAGATTATTTACCTTCCTAATCACTGGAAGAAAAATTAATTAAATTAAAGTGGTAAGATCGACCCCTCTTGGTTAAATAATACCGATCGATAAGCACTGAACATCGTAGACAGGCATTTAATGCAATCCAGGAGACAGATCGTGACATTTGAATCCTGGGATGTGAACTGCCCATTTAATAAATATTGTACAATTTGGGTTCAAAAGTCAAATGAAGTGAGACTCTTTGCTGTTGCTCTTTGTATCTTTTTGATCCCCTCCCCTTTATCATTTGTTGGACTTACGGTTATTCGATACTAGTTGCTTCCCACAAAAAGCTTTATAATTTTTCTATTACTGGAGGCAGTAATAATCAATTAAGCAGCGCAACAATATCACGAAATGAAAATAACTGATTCATTCCTCTCAGTAAAGAAACTCATAAATTCAGATATTATTAATTGTATTAGTGAAAGGATTGCAGTTTTTATTTCGACCAAATGTTATTTTGAAGATTGAGTAACTGTTTGCTATTTTCTACGACAACCATTTTAAATTGCACAGTGCAAGTAAAAATTCTACCATGAACTTGTTGGTTATAGATTTAATTAGCGGTAATGCCTGAATGTGCACTTCTTAACAAATAAGGACACAGTATTCTTCCTCTTCCTTCAAATGAGGATTAAGCGCTTTTTTTACACGTAGAGTTGTCATAATCCTTTAAAATTGCAACTTTTAAAAGCCTACGTCAATTGTAATTGTCTTTCCGATTGTACACTGTTATGAAATGAAAATACTACTTACGTTTTTTCAATATATATAAGAATTTTTCCCCCAAAATAATTTTTTCTGTAAGCTTCTTCATTTTTCACCTTTAATTTCCGTTCCTTTCAATTCCCTTTTATTCGAATGAATTCATTTGCATTACAGTTGTAAATGGCGCATAATATAAATCGACCTATCGATACGAAGACGTGCATCCTGTTTTTACATGGTGATTTGGGTCGTTTTGTATTGTGGTGTTGTCGAATTGTATTTACAACTAGTACAATGTCTTTGGGAATGTAGGAGTCGGTTACGGTATCCTACGAAGAAGAGCAGATCATAACAGTTTCATTGGAATAAAAATATTTGCACTGTGCTTATACAAATAAAAATGGATTTTCGAAACCGTTCAAATTAATCTCATTAAACTACAAGATAAAGGAATCTGATAAACTTTTCTAATGCAACATACTTAAAATCTAGCTAACCTTTTCAAACCTGAAACCGAAAAGTGCAAGGCTTGTACGGTGAACTCTTACCGTATTTATGAAGTCGAAAGATGTGAGGTAATAAATACTGTAAAGATAAGCCAAAACGGCAAGAGAGAAAAAATAACTTCTGGAAGTTTCACTGGAAAATGAAAAATTTGAAAATGAAATTTACATTTGGATAAGAAGGAAAATATAACGATTTATTGAAGAAAGTCTGAAATAAATGAAAAAAATAGAGAATATAATAAAAAATAATATTCAAATATTGTTCAAAATGAGTTATATAAGCTCAAGTTCTCAAACCAAGGATCAGATACAGTGTTTGTATTAGGCGAAACCATGTTATGGTGCCAGTTATACTGGAGCGAGCCTTTGTGGTCATTTGACATCTAATGAACGCAAACGTGGACTGTGTAACAGTAAGCCATAGCTTCCCTCTGCTACAACTTATTTTTTCTTCTTCATACAAAATAAAAATAAATGCCCGTGTTTAATGCACAAATGGGTAAAAAATTAAAACGCGAAAACTGCCAAGTACTTAAATTTTGATTCATATTGCTTTTTGGTTAAAATATCTTTTTCTATATTTGTATTCTTGCACAAACGCAACAGGACTTTAATTTAGAAGTCAAAATTTTTAAATCACCTCATTTTTTAGATGGCTCAAAAAAGGAAGTGCAAATTGTAAAATATAAACAAAGCAGCAAATTATTTATGACGTTTGGGCTAATTGAATAACGCGGTGAAAGTTAGGCACTCTCTTTTTTGCCTCCGCCTAAATGTAAACAGCAGTCAAAATTACTTAATCCAATTGTAGAATGACATTTTACCGAGTCATGGGATTCTGATTAAAAAGGTCACAAATATATGTCTTTTTTGAATTAAAAGTATCTATTCTTCAATTTACAACTCTTCCAGTTTTTGTCAATTCAATTCATGTTACTGAATTTCGATATATGCCCGCTATGTAGGTATCCTGAGAAAATATTTGGCATAATGAATGAAAGAAATTGTGATATTTGAAAATCACATACAGCTATAAATATACAAGACAATGGATAACTTTCATAAACTTTTCTTCACAAAATGTGACATATTTGGTCAATTTAACCATTTTTCTATTTTAATTGCTCTGTTTATTCCCAGTTTCATGTAATTTTGCTTTATTTATTCGGTTCATTACGGAATAAAAACATTTTATCATTTCAATGCTCGCCAAAATTCAGGTCTTAATACTGAGATGGAACTTTGAATTTGGAATTGCTCGAATCGGAGATGTACGCAGAGTACTCGCAGTCAACCACGAAATGGATTTGCGAATTATTTGTCTACCTGAACTCTAAGTTGCTGTCAAAACAAATTTTTAACTGAGCATATCTCCATTTATCTAAATTCATGGAGATTTTTTGGAATTGAACGAATGAAGTCATGATAAAACTGCACTTTCTGTGCAGGAAATCTTCAAATTCCTTTTCCCATTTTAAGTAATGTTGACAATTAGGCGTTCCTCTTTCCAATCCATTTCCTTTTGCAAATTTTACATAATCTTTTTGACGCTTTTGATCTGATAAGAGGACGAAAGACGTGCGAGATAAAATCAAGGATGAACGGAAAGATAAGAAATTACACTGTCATTAAGTGAGAATATGACAGTGAGAACTTCAAAGTGCAGAAGAGACATAAAGGAAACAACTGTCAATAAAAAAGAATATGCGACTTTCTCCTTAGGAATGAAGAAATAAAATGCCGAGGAAAAATGTTATCTCAAACACATATATTATGGATAAATATTATTCAAGCACATCTCAAAGTAGAAAACATCACCTCAATATTAGTGTCATTTCAGTATGTGGATACAACTGAAATAAATTTACGCAATGATGGCTTATGGATCCGTTCTGAAAAGATTAGTAGATATACCTTGAGCAAACATTTTATTTCCTAATTTAACCCACAAAAAAGTGGTAGGTATCCGAAAAGTACAAAAAATGATTATTTTTCTTGATTTTTGAATGCGGAGTTTTTGCTTACAAGTGAGAAATTTGCTAATCAAATATCATTTTATTATCGTTAAGGTTAATTCCTATTTAGTGATAATCAAGTAACAGCTTAGGGAAGATCTATGAAACATTTCACATAAGTTTTGCTGAACATATCAGCTTTTGATACAACAATTCTGTTTTGCTAATAAGATCAGAGGCCCAGTTGAAAGCACCTTAACTAATCTACTTTCCTTATATCTAAGCGTAATATCAACGAGCTACAATAGTTTATCAGACATTTGGGAAAATGATTTGAGTAAGGAATACTTAATATCTCCAGATCAAATAAGTGAGGTCATTAGTAAATCGAAAATAAAGAAATCGCATTACGAGGGGGAAAAAATCATAAAATACTGGAGAAGAATTTTTAAGACTAATGGAGATAAAGAAAACTGCCACCAAGTAAGTGAATATGAAAACGCAACACTTGGAAGTCAAAATGAGATTTGATGAGTGACAGCATAAATTCGAATTAAGAATTGACTTTTTAAAAGCAGAATATGAAAAGAGGACGGAAGTAAAAGAAAATGAGCTAAAGTGCAAAGGCAAGTGCCCGTTTGAATGAAATTTCGATGAATAGTTACACTAGTTTTGCCTTAAGTAATGAAATATGTTAAATAGCAATTTATCTTAGAGTCATTACGTACTTGCATAAATACGATAGGCATTTTATTTATTGGAAAATAATAATTACTAAATCCATAAATTATTCAACCAGAGGAAAGGGTACTATTAAAGTAAATAAAAATCCCTCGGCAGTTGGTGGAGAAATTTGACATTCCAATGACTTCATTCTAGCGAAAAAGGATAAAGGGTCTTTACGAAATGGCTGTGGTTTTGGCAAGAAATCTGGCTTCTGAAAGCAGAAAAAATCGGCAAAGAAATCTAGCTCTTCTGGTTGAAATTGAGTTTTATACTGTAACCTTGTGTATCATTTAAAAGAAATTTAGTGGGTTTGAACAGCGTAGGAGATTAAAAAAATAGGTAACTGATTAACAAGGTAAAAAAGGAATGAAATAATTATCAACGAAATATGGATTTTCTGAGGAGAATACCTTTAGTTTATGAAGACGATTTTGGTAAACAATACCCGATCTTATGAACTAAGTGGTTTGATATTAACACTTCTTTCCGACTTATGAAATGAATCTGATTTATGAAAATATACATAAACGTATGGCTTCATTTTTTAAAACAGCTCATGATGAAATCTTCGTTCCGTAGATTTCATATGAACTTGACCTCAAATTTTTCAGATCAATACACTAGCTCAAGTGAATTATTAACTGTAATTTAACTAGTGAGAAGACCTAAGTTGTCATATTTTCGTCTTTTCTTAAGGTGGGACTATTTATCTAACCAACATGTAGCTGCTACGTAGTGACTTATATTGTCTGTTCTGCCTAAATTGCCACAAAGTGAATCACAATGAAAAAAAACTAGACTGCTACTCTAAGGGTACTTATTTGCCCTTTACACATAATTCCACTGTTACATACGTTGTTTGGACATTTTTTTATTCATTTCAACAGCTTTTTCCTATTCCCCTCTACTGTTACTGTCTAATGTACCACTGATCGAACTCAATTCTTTCTTTTCTGATATTTGAAAAGGTTATCATATTAAAGTTCTGTATCTGCAATTCCAGTTAGAAAAAAATAGGAAATAACTATGGCAATAGGAAAAATTTATTGTCACTTGTAATAACGTGAAGGTCCACCGGGGCCACATCAATTAAATAGGTAGAATAAGCCGTGTCACTCAGTCGCCAGACCAGTTCGGAGGTGGCAGACAAGCCACCTCAATTTATTAATTAGTAAATTAGGTTTATATACAAAAAATTTCATCGTTAGACGCCAGTCATATCTCGTTGTCAGTGTCTCGGCATGATGATCGACATCTGTTTAGGTATCTATGTTCAAACACACAAACACACAGCGGGACCGCCCGTGGAGACTGTAGGCGGGTCTTATCACCAGTCAATCACTTCTAATCGCCAGGTGTTGATAGACAGAACATTGTGCATCTGCACTGATTGAATCGATTTTCCTATGTTTTATAATGTAAGAAGTTTTCTGTCCAAAATGCATCAAGCCTTGATTATAATCTTATATGATCAATGGCTGAGAATATCACGATTACATTTAATTCGACTTTAACGGTTTTGGTCAAATTCGACACAATGTGAGGAAAAAATTCATTGTTAGAATAAGATAATTGGTTCAACTAATAATAAATTAATATCCTAAAAATCAATGTTAAATTTTCAAGAGACCCGAATCTTGTATGGGCCTATAGTTATAAATTTAATAATCTTCAAGAGTGTATTGAAATGGGGACAATATTGAATTATTTATCCATAATAATTTATTTATAATTAAATAAAAAGTTAAGATTCCAAGAATAGGAACACAGCCATAAGTTCATGTCCTAAGTGCTCATCATTTGAATACAGAATAAAAGTGGATTCTAAGGTAGCAGGTAGAGAACATTAATTCTTGAATTCAAAATGTTCAACTGATTAAAGCCAAGAAAAAAATAAAAAATGAGCAAAATTTTATAAAATCAAAGTTACAATTATTGTAACATACGAATAACAAATGAATGAAGCATGTCGACTTGTTTATTTGAACCTAAACCTCCGCGTTAATCTGAAAGGCTTTGGACATTTTGTTGAACATATTTGATATGGCTGCAAGGGCCGTGAAGCGTTTAGCCGGTAACGGTACCGGACAAAGTTTGGTCGACAGAATGACTTCCATGAAACATAGTCTTGCTGGATCGTTAATTGCCAAAACCATTTGCAAAGCTACAACAGAGGAGATGATTGCCCCCAAAAGAAAGCATCTTAATAGTATATATTTGTGTTTTTCCTCTTAATTTATTCTAGTTTTAGTAAATTGTACATACGAACCTCGTCTTTCTATGCCAGAATTTGCGAATTATATCATTGGTCGATCACATAACAGTAGCTGGGTGGTCTCTTTTAAGGCCCTTATCACGATTCATCATTTAATGAATACCGGAAGCGAGGTTGGTGATACTTGCTTAAAATAATTAAATACTTATAAAATATATTTCATTCTTTAGCGGTTTTCTCAATATCTCGCCTCGAATAATTGTCAGCTCGCTACACCAAGATCGTTTGAGAAAAGCGGCTCACAAGGTAGCCTAAAACTATCTGTAGTTCAAATTGTCTCTTACATGTATGTCACTAAGTCAAATATTTTATTTAGTTTCTGCTACAATGTTTTTGTTTATTCGTCATTATGCTCGTTATCTCGATGCTCGGTCTTCCAGTTATCGTGAGGTAGCTTTTGATTTCTGCAAAATTAAGCGAAAGTGAGTCACACGCTTTTTATTTGGTTATAGTTTTCAATTTCTAAATTTAATCTATGCCGTACATTTGCATGACCATGGTTTTAGTTGCACACGATCACCGCTTTACCAATAAATTTCTCATTTCTCATATTTATCATTTTAAGTGCTTTTAACGGCATATCTTTAAGTATTTAATTTGTATTAGTAGTTTCTAAGTACGCAGATTAGGAATGTCCGAGGAAATCCTTTGGTAGTCACCCTATAGGCAATACTAATTACAGTGATTGAATGTGGGCTTTGGACGCCTGATGTCTGTAACACCTATGTGATCACAACTTCCGATCGTTTGTAAATTTCCAGGCGCATAGGAAGGTAAAGAGGAATAAAAACAGTAAGCATAAGAGAAAATTAGAATGACATGATTTCATGATTTCGCATCCATTTTCCATTCATTTAATTACTCTAACATCCAACTACCGGAAAAAAGGATGTCTTAGTTGGTAGATCATCTTCATGTTTGTGTTTCTCGATCTGCCTACTTATTTCACTTTCCTACGCAGTTTTTTACTCATCTTTCAGTTATTGATAATTCAATGAAATTGTAGATTTCATCAATAGATTTTGCTGTACATCAACTTAGCATCGACATGAAGTTGCCGTAATCAGTTTTTTTGTGTTGTGTTGATCTAGAGGTATCTATATTTGTTAGATGGGATTTAAATATTATTTTACTTAGTGCGAATCAGCTACACCGCGGGAGTTACCTTTATTTGAGATACTTCATTTGAAGTCGGCCGGGTTTTTCTAATTGACTAATTAAGACGTCAGTGTGTAATTAGTCATATGTGATTTTCGGTGACTTTGTGTATTCTCACATAGATTATCAACTATCTTCACTTTCACAAATAGTCTATTTTGATCTGTTTTATTTGCTGTGCACTCAGACGGTGACCTTTATCACGATTCATATTTAGACTGCTTATAATTCAATGGTTGATGTAGTTGCCCACTTTTGTTGAATGCATCTATTGAATGCTTTTTAAATTATCCTCCTCACCCATTTTTCTTTAAAGCATGAACTTTATAATTTAAATTTTTACTTCAAATGTTTGACAATCATGAATGTTTTGATATATGTTGTAAAATTACATGTGCATTATTGACACTTGATCTGTCGAAACTTAGTGCAGTTTGAAGTTACTCACGCCATCTTTATTAAGTCCAGTTTTTCTTTCAAGATTGAATTTCACTACGTTTATTCCACTATCTACAAATCGTATTTGTTTTGACCTTAACCTTCCAGAGATATATCAATCAGATATAACCCTAGGCAATATCTCAGGTCACAACTAGGACTAATCTCAGATTAATATGCCAAATCTCGTTTTAAGGCTAATATGGCCTTCGTCCTATTAACTACTTGCGTTGAGCAGAATAGATGGCCTTTCTATTTTTTTATTATTGCGCTCGTATGCAAAATTAGAGATCATGCCTATCAGTGCACACCCAATGAGCGAAATGGCCAGCTATGTTGATTAAGTCTAGCTAATATGGAGGATGTAGAATGTATTGGGGGATTACATACAAAAACCCGAGGGAGAAAACGTCAAGTCCAATTCACATGGTTTTATTTTGTGACAATTACAATTGATTAGACAGATAAATTAGAAAAAACTTGAGGACGATAGAAGGTCAATCATGCTCAAGTCGAGATGTCTCAAATGTGATACGCCATTGGTGGCACGGATACCACACTTGCCAGAAATGGCTTTGTGATGGTACCTTATCCAAGTTGAGTATTTCAATGGGAGTTTGCTATCAAGATGGCATATATGTTATTTGAGTAGCGTGCATTCCTGGGAATTGTATCATAAATTTGATGGATGGGTGAAAGTCAGGCTTGCCCAGGTGATGCTTTACACGAACGTATCAACCGTCATTTTATTGCGGGACAGGTGCACATTCGCGGACTTTTTACATACTTCCATTAGCTGTCTTTTTGGTTATTCTTTTTCGCTCTGGCTTCTTAAGTATTTGGCAAAGAGAGTGACATCACTTGCTGTCAGTGCATTTTTTTGCAGAAAACGATTTATCTTTCTTCCTTTGCGCTTGTCATGGATCTGCAATGAAATTTATGCGATGCATTTCCTATTAATAGAGATGATAACTTAATCCTAACCGTTTTCGTCGTATCCAGAAAATAATTAATGGTCTTTTGAGTGAAATGTTCCAGCCGCCCAGGTTTAGAGAATTTCTTATTAAAGTGTATAATTTGGGTGGAGTCGCGGCAGTTAACGTGTATGTCTGAAATATCTGAGGTCAAGAAATTGAACCCTGCATATCCAATGATTCAAGTTATTAGTTGGCTAGTTGTAATGGTAAAGTATCAGTTTCTAAATCAGAAAAGCTGTATGATACCTCCTCTCTGGTTTCTAACAATGGGCTTGAGAACTATTTTTAATTTTATGTTATCGTCGAATGATACGATTATTCCTCTAAGCAGATCGAATTATTACTTGGGCAGAGAAAAAGTCAAAATGTATCTTAAAGACTAGTCCAAATAAGGGTGTTATTTAAGTGTATGGTTGCCTATTTTTCATCCCTCTAGGCATAAATCTGTAGAAGTAGAAGAAATGTTTGAGATAATGGATATAAGAGATGTGTCTGTGTTTCTGTTCTTATCAAACGTATGTTGAACTAATGTGTTGATCTTTCTATTTTAGTTATCCTTTCTAATATTTATCAAAGTCGCCTGTTATTTTTTGATTACAGAGCATCGCATTCAGATGAAAACATAGTGGTCAAAATGATGATCTAATCTGACTGGCTCAATTTTCGATCTTAATTTTTAGTTTTTACAGTCTTTTGGTCATGTATTTAGAAGAAGTGCGATTTGATTATCTTAACGGTCTGAGAAGCATCCAATCTGTTTAAACATAAGGGTCAAGTGCACCAGGCCCTGTTTATATATGGTTATGTGGAAGGCAAGTGAAGTGTCTTTTTAATTCGTGTCTCTTATTTCCCCAGCTCTTTCGATTATTAATTATCACTAGTGGTACGGAAGCAAGCCAGGGTGTCGGGTCTTTGATTATTTGAATTCTTGAAGCATTGAGCTGTCCATTTTCTAACAAATGGATTAGGTTAAGATTCACCTTACAGTATCAAAATGCTTCAAAGCTCAAATTTTATTATATAATCTCGAGATTTTTTAGTGAGTTGGCTTTCGTGTTGTTCAGAGCTTTTTGATCGGCTGATTTAATTAACTGGTTGGTCTTGTGACTTTGATTCATATGATGTGTTAGCCAGGCATTGAAATCGTTAAGATGTACGTGAGCATTTTATGCAGGCACAGCGGTGGCACAGTATGCGCTCAACCACCTAATTACCAATTCACACTACCTACCGATAGAGATCAAATTGGCAAATCAGTTGCACGACTTATAACCATCTTGGTTTGCGATTTGATAATCTTTAAATAAATCAATCCCAGAGCTATCCTAAATCAAATCTAAAATTATGCTTTCCCAAGTTCACTTGACTTGGACATGTTAAAGGTATTCTCGAGTCGTTGTTATATGAAACTCCCTATAATTTGATCAGAGTTACACTGCATCAAGTGTAATTTAGTTATTACTTATGGGAAGTCAAAATATTATTTTTCATCGGGAAGGGGTCGAGTCAATTCACGCTACGAAATTTGACCTCTGATTTCAGATTATTCGCCTTCTATCTCTTGGTTGCAGTCTACTGCTTCATTGTCTAATATCCCAATGTCTGAATCTAAGTATTTGTCTCTCATTTCCTAATTAAATTATTTTTTTTCTCAGCAACTATGACTGATTGGTTAGTTTATTAGTTCAGCTACTTTAAATAAGTTTTTTTTTAACAGATACTAACTAGATGATAAGACCTAGCATGTTTTTAGACCAAAGTCCAAAATGTTTTACATCTTAAACCTAAGCTTTTATTGCCTTAACTATAATATTCTTGTTGAATAAACTGATTCCGGGCTCTTATTGAAAATTGAAATCTCTTCAAATTGATGACCCTTATTCGTTAGCATCCGTTTGCTTTACAGACAGATTTTCATTTTTTAACGCATATCAGTAAATTTTGCTTTTTACTTATGATACTCATAAACATTAAGCATGTCTTCAAAGAAAAAGCTTATAAGGGTGACGGTTGCATGATATTTCAGTCTATGCGACTAGTTGACTGTTGTGTGATTGGAAAAGTACATTCGAACGTGGGTCTTAGTCACTATGACTGATTTTCGTGCGGTAGACTTTAAAGTTAGCTATAGCGTTAGTAGTAGATAGTATTGCTGCCGTCCACCAGGTGGTTTCGTGTGTGGATCAGCCATTAAAGGCCGGAATTCTTTAAGTAAATGACCAGCCTGGGTAACAATAGTTTGTCGTAAGATATTTTCAATAAGGTTTTGAATTTTCCTGTGCGCCGGTAGCGCAGCAGTTAACGTGCCTGTCTGCGAAGTCAGTTGTCACGGGTTAGATGCTCATCGGTATATGCCTAGTGAAGGGAGTTTTTGACCACATTGGTGAAGTCTGGCCAGTGGAGAGGTGGTAAAATTTGCAGTAAGGGAGTCAAAAATATCTCTTCGCAACGCCATTCCTATCGACGCTGAGGTTCTTTAATTTGTATCAGTTCTTAATTTGAAAATAAAGTTTTTTTTCCGCTCATTTGAAAATCGAGACTTTTTCATAAATGAATTTTGATCATATTTCGTAAATAATTCACGAGGTTTGTATCAGCCTTAACTTTCGTTCCAATTGACTTCTGTTTCGTAATCATATGATCGGCATGACATATAAATGCGTTCGATCGGCGAAATATGCTGAGACCAACACATAGTAACCATTTTTAGGGTAAATTATCGTTATTACGCACCTTAGAATCTGGGTATTTTCGATTTGATGGGTTCTGATTAATATATTCTACAATATATCGTGCTTTAATGGTCGTACTTAATTTATTAAATAGGAAAAATTCGAAAGACACCAATGGGAACTCAGTTAATGGCTATCCAAAATATTTTGACTGGATGGGAGGTCCTCAATTTCGAAAGATGTAGTTTATCCTGCCTTTCGTCTCACAAATTTAGGAGTTTGAAGGCATCTGTTCTGCATAGTTTTAATAATTTAATTATACAAGGAAGGCCACCACCAAATCTAGAATCTATGTTGTATATCTTGCTATTCACAAGAACTTATTCAAAGTGTCTAATTTCGGACCTTATATCTGTTTGATCGTTCAGAATATCCCTAAAGTGCACTACCACAAATGTCTACTGATTTATGGGTTGATAGTATCTGGCATAGATGACCGGGTCTCACCATATGCACCCAGCTTTTAAGTGCATTTATTTGGTCTCTTACCAATTAATTACCTTTTATTGTCCAGCAACTCAGCTAATCTACCTCTACTAATCCCTCAGAAAGGAATACTACACTTTAAGCAAGTCTTCTACCCAGTTTTGTTTATTTTTCGGTGTTTTGTTCGTTGCTTTGGAATGTCTGACTTTTCTGCGGTTTGATTTTATCGTAACTGTTTGCTTTTTCTATCTTTATAGAAATGATGATGTGAACATGAAAACTATGCCTCAAGCTAAACTCTTTCGGGCTTTACCACCCCTTGAAAGACAAATTGATGCCCTTTTGGCTTTCGACGCTTCATCCAGTGAACTCTTCAATAGCGTAGTTCTAGCAGCCTATGTACTTCTTTACAAAGATCTCATTCGTCTCTATGCCGTCTATAATGAAGGCATGATCAATATAATTGGTAGCTAGTTATTTCGTGATCGTTATAATTTCCTCTTGTAGAGAAATTCTTTTCAATGTCGAAAAAGGACTGTCAGGAATCTCTGCTTATCTACAAGGCATTTCTCAGACGCATGGAAAATGTTAATCAGTTTATCAAAGTCGCTGAAGTAAGTCATTAGTAGTATGTATATGTATGTAGATTTGATAAACAAAACCTAATAATGGATCTTTGGCGATGCTGAATTTCGTAGAATTAGGTCACAGTGAAAGTCGTTTATGTTGTGGGGTTTTAGCTACTGGGGCTGACGGTTAAGAACAGCAATCGAAAGTTCTAAAAGTAGAACGCAGGAGTTGTGTGGGCCACAGTTTTTGGGCAAACCTCGGTGAGAATTCGAGAGAGTAATATAGTGGGTGATGGGAGGGCGAGAGAGAGAGAAGAAGTAGCGTAGGAGCTGGCAATTGTTTGATTTTGCCGTGTTTGTGTAAAAGGGATTTTACAGTTCCAAGAAAGAAGGATAAAGTAGAATAAGTAGACGGTAGGCACTAGGGTTGACAATTAATCAAAATGTCATGAATAACAAACAATCAATGGAAAATGTGATATGTGAAAAGTTATGAAAAAGGGTTGCTTCAAAGTGGTAAAGAGAAGGTTATCGATTGCGAAAGGGAAACATACGGATTTCATTTAGGTTTCTGCTTTTTATCGCATTCTGACAACATATTGATGCAAAGTAATCTAGAGGTTTGGAAAATATCAGTTATCTGCAATGTTTTCTGAGACGCTAAGAGCTTTTGTTGGATCGTCTTTGAAGACTTGACTGTTTTAGTGGGTGGTGGTGTCTGTTCTTTGTGTTGAACCAGTTAGAGATTGAAGAGACACGGAATTGGTTTGTCGGCCAAGTGAAGCGAAGTAGCATGGTGTTGGATTTGTCTGGTGAATTTTACTATTATTGATATTGATGCTATGTTTCCGGTTGAGGGAATTTTGGAGGAATTGCCATTTCAGGTTTCTGCATGTTCCTCTTTCGTCTGACTCGTCTCTTGTGGATGGCAGGTGCTTGCTCGGACGGGCACTCTCTCTTCGTTTAAAGTTGGAATAACCAGAGGTGAACGGAAATTCTTTGGAGCGTTCTTGATTATTATTAAGGAACTTATCTGTATCAAAATCCCATTTCTGAGGTGATTATTGTGGACGCCGAATCATCGGTCCGTTTGAGAAAGCTCCGGCTCTGAATTATCTCTTGTGGCTGCTATTCCTTCATCATCTCCGTTCATTAGTTCCTTGCGAAGGCATTTGCTAAATTCTAATTTTGGATTCTCCACGCACGTCTAGATAAAAAAACTTAAGATTATCGTAGGGTGTCGTGGACATTTTTTCGAGGACGTCTTTTTGCCTCATATTCTCTTGGTAAGGTTTTGGTTAAGAGGCAAAAGTGTAAATAGGCGAATAATGATGCTTTCATACCAAGGTGTATGTCTTTTTTATTGCTTGGAAGTTGTTAGTTGATCATCAAGATCATTTCCAACGCGTGCATTATTTACGAAGGATATTTTGAAGGAATTTCGAAGAATTTTGGTGTTTAGCTAAGATAAACCATTGCCCGCTGTTGATTAAGTGCTAGTGTACAGATCTACCAAATCAGTGTACGTCCATCAGTTGATCAGAATGTTCTCAGTCGGAAAGGTTTCACGTCTTCTCACCAAGTTAAATATTTCTTAATTTGGTTCGGACGTTAATATGCAAATCGTTGGTGTAGTGATTAATTGCTCGTCTGTTCATAGGCCATGAGATGGATGCTCATCAATACATATTCAAATGCCTCCTCCATTGGTTAATTCTGGTCAAAAGGGTGATTGATAGAATGCGAGTTTCTCATAAAAACGCCTTCAATATACTGTCTCTGTGCCCAAATGTTAGTAACATTACCCACAATAGGCTCGAGAAGCTTATAACGAATCAACAGGTGTCTTCTAACAAACCGTTACAATTTTGTTTTAAGACTATTATGTTTCCTGACTTGAAATTCAGAGATGGGATCCCTTGAATGATATTTATATGCTCTTTTCAACTTTATTTTACAGTACGATTTTCAAACCCCGATCTTGGTTGAAAGTGGCACTGATTTAGATGCCTTGATGGTACCTACTAGTCGTTCCTTCATGTTTCCTTAGTATTTACCGTTTTTAGTTTTGTTTCCATCACAAGTCGGTGTTCACTTGGTGCTGTTCGTGTGGCGTGTGGTAGTAGTTTAAATTGTTGCTGATAGTCTAAAATTGTACTATTTCAGAATTATTGATATATTAGGTTTAAGTAGTTTTCTTTTGTTGATATTTTTGCGAGCGCTGTTTTGACCTGCAAGACTATATGTAATTTTCGTTAGGGCAAACTGGCGCCCTAATGGTCTAGCGGAAAAGTTTGCGTCAGAGATCGCGAGGTTGAAACCTAAGGGTGCCAATTTATTTACTTATTTTCCCTTTCTTGATTAAATGTTTTATAGAAAGTTATACACCTCCCTGATATGACCTCTTGATCAAATACATTAAATAAATGGTGGAGATTGTAACGTATGTGAATATGTATGCATAGGACTCAGAGGCAACTTGTTGCTAAATTATATTTTAGTACATTATCTATTACACCAGCTTAGTTAGACAAACAGGATGTATTTAACGAATTCAGAAAGTTAATCATGCTCAATCCGCCATGTCTCAAAGTGAGTTTATGTGGTCCGACATTGACAGACTGCATACTCCAAGATCACTCCAAACAATGGATGCCTTTTATTCCCTTCTCACAGCCCGGTATTTTTAAGTAACTTACGTTCTGAAATGTAAAATGCACTCAATTTAGTTTCTTGAGAAAATATGGGCAAAATTTGAACAAAATCTTACTCTTCAGCTTTGTCTTTTCTCTAAATTTCCTAGAATGATTTTCAAACCTGGACTGTGGATAAGTTTGTGGTATTAAATCAGTCATTTCTTTACTGCTCTATAATGTTTTGCTTTATTCTCTAAGTAGTATTAAAATATTATTATCCGTTTGAGGTGCGGTAATCTTTAAAATATTTAATGATAGTTGACAGCAATATCCATTCAAAAATTTTGTTAGTTTGCTTCTATATATTCCATTTAGCATTGCGTTAGTATGCTATTCGCGTGTGACGTATGCATAGTTAGATTATGTTAAAATGCTTTTGAAATTACTTGGTTTACATGATGTATTGCTTTCCTTTAGGCCTGTGATTCACTTCAGTTACATGATGGCTTCGGTAAGCAGTCGCTGATATTCAAACCTGTGCCCCCTTCGGTTCTTGAAGCTTTGGAAGGCCATCTGGCACACCTCGAAGGGAAGAAATCTAATGATACGTGAGTTGCACTACTTTAACTACTGTTTTTATGGCATCGCATTACAATTTTATCAACCTTCTTTATGTGAAACATTGAAAGCTGTAACAACTGTATCTTTAAATTTTGGCTACTTTTAGGTCCCCTATTTAATGTCCTTTTCTATGCATATTTTTTCTAGAAATAAGACTTCACCAACTCTCTCCTCTCCGTCAACACCAGTGACTGCAGACCTACTCCAACTGCAGGACTCCAACCATCAGAATCTCTCCATTGAACAGCAACGAATTATCGAAGAAGAACGTCAACGCCTCGAGGCATTTGTGAGCCAAGCTCGAGCCAAATGCACCAACATCACTCCTGAACATGGTTCCACCAGCAACGTCGAACGTTCTAACAGTGACGGCGATCTCCTACAACTCTTCTTACCTGAGACAACGAGGACATTACAACCATCCAGTAATCTATTTGATGATTTCTTCTTCCAACCTAGTATGTGAAAAGAAATAGCGCTTATTGAAATGCGATTTAAATAATTGGGTGGAAATTAATTTACCTCCTTTTCCTTTTAGCTATGCCAGCATCGATTAGCCACATGGCACTGGCCACTGCTGCTAACACATCATCTGTCGCTAATCAGCCCCGTCCATTATCCCAATTCTTGACCGAATCACCACCGAATCCTAACAATCCTTTCCTTACCTCGAATTCATCAGCTTGGCCAGCAACAGGCAATGCTAGTACTCTACCGGCTCTTGTTAAACCACCAACCACGACCAACACTACCACAACTGGAAATGATTTGGATAGCCGCTTGGCTGAAATTGCTGGGCAATTGTCTATTTCCAGTACCAGTGCCACGGCTGGTGGAACAGCTGCGACAAATACCACCGTCGCTAAACCACCACCGGTTGTCATGGCAGCTGTGTTATCATCGAACCCCTGGCTCGGACCTGGTGGAGTACTTCAACCCACGCCTGTTAATAATTCTACTTTAGCCACCAATCAGGTATCATTCTAAAAAAGCACTTCACTTGGTTTATGAATACTAAATACTTTATTTTTTTAGTCATGATTATTTTGAGAAAATTGTGCTTTTTTATAATGAGTGCATACATATGAAAGCACATACATAGTAGGGATACTAAAATATTGCATGAAATTAGATTGAAATAGATCGGATAGTGTTCATTTCTTAATATGCAATTTGTGACCAGAGGGGTGAGTTTCTTTGTCGATTAGTGGTGGTGATGGTGATTCATCAGCGCGCCTTCTCAACTCACATTCAATCATTTTTCACATCGTCGACTTATACTTCTTATTTTGAATTTGGTGCTGCGGAAAATTATTTATGTGTTTGGTCATTTACGGTTCTTCATCATCTGCATTCTTTTCCATCTTTTTGGTTTCATTAGTGTGTCATTCAAATGTAGAACCTGCTAAGAAACTAATTTCTGATTGTGCTTCAAGTTTCCGATCACTATTTCTCTGCTTGAGATGTTAAATTACCAATACCACTAAGATTCCAAGTGTTTTCTCTAGGACCTGTGCAAAAGGTATGCTGGATTTTATCATCTTCCTTCATGCCTGATACTAAGGTTCGCTTTGTTATTAGCTTTGGACATTTAATTTCCTCTGTGATCTGGACTAAATGACTGAGTTCACTCGTATAATCGTATCTTAATCTACTTCAAAAATTATTAGATTTTTCTTAGTAACTTGAAGTTTTAGAACAAAATTCTCAAATTGTCTTATTAGTATAATGGTATCGTCGATTATATCTAAGTTACGAAGGTTCATGTTCCTTTGTACTTACGAAACTGAGGTGTTTTTGAAGTTCTTTTACCAAATTGGAAAGTCTGAACAGTTAGGGTATGGTCTTGGTTTTAATAATGTTATTAAAGACTTGAACTTATGAAGTTGGTTATGTTTCCAGGGTGCCGTTCTGTTTAGGTGGTTGAAATCTCATTAGTACGGCGTGTGTACTAATTTGGCTGTAATTCGTCCTGAATTTGTTGAAATCTTGGGTTGGGTCAAATGTTTAGGCACAACGATTCTGTTGAAATTATTACCTACTCATGCTCTATTAAGTAACATTTCTTTCAGCTTTTGTGGACCGGTAAAGTACAACATTGGTGAGCTTACTTCCGTATCATTCCGTTTCTTATTATTTCAATAATCAGCAATTAAATCCAGATGTATTCCTTATTTGCGCTTCAGATTTCGCCGCATTTTCCTTTTGTACAAATTAACCGAACTAAATGTCCGCAACCTTTACGAAGTTCTGGAGATCATTTGTTTTATTTTTTTTTCACACTCACAGAAGAGTGCTTACAGACCACAGATGCAACCGTCTTACTCCCAACAACAACAGATGATTTATTATCCCCAGAATCAGTATGCGCTATCTCAGTATCCTAGCATGCAATCCTCGACGAATCAAATTGCAGCCTTCAACATGCACCAACCAATGAATGCGTTCTCTTCTATCCAGTCGACAGCATCAGCCTATTCAGTACAACCTCAATTCAGGTTCCAACAAAATCAGCAACAAGTATCGAATACCGGTAATGCATTACCTGCTTACAATCCATTGAATCCCTTCCTATGAATTTCTCTTATTCTCCTATCTGATCCCCAAATCCTCTTCTTTATCCCCAAATATCCATTTTCCACCTTCATTACACGTCATGCGTCACATTAGTCTGTACGTGTTCTGCTACTGATATTGCTTGTTGATTCATTCATAGTCTTAGCTCTATATTTACTCTGTGTATGATGCTACCGCTAAAGTTGAGAGTTCCCTTATTGATGAAGTATTGTGCTTTGTGAATTACCTGGTGGTCTATTCTTAGGGGTGACTTAGTACGTAACTAATCTCTTTCAGTTTATCTAAAACCGTAAAGCGTAGGTTAAATAAGGATCTATTATAGGACAATACAAAAAGTAATGATACGGGGTTTATTGGGGTAATAAAGTTTGGAAGTGAAGTGACGATATCATTATGTTTATTAATTATTTACTATTTTACATAATCATTAGCATGTAGATGGGCATAATTTGGAGAAAAAGTCTGCTTAACCCATTTTATTATCCAACTCGGGAATTGAGGCTGTTTGAGAGGCTATAAAGCTAATAATTAGTGGCAAGTAGCAACAGTAAGATTCCTGAAATTTTCTACTATGTCAAAACCCAAGATTTCACAGGTCTCAACAATCTGCATTATTCGCAATTGTTCGAGATTTTAAACTCCAAATGGTCTTTCGGCTAAATTTGAAGGTTCTAAACTCGTAGATTCTTTTGTTATGTGCATGCCTCTTGTTCCTTCATCTTATTCTATTAACCTTCTGCATCTCTTGAAATTTCCGATCCTGCAGCTGCTACTTGGGAGGCTACTAGGTTAGAAAGATAGTAAAGTTAGTCACAAAAACACTACAGGGCACAAGAGTGGTTGGCAGCATCCATCTTGCCACTATGGTAACATGAGATTGTGGATGTGCGAATTTACGCCCTAGCTTCTCATTGGTCTACAATGTGCTCATGTTGATTTACATGCTGGTAAGTGCTGGGTGACATGGTTGCTAGTTTGCACCACTTTCAATTCCTCGATTGTAGGAATTCCTTCCAGGTGGGAGCTTGTTAGGTGGCTTATATGCAAGCAGGATTTCCAGTAAAATATACTTTGCATGTAAGATATGGCCACAACTACGGTCACTGGTGTAAGATGCAGTGGTTTTGCTAAGTTAGTGTCCTTTTCTATAATTTTCGGTGAATGGGAAGAAATGTTGGCATGAGCGTCTCTAACTAGAAGTTGACGCTATTGCTTCCCCGAGAATTTTGAATTTCGCCACAACAAAGTAGAAAGTAGATAGAGTCAATGATACAATGGTTTTATTTAGGGACACTTAAGAGCGACAGCTTCATACAAATAAACCGAAATAGTAACTAACAAATTGAGGCTAAACACGGGTGCCAGATGATGAGTGAAATCGTCAAACTACCAATAATTTGAGGGAGAACAGTTCAGCTTAGGTAAGGAATGGGAAATCTCAAATCTAGCTCGTTGTATCCGGGTGGAATAAAGAAACTTAGATATTAAAAGTGGATTTCCATTGTGTGGGACGGCTGACAAGGTACTCAGGATAATGACTAGTGATGAGTTCACAAAATTAAATTCCTGAAGAGAAAGAAAACAGTAAAGTGTGTGGTCGGTAATTAGATTCTGGGTACGTTATCAAAATTAATCAATCATTAGTAGAGCTCAGGTTAGGTTTATTCGTCCTAAGCGCATATCAAAGATCCTTAATATTAACAAAACGTTATGTGAATAAATTTTATTATATCTTTTCAGTTTAAAATGTTAGCTTCCAATGCTAGAGTAACTGTCTGATGTTATTTAGCCTTTTTAGCCAAAGCGCCTCGATCAGTTTATAAGTAAATTGTGTAAATAAAAAATCGAAGCCTTTCATTTAGGAGATATTTTCACTCAAAACTTAATAGTAGAAAATCCACCAGTAGCTATTAGATCTGAAATTCGTGTGTTTTCACTAACATATATAAAAAGTTAATTGAGAAGACACGATCAATCATGGATTTTAACTAAATCGGTCACAAAGCTGCGAATACTGTGGATATAACCTCACTCATGAACCTTGGAATCAAATGAAGATCAGGCATCACAACGTAAATTCCTACATTTATAGGAATATGAACAACTCAATATTCTCGAATTCAACTTCATTATACAACTGACCTCATTATTTACCCAAATTCACTTGCTCGATTTACTATGCTTTCTCATAATTCAAACTTGCGAATCTTTTCTCCGCTTTTTTTGTCAAAGGATGATAACAATTTAAATCCACCAGATTATTGGCAGATTATTGCCTATCGAGATTTGGCGTATTGATATCTTTAAATCTACTACAGAATATTTTATTATAAGCCTGGTTGAATTGTTTCTTCTTTAAAAGAGATATAATGGGATTTTTTTACAAAAATTATATGTAATCAAAGTCTTGGCATAAGTAGATCTGTAGCATTGGTAAGGAAAATATTTCGCAGCAAATCCTATTGAAAACTTGCCTTCTGCCACCTCTCTGGGAGATGCATTAGTAAATGCTTTTTCTTTAATCCAATCTTATCGAATTCATTCCTGTTTATCTTTCTTGAAAAAAAGCTCAAATATTTCGTGCTATGATTTAAGTAAAGAGCTATTAACAACTTGTTTATTTGGATCCAAACTACTGTTTATGAGCAAAGCAACCATAAACATTCACCCAAGAATTTCCCATGGTGGCGGCAATCTATGGAACTTGGAAATCAGTTGCCTGAGTGTAAATGACAGAATCAATACAGAAGAGCAAGACCAACGAATCAAATGACCACTCAAAACTGTCATGCAAACCTCAAAGCCACAGATTCTGTAGTTATGGATGCTGAGTAGTTTGAGAAAATAAAGGTGAATGTAAATGCATAACTAAAGTTTCAAAGAAAACCTCATTCAGTGCTTAAACTTCGAACATTTCTTCTCATAACAAAACACCTAATTAAGGAATAAATGAATTGAAATTTCTAACAGGGTCACTCCTCAATTTCCATGCATATTAGAGCAATTGAATAGTATTGATGCATTTTTATAGGCGATTTATTCATAGATCATCATCTTCAAATCCGTATTTTCAAGAAGACGATGGAATGAGATGTTGAATCTGGAAGAAACCGTAATAATGTTAAATCACAATGTATTTAGTTAGATTTTCCCACTCGTTTAGGTTTAGGATAGACGCGAGTGTTATTTCAAAACGCTACTCTGAATATCTTGTTTTGAATCAATGAAACTAGATTTTAGAATATTTATTTACACAATATAAGACTGCAATGAAAAAATTTTCTAAGTAATAGGTAACGGATTATGTTTACAAATCATAAAGAATCATGCTAACATACTGGAGCAACTGAGATAAAGTTGCAGGACAATTTTAGCCAGTGAGATGTGTTGACGTGTCGATTCAGTAAAAATATATTACCACAGTGCTCCTTTTAATCACAACACTTCGAAGAGGCTTTTTGATGAAATATATTGCATAGAAAACTGCAAGGGCCGCCACGATGATGCTACAAAAAGCCATTTCAACAAGGAGTATACCGATTTTTGCTTCCTTACCATTCGGCTTTACAATCGTCGGAGGCTCTGAAAATAAGAAAATGCCAAGATTGTAAAAAAATGCTTAATTAGAGTTCGCCGTAGTGAACATCTGCTATAACTATGAATCACGGAATTTCTACTCATTAAAAGTCTAAATGAAAATAAATTAACTCTCTGGCTAATCATACCGAATGGCGATTAAATGATTCCGAAGTAATGGATTTACTTCTCCTTCCCACCTATTAACACTTGAAGTATGGGAAGTCTCGATCTCAAAATGACATGCCTCTAAGTTATTAATGCACAACCGGTACATTAACTTAATTTAGAGCGACTGAAGATTTTAAAATAAAGGCTTTTATGCAAAAAGATTGATCAAATGTTTAATGTTATTGATACAGAGGTTTGCCTCTATTAAGAATCTCTTATATATAAATAATCGCCCATAGCAGACTTTGCAAAAACGAGTAAGAAATCCTTAATCCATTAATTACAACTTAGGACCAAATCCATTCTGTGAATATACTTTAAGGAGTTGAATAGAGGTAGATTTATAGATCTCTCCCTACAAAACTGCTTATCTTCCTAAAGACTAGCAGGAAGCAACGGCCTTTCCCAAATAAAATTGTGTGTTCGATATAAGTGTATTTAATACTTTCCTCAATTTAAAGGGAATGGCTTTCTGAGAAGCGAGAGAAAAATGTGCGCTCTACACCTCTCTTATGAATTTACTTAACCAATGTCATATATCACATCGCATGCTGGATGTGCATTAATGATCATCGAACTAGTGACATCTCCTTTGACAAATGCGCAGGTTGACTGCTACGTAACTGGCGTATAGTAATCGCCTATATACTAGCATAACACGTTGCAACTAATTAGTTGATAATCGATTGCCCGTTGTAGTTTTATATTTGAATCTTTATAGTGAACGTCTTACATTATCAACTATAGGGACCTATTCCCGAACCTGGAAGTAAATTGTAGGTATATGGGTTTAACATTAACAGAGCACATTATACTACATATAAACTATCTTACTTTATTAATTTATTTACGAGTTTTAATGCTCTTTTCGGATGAACTTTCCGGGCTATCCTAAAACAGGCCTAGACCTTCATGGATACATTCCATTAGCTGAAAGGAATATTCCCAAACCACCAAATTTACTGTGACGAATTCTTGTCTCTTTAATGGGCTCCCTTACGTAATGCGTTCCTGCATATCTCTACATACATCTTGGAAAAAAGCACAACTATTGGAAAAGGTGGAATTTTTGGCACATCAAGTGTAATTAGAATAATTTTTATCTAGCAGTCAAGGAAAACATGACAACAAAATAAAATGAAGGTTAAACAAATAGAATGCCCGCTAAACTATTGCAAGAAAATGAAATAGTCATAAAGTAAGAAGATAACGGTGAGAACAGAGATAATCTGCAACATGCTGCTAAACAGTGCTAGAATGATTTCTTATGCTAATGTCACTTTATAGAATATTGACGGAATAATAACATATATAATAATGTAGGTTCTTCTATTTCTCATAGAAGGATAGTCTTATTTTCCCTAATTAATACAGATTTCGAAGATTGGCCAGCTTCAAGGTAAAGAGGTAAAGGTAGAGTCGAAAAGGAAATCGATTTATTTTACCAAATTTTTAAAACAATGAAAAGTGAAGTTGATAAGTTCACATGAAGGTACTGACAGATTAAATGGTTAATAATTGAGAAGGGTCTTCATCTCCACGTTTTTCAAAATGGTTAGTGGAGGATATCATATGTCCCTGATGTGCCAATGGAATGAGTCAGATTTATAAAATATATCAATTAAACTAACTTTGAGACGAATGGTAAAACATGATTGGACATAGGAATAAGGTGGACTACTGCGCAGTTGTTTAAAATTTTGACAAAACCCTTCACGTAAAACTTTGAGTCGTTTAGAAGTTGTTTTCTGATTACCTCGTTATTATCTTTTGCTGATGTGCGCCTGTAACGCAGTGGTCAACATGTTAGAGGTCTCGAGGTCAATGCCCACCGGTGCACACCTTGTAACTTGAATGATCAGCCACACTAGTTAATTCTAGACAACAATAAGCTTCTCATAGGAGCGGTTCATAGATACTTTACATTATCCCTACCTAGTAGTGTGAATGCATTACATTATGAGTTACTTGATCTATTTAAGTAGAAATTCATTCACACTTTGCATTGCTATTCTTTCTAATTTTAGTTAATGCTGAATATTTTAAAGATGAATACTTGGCCTTGACAAGATTCTTATGTATTCAGTGTCGGTTCTGGAACGCACAACTTACATCCCGTATGATGAATTTAACCGTTACATCCCGCACAATATTAAATATTAAATTTGATTGTTAACAGAATCGGTGTTTAATCTTGTTTCATTTATATCCTATTCAACGAATTAAATGTCCCTTTATGTAGGGTAATATGAATTAGCTTTCACTACACCGAAATTGCAACTTATCACTATACCCTTTATCTATATTTCATGGAAGTACAAGCACACTGCATCCTGTGAAGTCTGTGAGTCAGATCACCAATTCAAATTCACTTAACGTTGTTAGAATTTTATTTTTCTCATCAATCTCACGCTAACTGAGATTCAATTACTTAATGAAGATTCCATTAGGCAATAATATAAGTAGATCACCTAGTAACTAATTTATAATTAGTCTTCTTGAATGAGGTCGCCTTAATAAGAGTGTTTGGGTGCATGATTCTTTTTAACACGTAATGTTTTAATTACTGTGAAGTAGGGAATAGTTGGGACTACTTCAGAGAGTATCTCGACTGAATAAAACCAAGAGATCCCCGTACAAAATTAAATGATCTTCCTAAAAGACGGCAGGATACAACATCCTTCCTCAAATGAGAAGACGAAGATATAAAAAGGATTACATGTAAATTGAGCAATCGAAAGGGAAATTATTTGAAAATAATTTTGATACAATTTTCGTTTGCAATGCTCGAAGATCGGAGTTTTTCAGGTTGATTCGGTACTTGAATCTTGAATAAATAAATAATTAAATAATTACGATAGTGTGCTTTGCTCTGATTAACTCCCCAGAAGTGTTACTGTTACAAACTGGTCGGTGGAAAAATTTGTATCATTGTTATTATTGCGAAGCCTTTGGAGCCATGTTAACTTAAAAATTTTTTCTTTTGTCTCTGATAATGTTAAAAGTGCAAGCTGAGGAAAATCTTATAAGATCATTTACCTTCTCAGTCACCGGAAGAATATGGATTGAAGTGACAGAACCAATTGCTCACGATTAGATAATAGCGACCAATAAGCATCATACATCTCCGACTTGAATCCGCTGCAATCCAGTGGACGAATCGTAAAATTTGAATTTTGGAGTGTGAACTGTCTAGTTAGCAAATATTGTTCTACTGGAGTCGAAAGATCAAATGAAGTAAGGCTCTTTGGTGCCTTGATGTTGTTTTTTATATATTTTTGATCCCCTTCTCTTTATCATTTGTTGGTTGTCAGTTACTTCCTACAGTTAAAAATTAAATAATTTTAATACGATATTTAACAAGGGGACGAAAAAGCAAATAGGGGTCTTCAGTTCAGAAACTAAGAGTTCCACATAGTTCAAGTTGTCTATTTACCAATTAACAAACTCCATTCACTGAGATTTGGTTAAGTTTCAAGAGCAAAGATTTGCGTTCATTTGCGCTTTTAAAATTTCAGTTTGTTGAAAATCAGATGATTTTTCTAGACAAAAGTACACACACAAATGGTCAGAATTTAGTTGGTATGCCCATAGAGTTACTCAACCGTTTGTTGGCAAATGGGAGCGAAAAATTTCACTCAATGACCAGATTTTTAAATGATCCGGTTTATAGATGAGTTTAATGGCGTTTAGACAATGGTCTCTATGTAACCATGAATTTAATAACACAGAAAATATTCGTGAATTATATTGTGACCCATACTCATCAGTGTTTTGGAAGTAAGAGTAAACAATCAAATCAAAATCAAAATTGCATGAGATTTACGGTTCCACTTTTTCAGAAACTGCTAAATTGAATCCAATCAGATAGTCTCGATAATTCAATCCATGTTATTAAGGTGATTAAAATTGAACAATTGAAAGAAGTTTACTTTTACAAGTTACGTATTACAGATTCGTTGGTTTTAACTTGTATACCGAATCAGTATAAAACTAGATTTAATAACCTTTGTAAAACGTTAAGTCAGCATAAGTTGTCACTCTAAAATGCTCACACAATGGCGTGTAAAAACAAAAGCTTGTCGAGGCCCATGATTAACAATTTCTACTACTAACGGTAATGTATAAAATACTGAGTAGCTAACTGTAATTCTTGGGACAGTTGAATCCCCATCTTATAGCTGCTAAATTGTCAGTTCCGATACACCCAAGGTAAAAAAACGGGAGAGTAATTGAACACGTTTATCAGAGACAATGAAGAACGAGGTTCATTAGTCACAATAATGGTGTCAAAGGCCTGACCTAGATGGAAGTCAAAAAGAAGGAAATTATGTCTACAGTAAAAAATACCAAGACGGCCGATCTAGACTAGGGCCAAACAATGAGTCAAGTATGGTAGGCAGAAAAAAATACAGAGTGATGGAGTACCATATTTCACAATCTTCTTTCTTTTCCTTGGTATATGTTAAAAAAAGAGCTACAGGTCTCTTGAAAAAATCTCATTTTTCATATGATGAATTTTACAATAACTTGGTAATACAAGGAGGACGAAAATATATATTTTGAGGAATGGCTAGAGGAAATGTAGATATAGAATGATCACTTGTTGGAAGCAGCAAGATTCAAATGCGAACTCCTTTGTCTAGGACCGCAAATTAATACAGATGGGACAGCCACTGAAATTGTTACCCGCAATATCTCTAGAGTTAAACAACAACTTGTAAGGCTCCAACCAATTCGAAAATGTTTCCAATTATCAGTAAAAGCAAAAGCAAGGATCATCAAGATCTTGGTGGAGCCAATTCCCTATTACGGTCATTCCACAATAATACCAAGAGTGTCTGGTAACAACAGACCTTAGAGTCTCTTTAATGCGTTGACAAGTTTGATTTAAGTATTGCGCTCTTGTTGGGCTATGATGTGCAGATGCTAGCTCAGTGCATTCCTCTGACAAATCCTACAGCAAAGCTAAGAAAAATTCGCTTTTGGGCAGCAATGAAGTGTCTTCTCAATCACCTTACTTTACAGCGTATTTTGAGTGATCTTATTCCAAAAGAGAATGACAAAGAAAACTTATGCAAAGTTATGACTAGGGGAAATTAATCAGGATGCTAAGAAAGTCCACAGTTTTTCTGAGTCATCATGACTAAATAGCCAATAACTCTAATTGCTATCTTTAATGTCGCATATTGCCATTTGAGGGAATTCGAACAAAAAAGTGAAGTGCAAAGTTGCCGAATACAAGCAAATACATGCCGAGAAGATAGCAATGACCATTCACTGTCGACAGGACCACTTTTCCTCAGACTTTCACTATCAGTTTCTGGTTATTTTAGGTCTTAATGAAAGATTAGATCGATTGAAATAACACAACCCAAAAGGTCATCCTTTGACTGTTTGAAAAAACAGCAGTATATGTTCTTCGGGTTGAGAAGGGATGTATTAATTATCCCAAATTCCACGGATCAAATCCTCCTGCCTTTTCTCAAAAATATTTCTCCATGCATTCGCTTCTCCTATTGGAAGATTGTATTTTATATTTATTTATGAACAGACGTGTATATTTTAGAAGGATAGGTGACTAAAGTTCTTATCAAATATGCTTATAAAATGAGGGATAAAAGGAATAAGATTGAACTTTTACTATTTGCTTCCAACCTGATTAAATTTATTTTACATTCCTAATCACTGAAAATTAAATATTATTTCCTTATAATTATAAAAAAAGCTTCTTCTGATTGTGGGAAACATGCATTGGCAAAGGACGAGCTATTTAATTTTAAAATTTCCATAATTGTCTGGGGAAAATTGTCTTAATAAGATTACTCAATGATTAATATTATAGGTACATTTTACTTGCGAAGAGCATGTTACTGAGATTTAAAAAAGTCATATCTGGGATGGAAAGGAGTGGAAATAGTGTTGTTCATTAGTCTGGAAACATAGATTTTTTTGTCATTTTGCTAAAAATTGCTTCATTTTGCCCTATAAAAATATTTAATTCTCGAAAGAAGATAGATAAATTATTAATTAGCAAGAAGATTTATCGAGACTAAATCTGAATTTTATTTCATTAAAATGCGCATATCATAAGGCCTTTCGAATTGCAGGCTCCTTATCTTGAAGGATGAATCTCTTCTTCTCCGAATATTTATCTTACGTCATCCCTAATCATCACCAAATTTGATTATCTTGTCATTATAGTAATGTCTGTAAACTTTTAACCTTTCCCCTGATCCCAAGCCCTCTATAGACAAACATCGTGTGTCCTCAACTGGTCTATTTTTATCGATCGGAAAAGGTAAGCATACCTCGGACGATAGTAGCAGACACCACTTAGTCGGCTTTGTTATTAACCAGTCCTGTCTGAACTGGTCCTTCCTTTCCCTACTATCGTCCCGACCAATTAAAGCACGTATACAATTGTATCCTTATGCATGTCCTCACTCAAAGTGTCGATTATAAATAGCCCTCCATTAGACACATAAAGACACACACACAAAGGGCACACAGGGGACCCTAGCTCGTCAAACGCATCTCCCGTTGCTCAATCCTTCTCCTCCAATTCYCTATTTTCCCTTGAGACTCTGTACTGAGCTTTGTTCAATACAACCTGGTCTACGCGATCCTTGGTGTTCTTTTTCTTTCATTTACTGTTAGTCATCTACCGCTACAATCTATTGCCCTAGGACGAACATTTTGTGGTGACATGCAATCGAAATCATTTAACTGCCAACTATAACATACTCAAATTAAAATCTTTAAGCGATATTTGAGAATCTATTTACCGTAGTTTTAATAGTTATTTCATAATGGCTGATCTGCCAGAGGTTCTCCAAGACATACTTTGAGTTCTCCATCCATAATAGGTTTGAAAAATCGGAAAGTCGAAAAACGCTTATCACTTCGAGAATATCACTAAGTTGGTAACGAAAAATTCTAAAATGCATATGTTTGCAAATTTACTTAGTTTGAGTCCATTTCTCACAGTAATTAATAGCGCTCCTTTAAATCACTTAAAAATGTGAGTTTCACAGTCACAATTCTCTCAAGCTCCTTCAATCTAATGAAGGCAAATATTAAAAAAGACCTCCCAGTAGACGGGTACTTCACAACTTTAATGAAAAGAATGGCTATTAGGTTATATGAAGCACACTTGGATTTTCTAAATGGGGAAAAATTGGAATCAGAGGAGATAAACCTCGGCCAAACTATAAATGTAAAAGAAAATGATTTGATGAAATTCAAATGAATTGAAGTTCTTCTAATTCCCTCAATCTCACTCCTACTGACCCTATTCGCTCGTAAAATTAACCATTCTTAATTTTTCCGTGTTTTGTAGAGCATAAGTTTTTGGTTTGCTATGAAAAATATACCAGAAGGTCTTTGACTTTCTAAATATAGATTAAATGCCTAAATTAATGACCCACTTTTGATTTTAATTTGTTTTTCAAGATGAAGGCGCCAATGTCTGAAATATTCTGTCTTTGAAACGGCCATATTTCGAAAATATAACTGTAAGTATTTGCAGTAGGTCTTTATACCTACATGCACATTGAAAAACCTGAATATAAAAACCCAAATATATACATGGGAGTTGAGAAGTGATATATGTCAATTTACTATTTTAATAGCCTGAAATTTTAGTATTCAACAATATTATAAAGTTGTTTATTCGCAACTGTACTGAAAGAACATTCCAGAAGCACATGTTAAGATCAATTCAATACCGCCTAGAACCACCATACAATACTGAAAAGTTTTACTATGGAGTCCGGAGCGGTTTGGGAAGTTATTATTCGATTGCGTAACCATATTTGAAATTTTAAATAAACCATACGCTGTTTAATACCCTCAATATTTCGTTTCTTCATAAAACAGTTAAAAATTTTCGGCTATTTGAATTTCCGAACGCGTAAAAACGGATCATGATGAAATAGCCGAAGCAAAAACTATGGACACTGAGAGATTAATTAAAAAATGGAAATAGAGAACTGTCTAAATTATGCAGAAAATTATGAAGTAAATGAAGAAGAGGAAAAATTTGAACATCATTTAAAGTTTATACTCGAAATTGGATTATTTTGAAAACTTAAAGCGATTAAATCTCTAATGAATCACTCCAACTCATTGATAGGCTTGAGGGATGAATCCCTCTTTTCTGAAATGTTTTATCTTATACCATTCCTAATCATCACTAAATTTGATTATCTTGTCCTCATAAGTTATCTCTGTAACCCTTTAACCATTCCTGTGACCCAAACACTCTTTAAACAAATACCGTGTGTCCTCAGCTGGTCTATGTCTCATCGACCCGGAAAAGGTAAACATACCTCAGACGATGGTAGCAGACACCGTTTAATCAACCCCGATATCAACCAGTCCTGTCTACACCGGCCCTCCCTTTTCCTACTGTCGTCCCGATCAATTAAAGCGCGCATACAACCATATCCTTATGCGTGTCCTCACCCAAAGTGTCGATTATAAATAGCCTCCATTACACACACAGACGGAGGGTGGACCCTAGCTCGCCAGACGCATCTCTCGTTGTTCAATCCTCCAATTCTCTATTCTTCCTTGGGACTCTGTACTGAGCTTACTTCAATATAACCTGGCCTACGCATTCCTCGGCGTTCCTTTTCTTTCATTTACTGTTGGCAATTTCACCAACAAATTGGTGACCCTGTAAAGGACCGCTACAGGCTGTTGATAGTAATCTGTAATATGATTTCTAAACCGCACCGCTAAATGTTACATTTTGAAACATTTTACTCAACGAAGTGATATGAGAAACAGGACAAGAGTAGAATTATTGCTTAGATGATCATAACCTTATTTAAAACGGATTATTTAAATTTAAATAAACAGTAATTCACATTTAATAATGTCCATAAACACAACTCTAGAATTCCCGCATTATTTTAAATTTACACGAGTAAATATTTTTTTTGCGTTTGGATGGTGAATTTCAAAACTGAAGAAGAATAGCATTATTGATCAATACGAAACCATTAAAGGATAGGTCAAAGTATCACGCAAGAAGTCAGCTCGTTCCAAATAAAATAGAGAACTAGGAAAGTGTGAAATTGATTCACTTCATAATTATAAAAAATTACTAAATGTTTTTTCCACCACAAAAGTTGATATTTTATATTTTCTCCCTATTTCATCGAAGAAAACAAATAAGTTTATATGGGCTAAAATGATATATTGTACATGAACGAATATTGAATAATAGTGATTTAAAACTAGAACTTGAAGTTTCTTATTCTGGATTTGGAAACTAGCTTTTAAGAACGTAAAAATTATAATGTCGTTTAAGCAGGTTAAAATTAACGAAATTAACGCAATCTTATAAATGGGAGTTCGAACAATTGATTCATATTGATTTTTTCGGACCATTCGGGACTGGTTCAAAACAAGGAAAAAGCAGTTAAGTGGGCAAAGAAAAAAAGACAAAACAACACACCGTTAACGTTTACTACTCCTAAGGGAATTGCTCTCAGGATAAGGTCACTAACGGGCTGGCTGAAAAGATTAAGCCTATCCGGAGCTACTAAACTACCAGCCACAAAGTACCCAAATCTAGAAGTTGGAAGAAATATTGGATATATTGACGGACGTTGATTTCGAGGGAAAATTTAACGCAGTTTGAATTATCAGTCTTTAATGACTATCTAAAGCATATTCTGGATGAAATAACATATGGAGAGAAAGCTTACTAATTTCAGAAGCTATCATAATTATGCTGAATAACACCGTCAACTTTTTTAGAGCCACTCAAACCGTAGTTTATCTGTGATAATTGGTTTTGCACTGAGGTAAATAATAAGCCCACCATGTGGTCTCTTCAAGTCTCAACAAACTTCACTATAACAATAGGGAAAATAATCGGAGACTTTAAGTAAATATATCTCTTAGGCGAGGAAGGAAAGGTATCAGCTTCCAGACAAGTAAATTTAGAAAAACTGATGTGTAGAAGAGAATAAGGCTCAATATGTTGACTCATCAGTAAATAATGATCAGTATAAAAATTTATATCGTAAGTTTCACAACCGGAGGGACTCCAAAGCTTCTCCTTTCTATTAAAGTTATTGAATACAGCTACATATGTCGATAGGTACTACCTTGTGGAGTAAAAATTGAAGAAGGGTTTTAGTTCATTTTAAAATGAAAACGACAAAAATACACTTACTTTTGTTTGACTGCGATCCTGCATTTGCATACAGCTTAAAATCCCAAAAATATCAATGGCTAACGAAAATAATCCACAGAGAGCGTTATTCGACAAACTCTTTGTTAAATAAATTTAATGCCCATACGGATGTCAGTAAACTGACTATTGAAATCTGAAAACGCAAAATACCGAGTCTGCTAATTATGATTACGGCAAGGAAAATCAAGCGCACGCATAATTTAGTTAAAATAATGAATTAAATGAGTCTCAGAAATGAGTGAATTCAAAATATCATTGACACCTACTGTACCTTCTGCAACGTCTCTTGGTTATATGTAAGCGATGGCTTTGTCTGTCAAAAACTTAGACTGGATTATCAAGCCACCGAGAGGTAATAAAGGAAAGGAGCCCAAGAAGGCAGTCAAGGAAGCGGAGGTGTATCTGTTTGAAGTGCTAATTTACCTTCATTTTTAAGTAGTTCGATAAGAAACATTTATTCATATATTCTTTGCTAACTTTCTGACATTTGTCATACTTAATTTGACCTAATCTAAATAATAACCTGATTTTGATGAAGTCTCCAGTTTACACATATAGGTCATTTAACGTTCAACTTATAGCAGACTTCACAAGTTCACTTTGGAAAGCGTTCCCCAACGCTCACTCCGGGCGAAGAGCGGCTTCACGTAGCATCCCCGGTGAGAGACTCGAATTCAGCTGCAAGATTTGATTAGTGCGGCTGATCATTCCGATCGCTGGGTGTGCGTCGGCGAGAATCGAACTCGTGACCTCTTATACAGCAGATATGCACGGTGATCAAGACGCCACCGATACACTATGATTGATGATGATATATATACACCTGTGCGGGTATCATGTTTAACCTCCATACCATCATTCTCTTTATCTCTCTGTTTCTCTTTGTCAACCGTTACTGTTGATCAGTTCAGGCTCAGAAAGCCGACTCGAAAAACAGCCCATTTGTATTCCACCACTTCCGTCTTTTCCGATGGGTAGGTCAGGACATACGCTTTATCCTGTCCTGCCTATTTGAATGCGTCTCTGTGGGCTGTCTGTAAAATATTGTGAAAATATTGGTCTAAATCCAAAGTCCCCCTGCATTTTGTGGATAAACCTATTCTTTTTTAAACTCTAGTTAATTTCGCTCCCTTAGTTCAGAGACTTCTATCTAAAACGGGAGGACATATTACAACGCAATCCAAACGAATCAAATGAAACTGTGGGAATCAAACTGGAAGTCACTTGTAATGAGAACACTTTAAGCTCACTTTGAGCACTTGAGCATAAGAACTAATAATTAGTTTGATTTAATTAAAATTAAATTGTGATACGTTGACAGAATGAAATTCCTCAAATGGCGCAGAAGACGTCATTTTTTTCATACATGCTTTATTTGAGTCAACGTAATTACCTAAGCAACCTATAAAATGTAAGATGATGCTTTAATTAAGATAAATTTAAGAGGTTTAAATATTATGAAAGAAAAAAGGCCAAAATCAAATTACCGAATATTTTGTGTTTTAATTTTCTACTCATTTTCATCAATCAAATAGGCCTATTTGTAAGAAATTTCAACTGAAATAAAATAACCTTTTACATTTTCCGGGGGCTAAAAATATATAAAGGACTAAGAACTTAAAAGTTGAAAATAAATTTTTTGGTTAAAGATGAAAAAATAAGTTTATCTTTAATCTTTTCTATCCGGAAAAAAGGATGTATAGTATCTGCTACGTTAAAATCCGAGTAGGTCAAACAGTGAAAGTACTGTTCACAAAGACGGAAGTTAACTTGCTTCTGCAATTCCAAATTCGCACGTTTCACACTTTTAGAATGAGCTTTAATTAGGTATTGAAGAAATATTGCAACGGTCAATATTTTAATCTATATGACGATTTGCTTGTTGATTAATAAGATGCTCTACTCAAATTTTGTCATTTTGACACTGTTTAGAGTGTGATGCTTATTATTGCATCTATTTTCCCAAACCCATTTTGAAAAACACTTTGCAACGCTCATTTTAGGTAGAGATTGCCATCTTAGAGCCTTTCTCTTGAGGGACTCGACTTCCATCACCCTCTATATTAGCCAGACTTTACTATTTCGCTCAACTGGTCTTCGTACATGAGAAGTCTTCTTAACGTAGAAAAATGTTAAAATATTCAACTGAAAGATGAGATAATACGTTGAGTCAGTCAACCTACTTCTAAAACAAAGTCAGACTTAAAGAAATATACCTTAAAACTAAAGATAATTCTAACAGAAAATGGAAGCCCTTCCCAAACCATAAGAGCAAGAGTCGATTGAACAGTGAAAGTATATTGAACTAATATAAAGAATGAAAGAGAGAAAGAGAGAGAGAGAGAGAAAAATAAGCTAAAAATTAAAGTGTAAAACAGCAGAGAATATGAATTTACTCAGAACCAGTGAAACCGAAGTTGCGAAATGAGATCAAATTATGATACGCTGAATAGAGTTAAATGGTTTCTGCCCCTTGTTTGTTTGACAAGCAATCAATAAAGGATCAGCATGTAATAATAAGAATGGAGCAGATATATGAGCCAGAATGCACATTCAATAAAAACCTATAAGCTAATTGATCAGTAGATTGATTAAAGATGTTGATCCTACCATCTCTTAATGATATCAATATGCTCATATAGTGGTTGATTATTCAAAAAACGTCAGTCAATTCAAGGACATGGTATCATTTTCAATATATTAACTGAGTTTATGAAATAAACCAAGTACATTAAAATAAAATGACCGCACATTCTTTCAGCTTTTAGATAATGATATTAATTCTTTGGTGCCTGCCTAAATAGCTCAAAAACACAATGAGTGAGACATTTTGTGGGAAAGCTTCCGTTACCAAATTTGCTTTATTTAAAAAATTTTTCTTAATAGCAATTTGTTAAATTGTCACTTAAAGTCATTAAGCCTGTAAGTCCTATTGGTGTCCTCTTAGTCCTTACTGCTCATAACTGTTTTCAAGTTTATTTAGGAATGTGCTTTTCAACAATTATCTTGGGTAGAGAGGTGAGAAACTCGAATTTTTAAAGTCAATCTTGACCAACCTTTTTGTTAGAAGAAATGAAAACTATTTTCCCCCACTCCCAGTATTTCTTATGTTAATAAAAATGTAATTTCTTTCTTTATTTTCCCCACTGATAAAAGACGCTTGATAATTATACTTATTCGTTTAAGCTGATACCGATTGAGGGCGAGTTTCGTTAATACACTCGTGTTGTCTATAACGTGTCTTGTGATCTGCCGTGGGTCATTAGCTTCTGTGTTAAATTGCTATATTACCAAGTTTTCTAGGTTGTTGGCTCTGCGAGATTACTATCAGAACTTTTAGTTGGTTACGTTATAGCACTTTCACTAAATATGCACCGATGGACATTTAAAACGTAATTGCAGAATTCGCATACGAATAAGACAACTATTGTGTTTGTAAGTTGTTATAGTACCAACTATCTTATCAAGGAACCACCAAATATCATGAAGATAGATACGGTTTATAAACGCCTTTCATTCAGTTTTCCAAGTTGACGATAATCACTTCCCAATCACTAACGCACTCTTTTGCCAAAATCATACTACTTCTTTTTTATTACCCACAGTAATACAAAAATTTTACAATTTTAATTGTGGGAGGTAACTGAAATTGGTTAAAAGAAAGTGGGGATGGGGATCAAAAATATGCTTCGAGTAACGTCAGGTTAGCTCTGATAGTCCTTCCAGTACTTTGGTTATTAGAATAAAACGTATGTAAAGTGATTTAATCAATCATGGAAGTGAATAAACTGGTCCGTAAATCGCAAGCATGAAGTCAGAAAAAAGAGAACAAATTTTTCAATTTGCAAACCCAAACATTACCATAAGAATTAAAAGTAAAAGCTTAAAACCTGAATAGAAAGATCAAAACCTGTACGAAAGTGAAGCTGATTAAAGAATTATTCTTAGATATTCCCTTACGAAATGAATGGTCATCGTTTCCCAAAGACCAAATAAGAAGACTGAGAATTAGGTAGAACCACGTGTATATTGAATAGTTGCAAAAATAATGATAGTGGAAAGGTGGAAGGGATAGGAGGAGGAAACAAAATAAAAGCCATTTACCTTAACTTCTGAACTGGTGCCCTTGATTATTGTTACCCCAACAGGGTCATTGTGCGATTTGTATAATGAAGGGAACTATTTTTGTGGTATCAACTCTTTTGATGGTCCAACTTCAATTCCTACGCATTCTGGATCCACTTTTCATATTCAGTTGCTTGCCTTATTATTATGGGCAGTATTAATAACAACATTAGAACAGTATAATTGAATAAGCCAAACATCCATATTTGTAAAATATTTGGAAGTGACTGACATGTGGTACTATTTTTTGCTAATAACATCCAAGAAGAAGCGTTTTATAGGTTCTATTACAAAATATGTGGACAATTTATAATACGATTAATAGTCATGATTCTATCGAGAGATTGTACAAATGTAACTGTTTGGGAAAGGTATGAACCTAATGGGGGAGACTGGACAAGTTTCATGATAATGGGTGAGTCTGTGCTCCTATTCACCTTCTATAATTGGCCATTCCTTCCCCTTTGAGATTATTTTCGCATAAATCTTTCTCTAAGTACATGTTTTCACTCATATATAGTATCATTGTGCCCCATACATCAGAAGATTCTTCTTCAATGTATCGCCAACTGGATATAGTGCGTGATAACGGATAGGTTTGACTTCAACTTAAGAAGATTATTCATTAAAGCATAATTAATTTTAAGACTATATATGCAATGGTATTTAAACACATAATTTTTTAGGAATAATCTAAATATTTGAAGGGAAAGTGTCGAAAGTGCCGATTTAAAAATACTGTCAATGGGATCAATCTACTCAATAATCTTAATTAATAAGGCATTAGTAGAATTTGTATGAGTGAGTATGACATTTGTTAGTTTATTCTTATCGTAAGGATTGCATTAATCCAATTCCAACGCTCCACTTGATGACCAGTTAGAAAGAAGAAACAAGTTAAGGATAGACAAACATCCAATCATAGTCGACATTTCTTTAAATTGCTAGACAGTACAATTTATATCTGTAAAACACGGAACTGTAAAGTTTAAGTAACAATTTTACTCGCTCGAATGTTAGAATTTATCTGTCTTCTTTTATTCGTGCCATATCTTAACGGTACGGAAATATTTCGTAAGTAATTTGTGTTTAATTATTTTTAAATATAAATATAATGCGGACAAAATAAATGCAAATAAAATTTTATCAAAGCAATGTTGGTCATTAGTATAATAAAGAATAAGATTAACATACTGGCGTTTTTCAAAATTGAGCGATATATTATAAAATAATGCAATATATTATTAAATATAATTTGCATACCACAAATATAACAAATTAATTAAAATGGCCTGCTTTATAGCATAATATAGTTAAATGATTCAATACAGCACAGGTTTTCTTAATCAATCAAGTGAAACGAAATTTCGTAAGATGAATAGCGTAGTAGAATCGAATATTCGACATTATTGTCTACTATTGTAGTGATGATAAACGTCAATCCATTCTGATTGGTAGAAAATGTTTACGCGAAAGATCCCAATTATAATATTCCTTGAATTGGGAAAGTATTTATACTTATATAACGATTAGTAGTCACATATTTATTTGCAATTTTTACTTTCATTTACAGCCGTGGACGTCCCCTCAATAAGAAAAATTGAAGTTCAAAGCAGGAAGTTAATCTTACACCTAAGATCAGATTTAAATCTGCTAGAAAACCTCGATCAACCCATAATTTCTTTGAGAAGTCTAGATGACCCAACATTCCCTCCCAGACAAATAACTTCAAAAGGCCTTAAGAAAACAGTCCTTTTTTTGAAGCCCTCAACACATTATAGTCTCACAGTGTCCGGGAAAGATCCATCAAATGGAAAAATTGAAATCTTCAGAGAATATAGGTTTCAAACGCTGTCTGATAGTAAGTATCAAAACCTTATAAATAAGTGCTTTTTAGGACCTAGTAAACCCCAAAATGTTGAGATACAAAAGATAAGCTCGCATGAAGCGCTGCTGAAATGGCAACCACCAGCACAAACGAATGGAAAAATTCAGGGCTACATAATTATGTACACGTTTGATGACCATTTCTGGGCAATTGAGAAAACACCGAATCTTCATTTTAAAATCGCATTTAAAGAAGCCGTTAGGAAGATAACTGCTCTTGTGGCAGCCTACACTGGACCCAATGAAGGCGATACGCAAGGTGGAGGAATGAGCCAAATGAGTAGAATTGCTATGAACCTGAACAGCACGAGTAACCTCAATTTATCTTATAGTAATAATTATTTATAAATGAATTAGTCGATAAACATATAGTTAGGTAATTTAAATATTTTTATGAATGCGACACAGTAAAATATAACAAGTGTAACAGCATTATATAGCTGTAGACCTTGATATATTTTAAATGATCCTTTTCCAATGGTAAGAATTTGAATCCTCCAAACCTGCGCTAACGAAGTCTACTTTCTTCTTCCAGCGAGAGTAGAATGATTCTGAAATAATGAAAATGGGGATTTTAAGTTAAAAAGAAATAGGAAATAAATTTAATTTGCTTTGACCTATCTATTTTATAAAATTTATAAAACACTAAATGGGAACTTTATAATGAGCGTAAATAAAATATCTTATCAAATTGGGAATTTTATTTTAAAGATATAAAATGCAGAATATTGTGAAATTCTTATTTCCTGTTCTAGGAAAATAAACCGCCTTAAAATGTTTAGTTGTCGGATATTTATCTTCTGTGATTAATGTAATTTAGAAACCCAATCAGGTCACAGATTTTCAGCACATGAATCCTGATGAATCTGAAATGCTTTGTTGAATAATTTAGCATAGTTTTCTAGAAATCTTCAAAAGTATTACTCGTTAAATCAAGTCACACTTAATTGCGATTATTGATGCAGCCGTGAGACTAAAAGTTATTCGTTTTAACTTTTTACAGATTACAAAATTGAATCGGTAAATCAATCAAATACAGACAGGGCTGAGTTTTTAGCGGTTCGGTCTGACAAAGTGCCTAGCACAAATCTTTCTGGTTACTCAAGTAAGCTTGGTAATAAAGTAATAGGTCACTTCAAACTATTAAATGACGGTCATTATTTCTTTTTCTACCTAGCAGCGACAGAAATTAATGAAACGAACAGTCAACCAAAAGTCACTGACTTGGAGGAATTCTTTAACATATCATCGAACGATACATCAGGTAACTTATCGTTATTCTTTATTCTCTAGCTTTCATCTACTAATTGAAAAGAACAAACAGAAGGGAAAAGGAATATATACAATATAAATGAATAATGCCATGTATAGACATGGAAAAATGTCATTTTTCATAAAATTCTACCATTAAGTTCAAAAGAAATTTTCATTGCCTCTATCTTCCAGCGAACAATAGACAAATCGAACAATCAATAAACCCTACACAAAGTCATGAACTTTTAAGCACAAAAAAGTTTAATTTTTGATGAGAAACCAAAACTTGTTCAGTGGAAGTATTAGAACTGGATAAATTCTGAACTGAGCTGGATTAATTTAGACTTAGATGACTCTAAAATAGTAACTTAAAAGCGATAAATGAAATCAAAAGTTACGGATTATCGAGAATCAAATGTAGTCTTAGTAGCTCAAATATGACAACAGTACTTTACTTTGACAATTCCGCATTTCAATTAAAGGATTTATCTAACAAGATTTAATATAATTTAATGTCTATCTTCAGGTATCTTGCATACCCTACTTTGCTTTCACTGCGCTCAAATTGTTTAGCAATATTAAGATAAGTGTGCTACTCATTAATGTTGTTTTACACAATTCTACCTACGACTCAGAAAAAATAAATAATGATTTAAATCTTTTTTGAAATAATGTCACCATATTCGAAGCGTAATTCTCATACAATTCCAAATCATATGCGAATAAAATTTAAGAAAGTATTTATTATTGTTTTAGAAAATAGAATTTTTCCAGAAGATGAAAACCGGGAAACACATATTTTATCACCTGATGGTCCTGTTGGTGCAGTATGTAAGTAAAAATGATTAAAAAAGCAAAGAAAAGCACATTCAACGTTTATTTAAAACTTAAAAAATATATTACAATTGGTTGAAATTAAATAAAAATAGTACAATTAATACTGAAGTATGGAAATTTAATTCCTATATTTGCTAATACTGAAACTAATAATTCAATTAATTTTAGTTGAATTACGCTCCTTTGCTAATGAATCAATTGAAACAATAAAACCCAATTTAAAAAAGGTCGAAATTGGTAGGGATCCACTATACATTATTTCAAATTGATATGACCACTAATATTTCAATATTTATATCATTATTTTTTAGATACTGAGGCGCCAAATGAAGAAGCATTACCGACGGGTAAGGCTTAACTGGTATATGAAAGCACTCTTTGTATCTTATAAAATCATTTTTACATTAAATTTTAGAAAAATCTTCTATCGAGGTTGACGAACTAAAAACGTCCCATGAATATAAAAGTCCGATGCGTAATAACGGTTTTACTTCTATTAAACATCAATATTATTATTATTAACCATGACCCAGTAAAAGACCTTACGAGTTCGAATCAGGGGACCGAATAGGAGGAACAACAAGATAATCTAAGAAGGGGGATGCGTTTTCTTTTTTATGTTTGAATATTCAATTCTAATCATTTGACACCAAGTTTCATGCACTTGACTGTGTTCATGATATTCAAACCTTCCGAACATTTGATTTAATTCCATAGTTATTCATGCCTTTTTGATTCATTTTTGCGTCTTTCATAGACAAGAAAAGGTAGATAACCATATCATAAACCATTACAGTTTACTATTTTTTCTCCTTTCAGGTGCAAAATATGATTATTTTTATTTTACAAAAAAGTCGATGGATAGGAGCGACTTTCATCCCATAAGATGTGAATTTCTTACAGCTAAAATCTGATTATAGATTCCTCAATGAATTTTGAGTTATCAAACTAAATATCGCTCCAGTTTCGTTTAAAATGTTTTGAAAATTTGCATGAAGTGTTGATAAAATTGTTCTTTTTTGTTTTCAAAATGAGAAATCACATATTTCAGTAAACCACTAACAGAAACTATTCCAAAAATATATAGCAATACGTACCAAAAACAAACTGTTTATTGGTATATAAATGATTCATTAACTGAGATTCAATACTATTTATCTAACAAGACACCAATATAACTGCATTAGTATTACCCAGTACCGTGAAAAGATATATGTCCATTAGAATCAGAATATTAAGGATTTCACCATTTTTAAATTCTGGAATACAAATCGCATTGTAATGTCCATATTCCACAAACACACATTGTACGACTTGATCCTCGAATTTCTAGATGAGTTTATATTCACGAATTTCAAATCCTGTTAACCAGTTAATTTAGTTGAAGGGTTGGCAAAGTAGTCAATTTGCCGGCCTGCTAAGTCAGATGTTATGAGTCGGATTCTAATTGGTAAGCATTCCGTAAGATTTAGTAGGTTGAGAGCATGTAAATCTCTCATAAGTGGTCTGACATGATGTTTACTCTCCATCCAAGGTGAAGTAGGGAATATAATTTCTTCATTTATATTGAAAATCTTTTGAGAGAACTATCTGTTTGATCAACAGTAAGGAAAATTTTATTTTCAGTAATGGAATGCCAGGACTTAGAAAGGGATTTTTCATCGGCAGAAAAAGTTGAGCATTTCAATGGAAACGCAGATAATTATTCACGTAATCAATAACTTTAATTTATTTAAATCTAAATATACTCCTTTCATCTAAAAAAATATTTATTACTTCAGAGGAAATTGAAGCAAAAACCAGCGAGCCAGGAGATACTGAAAATCCAGAGATTCAATCCGGGAATGACCATTATTCTCGTAAAAGTTATAATTATTTAAAAGATAATTTTTAATTAAATATTTTTATTTTCTGGAGAAAAAAATATTTTCTGAATTTATTACGAATTTTGATTACAATTTAAAAACTGATTGTATACAATATTTCATTTCTCGTAACTGCTATTTTTTTCATTCCCCTCCTAATGTTACGAGTATTTAACAACCCGATATCACATTATTGCAACTCATGACAACACAAAATTAAGGTATATTCCCGTGGAAAGGCAATTGAAAACGGTAGGCAATAGCTTTGATAAATGATAAACGAAAGAGAACCGGAAAGATGTTTAAATAAAATATGTTTATCAAACTCGTTCTGGATTCATGCTCAAAATTTTTGTCTGACATATATTTTGCGTTCCAGGACCCAAATTTCATGATTTATTATCTAAATTACTGAACAAATTCTTGTCAATGATATCCAACTCTCTTATTGGTTTAATTGACATGACAGCATCAACTCTTTTTCTTCCAAAGCAAAATAATCTTACATGATATTGAGCTACGTTAGTAATCTCAATATGTTTGAACTTAGAAAGCCGAAATTCCTAATTTAGCAGATTTCAATAAGCAGTGTTTACTCAAGGAGAACAATTAGATTCTTCTTGTAATTCATATCCGATCTTCTCTGAGTGTGCTACAAGTCACTCCTGATTTTCAGCTAGTGTTTGAACACTGTAAACTTTCTTGTTAGTAGTTGGATTTCCCCAGGAATCTCAAATTGAAGAAATTAAAAATTTTAAATTTAAAAAAGAACTTTTTGATCTTAGACGCTGAATCGTCTACTCTAGCGCGTACTTTGCACAATCACTCATTTAGTGCAAAACAAGTTTTTTAGATGAAGATTCTAGATAAATAATGGAAAGTTATGAGGTAAAGCTAATTTCTTTTCCCATCCAAACTGAACATCTGGAAATTTCTTGCAATCAATGTCTTGTTAAGTCATTTAAGATACCAAAATCCGAGAAGTTTATATTCAATTTTGTAGTGGCTAGTTTTTGTCATGTATCTTTTTCAACTCACTTATATCTCAATACTTATTATTCTTCACTTTTCATATTTATTAACCATGTTAATGGAAAAACACTTGCAGGTCACAACCGCGAACTCTAATCTCTACATGTGATAAGAGAAAGTAGCCGACGAATTGGGGAGTAGAATGTACAAAGTCTCTCGATTTAAGAAATATTTACTTCTAAATTGTGAATTATTATTATATTTATCAAGGTTTTAATTATTTATTGACAGAATCTGCGCAAATCGTTCATAAGATCAAAGACAACACCGACAATTTAGGTGAATATTATTACAACTGTACCTAACTTGCTAAATTTGGAAGTAAACATGAACTTTTATTTTACAGAAAATGTAGCAACAAATTCAGACGAGGAAAAATTTTACTCACAAGAAAAGAAATTTGAATATGAAAGAAATGCTTACACATACGGAATAGATAACGGTAAATGTTTGCCTCTGTTTGTTAAAACAAGCAAATTGACAAACTTGCATAAAGAGACTTAATTTGGTAAAATTTTTAAATATCGTATTTGTATTCCAATTTACTTGCCAGAAAAATTCTATTTATTCATATTTTAATTCATTAGGTCTGGTTTTATATAATTTTAGGAAATAAGGATTACAGTACACTGGCGATCGGTGATGATGCAAAATATCATCGAATCCAAGCAGGTAATGAACTAATTAACGGACTTAATACCCTCAGTTTCAATAGTAATCTATCGTAAAACTCACCGTATTTGTTTGCTGCAATTTTGAACGACGTCTAAACTAAAATTCACATGTTAAACTTTTAGCAATCGTTAGCAAATGCAACAGTAGAAGTAATGACAAGCCCAGTTTAATCGACTTTAACATAATTTTTATTTGTCATTTCACATTTCTCACAATAAGTTACTAACAATATCACGGCTTCAGTGAAACTGTTTAATTTGGAAATCCATTAGCAAACAATACATGAACAAGCATGAGTTAAAATGTGCGGTATTTTTAAAGTTCTTTGTTAAATAGATAAGAATTTTATTTCATTTGAAGGCCCAAAGCGATCCAACGAGGGAGAACCGAGTGAAATTGGATTTGAAATAACAACAGCTGAAACGGCAACCGCTGTTGCAACACTAAATCAGATCTATTCAAAAGCCGACGCGTTAGAAAGGTTTGATGACATTACTCAGCTACATTCTGGTATGTTAATAAGGTTAATTAAACGGTTTTAGTACCCCCTAATTTGTTAATAGTAAGTGTACATTACAAAATATGCTCCAAACCTTAGAGCATCATTGCGATCAAGCATCATAACTTATTTTGAAATTACGGCATTTAGAAAAATTTTTTTTAAAAACCTTACTTAGTGGTTGTATAAGAATTTCACCAAACCGATAAAGAGGAAGCCAAAGAATTGAATAAAACAAAATTATATTCGATTACAAAATAATACACAGACATGAATAAGTGAACTCGTCCGTCTGGGTGAGTTAAGTAAAGGTTCTCGTGCAGTTCCTTCACTTCCATGTAATTCCATTGACAACTCATTTTATGGAGAATGGAATGAGGTCGTCGTGGCTAATGGGAGTGGGGCTGTGAAGGTGAATGAGATGCAAAGAATAAAGATGGTCATTTTGAAAAATGGAGATGTCATGGGTGTATGAGATACAAAGAAATAAAAACTAATTCAGATCATCATACATTCAAAGGCATTTACAAATGAATTTTCGCATTTTTTAATAATATTTGATAATAAATCAAAGGAATTTTATTTTTACTGTAATGATTATCATAGTTAACAACTTAATTCTCAAGTCATAGCTAAGATAATGTCTGCAATATTCAGAGCTTTTTGACTGGTGGATTTGATTTTGTGTCTGGTCATGTCACCTTTAAACACCACCCAAAGCAGGTGTATAGGACTGTTGACGATATTTTGCTCATATTTTACTGAACATATATGCCTACTTCCATATTTGGCTAGCTCTTTTGTTGATTCTGTGTTTCCTTTAAATCTACAGAAACCACACAAAGCCTTCCTGTCACACAGAAAATAGGTAAAGTTAATTTACATAAAATATCACTTATTTATCTTAAAAGTAAATTTTTATGTTTGTTTTACGGAAGAAACGAATACAACTTTGTTTGATGAACGGTTTAACTCAGGAAAGGAACCGTTGATTCAAGAGGAAAATGCTTACAAGAACGAATTAGATGAAGGTAACTTTGACTTCATTGTAAACACAAATTGATACTTTGCATAAAACACACTTTGGAACACAGAGCTTTTGAAGTTTTAATTCAAATGATAAGTGAAAAGCGGTTCTCACAATCGTCTCACAATAACTAAGGCTTTAAATGCATGATCAAAATGGCTGAAATGAAATAAGTAAGTGACTAAATGCATCAGAGAGAGATCAGTGAAAGGAGTGGGGTTTTACAAAAAATATATATCAAAATTTCGTGTGTTATTAATTAAAGTTACATTTATTCTAATTTATGCGCTGATGTTCACTAATTAAGACAAAAATATTTATTTTATTTAAATCATGTAATTTATTATATACTTGTTCTTCTTTTTTTGGTAAATTCAGAGAATAATAATGACAATGCATTAGCGCCTGTTAATGACTCGAGACATCCTAAAAATCAGTCAGGTAATGGCCTAGTAAATTATCTTAAAAGGGTAATTTTAGATTATCTATTTATTCATTTTCATTTTTCTTATTTATTTTTTAATTATCATTTATTTTTATCATTTAGTTAAACTTTAAAAGTTGCTAATTCGAATAACTCTATTTTACTTACAAAGATCTTAGTAAATATTAGAAAACTCTTGAATATTTATAATTTTGCTTTTAGTTTAATCGAAATTTGATTACATTAAGCATTAAGTTCTATAATTTTGGTTGTGTCATTTATATTTAGTTAATTTGAAATTGATTATTGAATTAATTCTAACCTTATTCAGAACGTGAATAGACGAAAATTGTATGTTCTATTTCGATTGGTTTCGCATTCTATTTAATTAGAGCATCTAGAAGAATCTAACGGGGGAGTTCCTCATAAACATGAATCTGAAATACCTACCACTGAAAGATTGTCCATAATTGAAGAAAAGGTAGCCCCAAAGATTGATGTCCCTGATAATACAGAAGAAACCTTAAGCAATTCCACAAATCGTAAGCTTTAATATGAGAGTTTTAACGTGCATTTTAAATGTAAATTCGCGGAAGTGCACATTTTTGACTATTTTAAAATTTAATTATTATTTTTATTAAACTCTAGATCTAATTAGCTCAGATGAAGTTCACACGTCGATTATATTTGAAAAATTGGTAGAGGAAAGCAAATCCACTAAAGGTATGATTTTAATATTAATTTTGCTTAATTGTTGAGTCAAATCTAATTGGTCTATAGCATAGTATATATGATATACATTTTGACAATTGTAGTAGTGATTTTAGACAATAGTAAACTTGAACTGACAGATTGAGCCCAGGAAACAGCGCGCTTGCCAGTAAAGTAGCACTAATCTCGATAGAAATGCCACTTTGGGAGCCAGACCAAATTAGACTAGATATACCCTCATGGAACAATTAGTCCTCTTAAGGCTAACGGAGTGTTCGAGCCCTTCCCGAATGAAAAGAGAGAAGTGCGAACCTTCGGCCAAGATTTTGTTTGAACGAATATATATTGGAAACTGGGGATGAGAAGGAAAAGAAAAAAGCAGTAGAAGTAGGAAATAGAGGACGGAAGGAGACCAAAACAATCCGGATTACGATAGACAGTCGAAGTAAGATAGGTTTTGAGATGCTGAGTGTTTTTATCCTATGTGAGTTATTGAGTCCTTTTGATATCATTCACCACTTAATAGATTGTGCAAATGTCTGTATGTGTGCAATTCACTGAGACTGGGCAAATCCACATGTCAAGGTGCACAGGTACTACAGACAACTTTCTTTTAAACTATTTATTTCGGGTAGTATTATAAACAATAGGCATAGTTGTCAAACAAGTTGTTGCAATTATTTCTAAAATTAACTATAATATTTTAAAATATTTAATAAAGGTAATGCGATTTTAAAAATATTAAATAATTAATGACACGATTACGAAATATTTAACAAATTGTGAAATTTGCATTTGATTCATGTTGGGATTATTTCATTCATTTTCTGAAGAGCCTATTATCTCGACTCTCATTACGGATTCAACTGAGACAGCAAATGACAGCGGAGCTATGGCTCAGATCTCAGCTAATGGTGAATTTTAACTTTTTATTGTTTAATTATAATTATTTTTAGATTAAAAATACTGTTAATTGACCTGGAATTATTTTCTGCGGGAATTCATATTTGAAATCAATTGCAACTGATTTAATTTGTAATTTTAGACTAATTGATACATAGTTAATATTTTGAAAGATTGAATTAGTCACAAGGAGATTAAATAGTAGTAATTATATTTGAAAATATCATTAGCTTTTAGGCTAAAATTAATGTGTGACGATGTAGCAAAATTCGTAAATTTTTCAGTTGGATTTGGGCCAATTTTGGGATGCATTCTCAATATTTCATTAGGAATATTTGATGAAACTGTTATTATGAGGAATTTACAGTCTACCACTCTCTTTTGGACCGGAATTGGCTGATGCGATTTGCCATCCAAATTACTGGGTTTGCACCAGTGAACATTGGCACTGGCACCTCTGACTTTTCAAAAGTTCACATCGTATGCCAAATATTAGCTTACTACTTCCCATGTCAACGCTGAGAAATTTGCAACTTAGCATGCAATTTTGAGTTAAGTTCCATGAGTTGATCTAAAATAAATTATGTTTTAATCAATTTAAACAAGAGTTTGGTGTGGATAAAGGGTTTGAAGCTTTTAATATATTGTTTGCCAAGGATAATGAAAACGGAATAAGTAGAGAGTACCAGTCTTGAAACCATCATGTCAACATAACACCTATTGTGACGAGGGCCCTATTATCTTTGAAACTTTAATCCCTTGAGATTCTTAAGCTTTCTATGGAAGTTTTGCTTTTAAGGTAAGTCAGCAAACACATCCTTGTTGTGCAAAGCTGTTTAAGAAGCAAGAATTTGTATTTATTTGACCTTACTGGATTGACCAAAGCGTTTTCAATGGCGTTCTGGAAAGAATTTTAACCCTGTAATTTAATCTTCGGATGGAAGCGGAAATTGCATTTTGGGACTAAGTCGTTGTTGTGTTTGGACTATTTGATGCTACGGTATTTATAATTTCAAGATGCTTACGACTTTGCGCTGCCCATTGTCAGTAGGATTTCGAATTTCCTTTCTCTTTTTGTACAAAGAAGATGGTAGAGAGAATCAGTATTTTGTTTTAGTATTTTAGGGACCATTTTGATTTGTTTAATTTATGAAAATAAAACCGCTAATTTTGTATTTTTTGCATTCTTTTCAGATGATCAAGGAATGAACAAAACAAAAATACAGTTTCCATCGGGTCTTACTATCATAATATTTGGAACAATCATAGCGTCTTTAGCTCTTATGGGCATACTTATCGGATATACAATACATAAGTACGATAAAAATGCATTCATTCGCTAATACAGAAACGCAAATATTAGATTAATTATCTAATTGACAAATACAACCTGTTTTAATAGTTAGCACCCACTGAAAAGCTGCATCTATTTATAGATTTTGAATAAAATATAGATGCCAGGTTGATGTGGATTTTCAGATGTCTGTTTTTACTATATAATTTTTTGGTAATTATCTGCTCATTATTTATTTGTCTATTTACTTGACATCTCGATCAAACAGTATGTGGCTGTTTGAGTAAGGGCCAACAACAATTGTGGAGCAGAACACCCAAAGTTGAATAGACCAAAATGTTTTGAATGAAACGCAATAAAGGATTCAAGAAGGTAAGAGGGAATTGAAGGAGGAACGAAGGCAATTAGGAGACAGCATAGGAGTAGGTTTATGACGAACGCATGTCTGTGTGTGTGGGCAGTGAAAACAGTTTATATGAGGGAGGACATAATTACAGTGTGACTCTAATGAAGCTGAACGGTTATACAAAGGAAGGAGGATAACATGAACAGATAGAATAGTTCCCGATATCGTCTTGGGGAAACTGAACCCTTGCAAAGGTCATCCAAGGATCATTTACTTAGCTTATTCCTATAATTAAACATAGCCACTTGCGGACACAGTATGTTTATCCGCGGGTAGCTTTCGATTACAGTGGATTAACCACTTCAAGCATCACCGTGGGGCCGAGATAATGAGCTGCCAGCGATTAATGATGACAGATAAAAATTTTGAAGGATTCATCCTTCAAGTATGCTCCTTAAGCGATTAGTTTTCTGGTTATCATAACTAAAACACTGGTATAAAAGGTGACGCGATTTTACCCTCTTTCAACGGAAGTCTGCTATGTTCTTTGAAGCAATATAAGAAAAAGAGAAACCACTCTTTCTCTAAGCATAGTATTTTATTGTCAAAAAATGCTATTTACGGTGCGTATTTATTGCAAATTTAAAATTTATAATTTTAGAAAAAGAACTTATGTTTCAAGTCGAACGAATAGTGCCTCCGTACCATGAAAAATTTGCCCAAAATGTTTATGACCTGTTTTCTGTTCTCGTATCCACTCTTAATAACTTCTGAACCTACTTTTTGCAACATATTTACAAATTTAACCACATTTACATTGTGTATTATAATTCGCTGACTCAAGATTTAAAGGATGTAATTGTATTTCATTGACTTAATGTAATAACGGGTTATTAATTAAATATAAGGAATAATTTTACTGAAATTTTATTTAAAATTTTGTCAAATATTTTTTGCCCCATAATAAAAAGATTTCACATTGAAAGCTCGCCTAGAGCATATTAAAGACAATTCCAGAAATTGTATCCGTCGGAAGACATTGCTCATTTGAACTTATCAAAATAAAGTTCATTACGCTTTCTTATCAAAATTCCAACGGATATCAAGTATTGTATTTAGTCCATTCAATAGAATGATCGCATCTTCAATATGATTTAGATATAAAGTTTACGAAGGTGTAGTAGTAAAAGCTGATTTAGCTGTTAAGGTTGATACTAGTCGCCATGAATGAGCACTAGATGGTGAATCAAGCAATCGAAATTGACTGATAGAAGCTGAGGATGTCGAAGGTGATTATCAGACAGCAGAATCTAGCGGTTGGATAATTATGGCAACGGAGTTAACAAAGATAGAGGAGATACCTTAATGATATACTGGAAATCTAGGTTAGTAGAATTCACCGAATAAATTAAATAGGGAGAGGATTTGCGATCTGGCGAAGTCTTTGTTTTATGACGTAGGGATGTGGGGATTTCGAAAAAAGCCTTTTTGACATCTTAGTCGATTGAAAAAATGAATATTAATAAATTTTGAAAGGCTTTGTTTCAATCAAGAGCTGTTCGTAAATATATACTTAGAGTAAGTAATCACCAACAGTGGCAAGAACATGAGCATCTGAGAGGAAAATAATTAACAGATGGTGTTCAAATATGTACAACTTAAGTTGAATTCGTTAAATAATTGAATAAAAGAATGAGATTTCAAAAAACCACTTTCTGTTCATGCTATCCAAAGCATTTTTGCTTGAAACAACTAATTTCTAGAAAAAAGGAGAATCATTCAACTCCTGGTAATCTGCATTTACCTAATTTAATATTGTGCTTGACTTATTCATAATAGAACATGGTGGCGTTTGAAAAAAACGATTAAATCCTAATATGCAAACTTCACTTCATGGCAATTCGGACATTCAAAACGTCACACTAATAATACTAAAGGCCAATATATTTAGCAAATATCTCGAGGAATAAAAAGTTTCTGAATCGCCATAATAATATGAATCGCTGATGAATACGGATATCTATGAAATTCGGGATCCCTCGGCTCTGCTGTTTTAAACTCATGTTACTGACTTAATATAGGGCAAAATTAATTAGCTTTATCAGTAATTGGAAATATAAAATGAATAAAAGTGACAAGACCGACTGTTATTATTAAAAACTGCTAACAGGCGCTGGATTTCAGCCACAGCAATGCAAATGACGAATCATGGTACCTGAACGACCCATGGTACCTTAACCTAAATTCATCTTTTGATCACCTTCCATTTATATCGTTTTAGACATACGCCAATCGATTTCACTTACTTAACTGCAACTGAATACTATAAAATAGCTAAAGAGGAAATTCATTTTTTTATTTATATTCAAAATTTATCTTAATTTAATTATCTCCAATGACCCTTAGGTGAGAATTGCAATTTGAGATTGAGGATCCTCCTTCTTTTCTAATTTGCTGTGAGTCACACTTGCAAGAATTTTACAAGGTCATCACCATTTTGAGTAGAATGCTTCCTATTTATCCGTTGATCTAAAGCTGAAATATGCTTTCATGACTTTGCAGACCTTCAAAAAGCTTTTTAGATGTTCCTTAACGTAGATTTTTATTATATCTTTGATATACGCCAAAGGGATTTCCTTTAAGGATCAGAAGGAAGTTTAATAGTTATGAGTTAATATAGGAATCAGTTTCATCCTACAAAAGAACGTTCGAATTCTTTTTCAAGTTAGGGTAAACTCCTTGAGATACATCCGCCATAGCTGAAACGCAGTGAAAGCACGATTAAAATTAATTTTTCTGCAATCACATGGGTAGCCGGAGAATTCTTGTTCAGACTGCCGGTCAGAGTAGTTGGCTCTCTATCCCATTTGTAATCGAAATAGGTAACATCGCCTTTCGGATAGTGTGCCTAAGTGTATTAACATGCAGATTCTCCAAAAAGCACTACGAAGTAACATTATGGAGGAACTTTAAATAAAAATCTAATTTTAGTATTGTTATGGTTCAAAACCTGCAAACCCTTGTGGGAAATTTTTGAAATCGTATCAAGTAATCGCTCAACATCTTCCTTCAGTTGTTCGTTTTCTTTAGAAACTTCCACGACTATGCGGTTGAATAATGTTCTGTAATTTAAATGATTGCCACTTAAGTCACTAAAACGGCTTAAATTATAAATAATAGATCAACATTTTTGCCGGAATGATTGAATCATCTAAGCAACTTGACAACTAGTCATAATTAAATTCTAGACTAAGGAGAAAAAGTTCATGTTGAGCTTTATTTTGTGAAAGTATTCAACATCTTAAAAATTTTGTACAGACAATCTGAAAATGAATGATCAAATTGAATTTCAGAAAAATTAGAGTATTTGCAAAGCTTTTCTAATTTCAACAAATGACTATCAATCTCGCAATACGCTCAGTTGTTAAAATGTATTAACAGAGACATGCTTTCAAAAAATGTTTTGCAGCCTTCAAACTCTGGCTCATTGAAACTTAAAGAGATCATATTTATGCTTACGTCTGATTGGTAAAAAGTTGGAATAATGGTTTTATTGCCAAGTTGTTCAGTAAGTCAGTTAATTCTTTCATATAATTCGTTGCATTACTTCTGGATAATTATTTTTAAAACCCAAACCGATCTACAATGTAATGTAATTATAAAATGTACACGCCATATTCGGGGTTAGCAATTCAAAAAGGTTTGATGACGAGACATGATGAGAGAAATTAAATACCATACTAGCATAATAAGTGAAGATATTTGAAGTCAGACGGGAACTCACAGAAAGTTAAAAAAGCAAACTTGAGAAGCTAAAAAACATTTTTACTCATATAAATAAGTAGGATTTTATTATGTAATTATTAGGAAAATAATTTTGCTACGTATTTTACGCAAATTATTTAAGAAACAAGGAGACAAAATAAAATTGTTGTTTCACCTAGAATCGCCTATAGCTAATATTTTAACTATCTTAATTGGGATAAATTGTAAAGTCGATTTCTTAAACATTTTGGAGTATTTTACTTTCTAGTAACAATAGAAATAATAGTGCCATAATTTTTAATTAAAGAGGGCCGGAGATCCGATGAAGTAAATTCCTTTGCTTCATAGATTATAATATTATACATCAAACGAACTGATATATAAGAATATTTTAGCAGTAGTAGAGTAAACATTGGCTGGGTCGTGCGCCGATGGAAGAGTAATCACTGCCTCACTCCAGGTTTATAAGATCAATGCCCTTTGATGAACATTTATTAATACTAGATACCCAAGCATACTAGTTAAACAAGAGAGGTGATAGAATGTGTGTTCCTCAGGAGAATGGCATCGGTATACTTTCCCTCTACCCAAGTTAAACGTTGAAAACACTTCTTCAAATGAAACTGAAAAGTTCATTAAGTGGGTTTATTTTTCCAAAAGGGAATAAACGCAATAGTCATTGAATGCATATCAACACTATTACTCATTCAGTAAAAAATTCATCCACGTATACACGATTTTCTGGAAAATATGGCTTCGCCAGTTCAGCCAGGACATCTCAATAGGCTGATTTATTACGTGTAGTCTTTGCCGTTCTCCGAACGCTTACATAGGTGTATATAAGGGACTTTTAAATTCCGCTGATATCTCGATAGCTATTCATTAAATTATGAATATATATTTAGGTTAGCATATGTCTGTAATTTCATTTTAAGTTGTGGAGGATCCCACTTATGTTAATCCTCATTTAATATTTATTTTTCAAAAGCAAGGGTGATTTTTCTTTTTAATCTGGTGCCGACTATTATAAGAGATAACGAAATTTAGAGTGGTTTAAAAGTTTCTTCTTCAGGGTAAATAAATTTAAATAAGTACGAAATTGAAAATATTATGGTCCATAAATTCTCATTAATTTAAATGTAATTTTAAATTTAAACGATCAGAAGAGTACCTGCTTTTAAATCTACCTATTTTAAAATGGAAATTAAATTCCCTTTTCATATATTTTTATTTGAAATAATTATCCATTTTCCGCATTTCTGAACCAACTAAAATGACATTGTTGGGGTTAAGATAACAACAGCAGTAACAGTCACTAATTCATAGCTGTTTGATTAAAAGCCAACAACAATTGTAAAGCAGAACGCAAAGAGTTGATTAGGCCAGAAATGTTTTCAAGGAAACCACGAGTTCGAAACTAGTGAAAGGGGAAGAGAGGTAGAGAGGGGAGCGTGCTGAGGAAGAGAGGAGATGGACAAGAAGCGTAGGAACCGGTAACTGACACTCGTGCATTGTCATTGTGTGGAAAACAAAGATAGCTTTATATGAGTCACTTGGGTAAGGCCGCCCGAGAACATGAGCTCGAATGCGCTTTTAGGTGAAGCGAGACGGTTGTAAAAAAGAGGGGAAATTGATTGGCACCTTTAGATAGGGTCTATGGATCATAGGGACATAATAGACGTCACTCCAACTTCTTGGGCGAAAAACTGAGTTACTGTCATAGAGAATGCGAATAAGTAATTCCGGAAATGCATAGAGAGTTATCCCTCAACATCCAGGATGGGTTAAAGTGTTATTAGGAATGTTGAAGTCACCAAGTGATTATGCTTGATTTTGTATCCACCATCTTTTCGTTAAGTATTTTAAGTTTGTCTTTTGCTAAATTTGTGATTTCATATTTATGAGGCAGGTTTCTTTAAAGTGAGCAAGTATTTCAAGAGATAAGATCTCGAGTTTTAAAAACTAGAATATTAAAAATCCTTCGTTATAGGGAATTTTTAAGCTAAAATACTTCTTTCAAAACTATACTCTTAATACTGCACCTCTGAGCAGTAAATCGAGTAAAAGTGATACGAAGTAAGATGTCCAGTTGTAAAATATTGAAATCCAACAACCAGAGTACATAGCTGTATTCAATATATGCTTCGTTCATATCATAAACTTATGCAGGGATGTTAAACATACTAAAACGATATTTGGTTTAAATAGGACAAACGATTTCGCATACCTACTAACAACTGGACCTAACTATTTATAAATCGTTAAAAAATAAATGAGCGAAAAAAGGGTACAAAGATGCTGAAAATGCTAAAATATAAAACGATTGAAGTTGAGATAAAATATAGTAACAAAAAAATTAAAATAAATTTGATAAAGTACTATGGATAAACACTACCTGAAATTAGGCAAAACCGTTTAATGCAGAACTAAACCTGGTTCATTCACTTGAATAAAAATTTCCCAGAGATGCCTTACTCAAGAAAATATTTCTAACTTCACATTTCCAAAACATGCATTTCCGTACAATAAAGTTATTGGAAGAACAAGTCCTTTTTGAATTCTTCGGCGTTCAAGGAGATTAATATAAATTAATAAATAGGACAGATGTCATCTTATACTCTATCTAACAAGGTATCGTCCTCCCAAGCTTCGTCAGCATTTTTAATTCTTCGATGAATAGCATATTCTAATAAACAGTTCAATTAGTGAATAAGATTCACGAGTGTCAAGTTCTATACATAATGTTGGCTGTTGTTTCTTCCCTCAACAGCGATTGTCCCACCGATACATACGCCTTTGCTACATTACGTTCGTTATTACATTATCTTATCTTTATTTTATTTATGATACAATTTCCCCTTTTTATCGTCACTAAATATGTTTCTAATTTTTTTCCATCGTGCCTTTTCAGTAAAATACTGATAATTCTTTAGTTTGTAATAATTAGTCAAATACAAATGAAAATGCCATTAAGAAGTAGCAACTAATCATAAAATGTCGTCATAAAATCTTCCCAGATATAATCATCTAGCATAGTACTTTCATAATATGTATAACCGTTAATGCTTCATTCTATTCTTTTACAATAAACCTATTGGATAAAACTATAAGATTTCAAGAGATAAAAATTGTAATTATTAGGACATATTTATTATAGTTTGACGTATTACTCCTTCGTTCAAAATGGGAACACCCTTGACACATTCGTTCAGATGCTGTTTAAATAATTACTACTTTTTCTCTATTTGCTGAACTTTGACATGTACTACATATCTTTAAGACATAGAGTTTAGACATTTTAGGACGTAAATTTGCTCTGAAGCGTTTTTAATAGTAAAAATCTCTTACTTTTCACTTCGCTGTAACCAAAATGATTGGTCGGTCAAATCACCTGATTTGTACCAATATACATTTTAATATAGTAAGCTTTCCTTAATTTCCCTCAAAACGTCAAAACCTTGGCAAATTTTGTTAACTTAATATAATTTATTTTAACATAGAGCCATTAACTTGAGCAATGAAACATAGAGGACTATTTTGCAGCTTGCAAGCCAAGAAGATAATCGTTCAAAGTGCATGCTATTTATAGGCTTAAATATATTTTTTAGAGCAAAGTTTTGTCAATCGTACCCCATTAGAATATTTTCTTTATCGGAAATCATTTGTTTTTCATAATACCTTTCTAACGCCTTGGGGTAAACTTCCAGGGCTTGCTGCAATGTTCTTGGATCAAATTTTAGCACTTCTTCTCCCAAACCTCTTCCTAGCGTGCGAATAAATAGATACAAGGCCGTTTCTTCAATCAAATCCTTTCTTTTGCGCTTTTTAAGGAGTGTTTTAGTTCTACAATAGATTTCCGCCGCTACTGCCTCATTAGAAGAGTATTTGTCACCCCCCTTGTTATACAGTTGTACAATAAATGGCAATCTGCCATCGTATCGGAAGATTTCTCCAAGAACATTGCAAATATCATTAAAAGAATCGCTTTCGTTTAAACCTTCGTTGAAAGCATATTCTCGGGCAGATTTATCCAGAGAATTTAAAAGAATTTCTTTTATGGGTCCTGTCCATTTGTGTTGAAAGATTTTTTGCCTTGTTTCAATAAGCCAATCAATAATTCTGTCACCTCGCCTGTATTGACGAAACAGGACTTTATTACTTCTATCGTCTGTTGCCACATAGCAATTTTCGGTTGCAACTACATTTTCAGTCTCATCCGATATTCTAGGAAAAAATATTACGTTTTAAGCATGAAAAGCACTCATGTATACCTACCTAACCATTTTGAAGAGAGTATTCAGCGAATATAAATCTTTGACTGATTGCTGCTTAACTACAAGTTTTAAAAAAAATATGTTAATAAAGAATTTCAAATTTTGTTAAAACGAAAGAAATAATTTCATTGGTCTTTGATTCTGATCATTTTTAAAATTCCTCTTTAAAACTAATGAACCTTATTTTGCAATTACAATGAAATAGTATAAGTATTATTCAACATACTTATCGTTCTTAATTGCTTTTGCCTATAGGCTATTTAAAAGTGAGTTAAATTTTAATTATTAATATTTTTTTGCATATTTTGGGGTTTTTGGATGTTACAAATAAAACTTGTGTAAATAAATAAACCTGGTAATGAATAAGGCATGTCAATGATCAACCCATCCCGACTATCACCTCGACTATTCGGTCTCCTGATAGATAGAGTCAAAATTATCGACAAATCTTTGTATTTTACGATTCTCCAGACTGATATTTTTGTTTTCAGTGAAACAACCTTCATTGTGATCACTTTCAATCTTTAAATTTATAACTATTATAGTAACAATTAATAAAAGATTAGGATAACTGAGTAAACTTAAATTTCAATATAATATTTGTCTATTGGAGAAGAGTGTTTAATTTAGAACATTTCGATCTTGAAATTGTAATTATTTACCTGTTTAATTCATTAGATTTGTTTGTATTAACTCCTTAAAATCACCATGAAATTAATAAATAATAGATCTAAATATGATGTTGTCACGAAAAACTCCTGGGAAAAGAATATTTATGTCTATTCTGACCCGCGAAACCCGTATTTTAGGGGTTTTGCCAAATTTACGGCGGAAAGTGCAGGACAAAAAGATGTCAGAAAAATCTAGCTAACTGGAATAAATTGACTTTGGTAAGAAGATCCCAATAAGCCAAATGGAGTTTTTACGTAAAAAATTACATATTTACCAATCACAACGCGTAGACATTGGCGATTTGATACGAGAAACGTGGCACAGGTAAACGCTCGTAGATGTGCTTAATTTTTCGATCACCAAATGAAAGTGTTCTCGATTCTTATTACATCAGAGATTAAGATACGAGGTCAATAATTTTAGGTAAATTCATAGGAGCATCATGGTCATGGCTAATATCACAGTAATTCCATTATGCTTAATAATAAAAGTCGCGTCTGAGCGAATAACTCAAAATGAGTAAATTTCGAGAATATTTTAGAGAATTTTTATCAACGGAGAATTCTAAGTTTTAAACAATAGACTGGTACGATAATGACGCCAAAATCTAGTCTCTAATTTGATGTTAATGATGGCGGCTTTACTTTTTGAATGGCGACAGTTGAAAAGGCAGATGTATTTACTTTCTAGAAAGTCTTGGTGATTTGAAATAAACACTTTGAGGGCCGTCCTTACAGGTTGTTTTAAAGTCACTATTTTGTCAGAGTTATTATAATTATTAAAAGAATGATTTTAGCTCTACATATGAAATGTCTGTCCATTTATATGAGAGTGAAAATTTAGGTTATAGGGATAAAATATTTAAAAAATGGCTATGCTATAGTTCGCTGATATTGACTAAACTTAAATTTCACTAAATAAAACTAATGAATGAATTAATAATTTTATCAAAGGATCAAATTAATTTTATTTCTTATTTTGAGTAAAGAAATTATATTTTAAGATGTTTTTTTTTATTATTTCCAATAGAAAACAATGGGGAAGGCCCATTGGATAAAAATAGTCCGTTCAATATACATTATTAGTGATGGAGAACAAAATAAACGGAAAGGAAACTTCGCTGGGATAAACAAGGAAGACGTGGGCCAAAAATCAAAATTCATTTTGCATCCATAAATATATAGCTTTCTTACTCAAGGCAATTGCAATAACTGCCACAGGTTTCGATCATAGGAAAACACCCAAATAAGCAAAGAAGGAAGAATTTCATGACGAATGGATGGGGAACAGGTCAGTATGAGATGAATAATAAACTCAATGTTTTAAAAATTCTTCTTTATTCTTTGATCCAGGGTTCAGTCTTCATTATTTATCCCGAGATTTCTGAGCACTTGTATTTTCATGCTATTTAGGGTGCGTCCATTTAAGTGGAACCCACTTGGAGTTTGATAAATAGCATTAGCAAGGCCAATTAAGCTGAGCCAAATGTATTTACTGAAAGTGCGTTACATTTGAATTAATGAAAAATATCGTTGAAATTACTTTATAAATTGCATTGCCCTGCCCTCAACATAATCTTTTTCGAGTTGTCGCTTTCATGAATTCAACAATCAGTAGATGGTTTTAAACATCGATATTGGGCCATATGAAAATTACGATATAATTATTATTAAGTCCATGCGGTCAACGAAAAATGATCAGCTAATGTTTGTTTTACAAAAACGATGTGGATATAAAAGCGTATAGTTCCAGATATTAAAACTGCCAAATATGGAGGAGGGTTAAATATGTTTTTTTCTTCGAAAGTAAGGATATTGAGTTTCGGTTTGCGCCTTTTCGTTAATAATATTTATAGAAAACGATGAAGTTTGTTTCTGTTGGAGATCAGTTTTCATGACAATTGGGAGACAACTACATTAATTTCCATGGACGCAGTTTTGGATTTATTTGTCATTTAGTTATTACGTACTTCACAATCCAACTTTGAGTTGTCAGATGCCAAAAGAAAACTGATCTTTGAGATTCCGCTAGTTTAAAGAGTGAGTATTTGCACCACTTCCACCTAAAATAGAATTTACTGTATTATTGGAATAATGCCCAATTTTGCTGAAAATTAAAGTTTTCGAATCCAATCCTTGGCGAAAAAGCTAATTTTAAAAACTCGGTAAAAACTCCATTAACATGTAGTAACTGGATTATTTCTCTAAACAACTCTAAACTTGAAGTTTTTATTTGAGTTTTTAGTGTGCTACTTCATTTTTTAATGATTAATGGTAATCATTATGCTAATATGCATTACTTCAATGAGATTTCCTTTGGTGCGCACGTTCCGAATAGAACATTGAAGGTGAAATTCATGGCTTTACTCGCCTTGATTAAATCTGTAAAATAAGTTAAATCACTTTTAAATCGGATCCATGAAAAAATTAAATATTGAGAGGTTGTGCATTGTAATAAAATATCTTTTAACTAGGTAGATAGAGACAGTGTCTTTTTGTGGGTGTGTTGTTGCAGTATACGTTCCTAATTCTATATCCACAGAGTTAAGTTATTAATCGTAGAGTCTGAATCAGTTAAAACGTCATTTCAGTAATAATTAACTCTCATTCTTAAGGATAAAAGCCTCAATATTAACAAACACTCCCTATTGCCTGTTTTTGAATATGGAATTCTATTTATGGGGACTTGCAATCAAAAATTTTAAACTGCTCAATTAATAGATGACTAAATATTCTGAATTCAAGACGTACATAAAAACCAAAATTGAAAAGATGTGTCCCATTGACAGACACAGTTAACTCTACTTCCACTTGCGCTAAAGATAGAATAAATAAAAATTCGTTTCACCTCTTAGAATTTACTTAGTTTTAAATGTTTTTACCTCAGCAAAATACAGTAAACAGTTTGTATAAGATGAAGTATTAATTCATATTTATGACTCCTAGTTTAATTTTTTATAGCAATGGATAAAAGATAATATATAATTGTATTAGGCATTAGAAGATTTAAAATAAAATTGCTAGGTGATGGGGCAGTGTTTGTAAAGTCAAACCGAAACCATTATCTAGTTGTCCCCTTCCTACCTCCTCCCCTGAGTGTATCTAAAAATTAAGTTAAGGGTCAAAACGTATGCAATCAAACCATTTTTATAAAGGTCCTTGAATTATAGTTTGCAGTGGATTTCTGATTCCATAATATTAAAATGAAAAACTTATGCACTTTTCACCCTTTTGATGAGGAAGGGCTACATCTTTATAACTAAGAGTGTTACAATATAACTTAATAAGCTATTGCTCTCCAGAGCTCAAAGGAAATTCGCCACAATACTATAAGACAGCGATAGCGGCTGCAAAACAAAGCGTTATCAGAAGACGCCAGTCTGATTGCTTAAAGGAAGAGCATATTGCAGCTTAGTATTAAAGAGTTTGATGACTGAGACAGATCAATATACGGCTAAGTTCAAAACGAGCCGAAGTTTAAGCAAATTCAAGTGTAATACTTAATAGTAAAGTATGTTAATTATAAAATCGAGTTAGAGTTATAATTAAATGTTAATAAATACCAAGGTTACTGCGTTATTTGCAGGAAGTTTCTGTGGTGATTTTGAAAGGAAAATTAGACAGTATTTTATTGTTGAGCAACTTTGTTTAATGAAAAAATTAATGCATAGAAAGAAATATTTAAAGCTAAATTCGGAGCAATTTTTTATTTACTGACTGAATTACGTGCAATAGATAAATTAAATTTAGTTAGCCTAATTGAGTTTCAGAATGAACTATATTTTAAATTTGGTCATTTTAAGTTAGACGTATGTAACTAATTTTGTTTAGATACGCATAATGTCGATGACCTTACTCCTTGATCTACTTCTTAATTATTAACTTAAGTACTGAAAATCTCAAATGAATTTATTTATAACTCATCACTGAAAACAATTAAATATTCAAAGTTCAGGGCTAAACTTAAAAGCAGCTTAAATTTTCTTTGCAAAATCGCAAAATAAATTATTTTCTTAGTGCATCATGGTGCACTGTGTGATCCACTAGAAGCATATGTGCCTTAAACTGTGCTTTTATTCATTACCTAAGTGATATAAAACTGATATATGTTTTAAATTGTAAGAAAAGTTATCTGCTTCACCTCAAACGCTCTAAAAACTTCAAGGTCATTTTGGCCGTTAGTTCAAAAATGATAAACAAATGTGGTGAAGTGTCGGGACATCCTTATTAAATTTGCTAAATCCGCACAGTGTAAAATATACTGGATAATATTTAAATGCATAAAAGTTAATTTATCAAAAATTTGTATCTATGCACTATCCATGAGCGGAGTTTTAAACGAACTTGTACACATTTCTCTTAAGGTGGAACTGGTCCTTAGGAAAATTGTCGTTCAAGAAAGTGGATAATTTTAGTTCTAGTAAGTGTATGTGGATGCTCGGGGGAAGAAATATATTGCTTTTGGACTATCGAGGAGATCACTATTTTGCAATCAAAGCAGACACTGAAGGAAATAGTTGAGGACATTAAGTGCAAAATAAGATAGAGATGATTGAGCCCTTGCTTATCATTACGTTATTTTAATTCCAACATCAAGTGTTGGAAGGAAATATTGAAAAGAAGCTGAAGCATCTTATTTAAGTATATTTTTATAGGCTTCCATTTTTGAGACATGCTTATGTGACCGTTTTAAGGGAGCTTGAGTTCATATATTGAGGGCTTTCTAGTTATTAGAATCATTATCAATCTGTGAGATTTTAACGCCATAAATACTAGCGATTTTCAGACACAACACCTTCCATCTTCAACTTTTCAGTTAACATATTTGACTCCTAAGCCATCAGCTGGATCTCTCACCGCCTTTTACCAAATCAATTGGTCTTTGGTCGTAATCTTAACTCAGGTTCGAGTCCAACGTATGGGTTTTCATCCATTATCCCTTTTTTTTCCCTTTTTTCCTAATCCTACCGGCAAACCCCTACAATTCACTCATCCCTCCAACTTTTCTTACCATCTTATGAATATGCTCTTCCCAAACTTCCTTAAATCGTTGCAGTCCCATCCTTTCTCACTCTAATACTTTTTATCACGGTAATTTCCCTACTAAATCTTCTGTTTTGGCCTTAATAAGTTTATTTTCTATCCATTGATTTCTTAATTAATTCTCACAAGGCATATTTATAATGAATTCTTAGAAGCATCTGGAATACTTCTATCTGAACTGAATAGTAAACAGCATAGAAGATCTATTAAATTTGCTACATCGGTAATACAGGCGGAATACAAATCTGAATTGCAAATGTCCATCTGTATGCATTCAATTTTAATAAATTTACAAATGAATTTTTTTCCCACTCAAATGTTACGAAATGTGGGCGCAAGTTTATCAAACAAAGGACAATTTTTCGAAGATTTTAAAACCTTTAATACATTTGTTTAAGATTATTTACATAAACATGCGTCTCGAAAAACTGACGAACTGTTTTTATGTAGAGACATGAGAAGTAAAGAATTTATATATTAGATATTACAAACATTAAATAAAATCTTTTTATGAATAGGAAACCGGGAAATAATTAAAAGGTAAAATTTTAATTTAAAAAAACACCAACTGCTTAACATTAACACAATTTGATATAGTTGAATTAAATAAACATAAATAAATGTTTGGATAAAATTAGGTTCCTGCTTCCAGTAATGACCAACTGATACTCAGTGAATTCTGATTTATTCATTTGTTAAATAATAGGTATGACTTGAATGACTATCATTTTTAATCCTTCATTGCAGTCAATCTATGTCAGTCATTTAAACGGAAAAATGTCTTTCAATAATCAATTAGTGCGCAAGGACCAGACATCATAATCAGTATGGAATAAATCTTCTATTCCATCGATCATGGGGCATGGATAGAAAAGACAGGAAAAAGATGACGGCAATATCCCTACGTGCCTACACCTAGATTGCATATGTCGGAACGTCACATTCCTTGTCTATGAGTCCAGAACATTACTGAGGGGACTGGAATTCAATATGTCCAAACTGAAGTGCATGGGTGAACTTCCTCTAAGTCAGCACGGTAGAAAGAGAAATAATTTTTAATTTTAAATGTGGATTTACTTAAATATATTTGGCTATTTCAAGTTTTTTCTTATTAATAATTTATGATATTAAGGGCTTCAGCCAGTGATCGGCCACCGTAAAAGCCTTATCTTACCATTTTTGGTCAATTAACCATGGGTTCCTCCAAGTCTAGATCTAATGATTTATCTAATTTGATTAAAAGTGAGAGATGTGTAAGTTCAGCAGATTGTCACATTATTCATAAAAAATTGGATTTGGCTTTTCTGACACAGATTTGATACAGCCTATCGGTTATTATTGTTATCGTTTTTACTCAAATTTTACCCGTTTTAAAATAATTTTAGTGCATAATAATGAATAATTTATTACATATGAATATTTTCAAGTTCAAACCATCACGATGAAAGAGGCTGTAGAATAAATATGAAACCTACTTCAAGGGTAATAGTGTTTTATCGGAATTGCCTATTTACAACCAGTTGTCCTCGGACGGCTATGATTTTGCCGTCCATTCAAATGTTTGGACTTCATCAGGCATCACACTAAAAGTGAGTTAATCTTATTAAAATAGAGGCTGGAGTTTTTCAATCAACTAAGACTCTAAATAAACAAATTTAATAAATCCAGGGAAGATGACAAAGAATTTACAACGTTATATTTCTTTATACTTATAAAGAGATATGAAAAAGGTATATCTTAAAACGGTGGTAGTTTTTTTGTTAAATATAGGATAACTACGTTCAGATAAAAAAAGAAGACTTAGACTTTCTAGCAGCTTTATGATCACATATTTCACGATCCAGCTCAAAGTTGTCTGTTGCCAGAATAAAATAACTCTTGAGTAAACAGACAGTCCGGTAATAAAGAGGTTAGGGCGTATGGATGAGGCAAAACTAACGGTCCTAATACACACTAGGACTAAATCTATCGGCTGAGGATTTGGGTCGACAATCGCAATAGCGATTATCAGGGTTTGAGAATGAATAAAATAAATGGATTATAAGATCTTGCATAGCTCTCTCCTAGATCTACTAGAATTTTTAGGGCATACATTCTTTTGGCCAAATGGATTTATTGTTATTCGGAGTATGTAGAATATTTTGGTTGTTGGGAGTTACCTTCTCAATAATCATTGATGGCAGATAGGCTCACTTATTGCTGAAATAATTGCAAATTCCAAATTTACCCATTCAATTTTAATTGACGAGTTATTTTAAAGAGAATTTACTGTTCTTTTAAACGCCATTAGAATTAGCTTAGGTTACTATTTGTTTAGATCTAAAATTATTTTAGAATTTCCCAATTTATTCATTTTATACGTTTTACTTTTGCAACGTTAGAAAATTTTTATAAAAAATCAAAAAAATATTTTATACAATTTATCTCAATTATATAAAACTAATGAATACAATTTACTGAAGTGAAGAAAAATTCACCTTAATTTTTCTAATCTAAATTTACAAATATTATAATTTTGTGTTTCCTAACAGGGGCCTAATTATTAAATAACTTAATTACATTCCCTATTTCAGAATACTTGTAAATTTGTTTTAATTTAACAAAAATTTAGACCTTTTGTATTAACACTTTTTTCAAATGATAAGGTTTGATGTTATTTATCGAATTTAGATTTATTAAAAATGGAGCGGAGTGTACTTCCATGTTTTAAAATTACTTCGATTTCAGTATTTTAAAGTAATACAATGAAAATTTGTATCCAGAGAAAAGTATAGGGTTTCCAATACTTGACAAATTTTCTTCAAAATTAATTATCAGAGATAATACATTAGAACTGAGTATGCAACAATTTTCAGAGTATACATTTACCACTCTTTACTTTATGTTAGTCAATAATATTAAAGACTTAATTCCAAAACAATAGACATAAAAATATATAAGGCCATGACAGACATTTGCCATATAATAAATATTAAAAACAATGAAATAACGGTAAAAAATAATGATAAACTATTTGCAGTCATAGCAACATTATGAACGATATATTTTGATACTTATTTATTCTTCAGTACCTTTTACTGCGCAGTTAGAGGATGCTAATTTGCTCTCAAGGATTACTTTCTATTACGATTTTAATTATAATGAGGAGTATTATCATTATTTTTGACAGAAATGCATTCAATGTCATCCACTTTAGATAAACGTAATACAACGTATTTTTAATGCACGTACGTCAGATTAGGAAAAAAGTAAACTGATATTCATCCATTAAGTAAAATTGCTTAATAGAACATTAAATATGAAAAATTAGTTATATCATTTAGGTTTAATTTATAAATACATTTAATATCTTAATTTTAATTAGGTGGTATCGAAGATTCAATGTTTTTTGAAAATTTTAAAACAGTTATTAACATTATTTAAAAGTATGAATGTGCAAATTTATTAAAGAATTATTTAAAAAAATAATTGGCGAAGTGATAACTAGTGACATTATTGCTTTATTACCGAATGTATTGATTTTAATGTATTTTATTATTATGCGTGTATTAGCTTGCCAAGAATAGTAAGTCTATATATATATAATAAAATAAAAAAGAAAAATAAAATTGATAATTATTTTGTTTCCCTAGTTGCAATCCTGAAGAGGTGATCGAGTATATGAGACATGGCCAGATGAACAATATGGGTTGAAAGGAAAATCAAATCGATGAGTTTTGTTAAGAACCATTATTTTATTTCAATTTGATGACATAAGAGATCTCATTCATTCATTAGTTTAATAATTCATATTGTCAAATGCTGGTGTTTCATAATTTTAGCCCTCATGTTTTTTTGGATGATTTTAGCTTGATAATAGGTAGAGCTTATTAATTATTTGATTTCATTGATAGATAGATTATGCTATCTCAATTTATTATAATTTTTTGATTTATTTGTATAACCTATAAGCTCCAAAAGTCAAAATAAATTCATGCCCATTTGATGTCAAATTTTATTATTAAATTATTTGATGACATAGTGAACAACTTTATTACTAAATATGAGATGAAAACTTTTATTGAACTGACATTACTAACCACTTAATAATTGATCAGGGGATTGGTGCCATAAAAATTCATTAGAATCTGCTTTGCTATCGAGTGCACACATAATGAAATCAGAATTTCAGAACATGATGCACTAGACTACTTATTTGGTAAACGGGATTTAATAAAAATATCAGATGGTGCATGATTCCTTCAACATAGCTTTTCGTGATATAAACGATCAATTTTTCCCTGGCAATGAACTCAAATGTCAGAAATTGTTGGACATGCGTAAATGTACTTCTACCATTAAAAATTTTATCATGATGTACATTATGATAACGCATCTACTAGTTGCCCACACAATTCAATCATTGCTTTAGTTGTTATTAAGTATTTCGTTTTTATTTCTTAAGTTAATAGACAGACAAAACAAATTTCAGTTGTTCTTAATTAATGTGACGCCAGCGGTCTAAAAATAACAATTCTCTTTCAGTATAAAATGGTGTTTTTTGAAAATTTTTACTTAACACTATCTAATTATCTTTCCCATGCTTTCAATAATTAGTCTAATTTGAAATTAATTTGTCAGTTTTTATGTATACTGAAGGGAATATTAAACATTTCATCAATAGAATTTTGCCTACTCCTAATTTTTGGATGTAAATAGTATTCAAACATTTTTTCATAGTTACGAATGGCACCTGTTTTATAATTACAAATACCCAGTATATTATTTATTTACTTTAACAGCAAGATATGCTTAAGTGGGTCAAATTTTAATTAAATATAATCATATTCTGGGTAGGAGTTAACTGAACGATGAACCCATTCTTCTCCGAAATATTCATCTTACGTCATCCCTAATCATCACCAAATTTGATTATCCTGTCTTTATAGTAATCTCTGTAAACCTTTAACCATTCCTGCGACCCAAGCACTCCATAGACAAACATCGTGTGCCCTCAACTGGCCTATTTCTCATCGACCCGGAAAAGGTAAGCATACCTCGGATGATAGTAGCAAAGACACCACTTAGTCGGCTTTGTTATTAACCAGTCCTGTCTGCACTGGTCCTTCCTTTCCCTACTATCGTCCCGACCAATTAAAGCACGCATACAATTATATCCTTATGCATGTCCTCACTCAAAGTGTCGATTATAAATAGCCCTCCATTAGACACACACACAAAGGGCACACAGGGGACCCCTAGCTCGTCAAACGCAACTCCCGTTGCTCAGTCCTTCTCCTCCAATTCTCTATTTTCCCTTGAGACTCTGTACTGAGCTTTGTTTAATACAACCTGGTCAACGCAATCCTTGGTTTTCTTTTCCCTTCATTTACTGTTAGCTATCTACCGCCACAAACTGGTGACCCTGTAAAGGACCGCTACGACCTGGTGACCCTCAACATAACGTTTGGCAGTTTCTTTTTATCTATTTCCTCAATGAAACAATATTAAAATTTGTTCTGTTTTATATTATTATAACCACAGTACTTATACATTACAAAAAGACGCAATCAGCTTGTGCATCTAATTTTGAACAGCATATTGGGTGCATAAGAATTTTATACTGCATGTGAGTGCTAAATTGGCAACTTCAGGTTAGAACCTCCATCTGCGCCTCATTACATTCCCTCTATTATGAATTATATATTGTTAATTAATCCAATGAAAATATCGGCCTTTTTCTACAAACAAGGCAGCAAAATACTTGAGATGGCCAAAACTTATTACATTATGGATTTTAAATCGAAAAAAGATTTTAAGGGCATTTTTAGCAACTAGTACATTTAAGTGAAAGAAACAGGCCGGAAAGGAATAAAGCTGGTAGTTCTTGAGACTACAAATGAAATAAAATTGGTTAGTGTGTTTTAAATAATGATCGGAATTTTCAAAAAAGCATACTAAATATATAAAATAAGTTACTGGCCTTGTCAAGGCGGAACTATTATTTTAATGTGAGAAAAATAATTCAATAGATATGTTCTTTTGAGATATTAAAACTTTTATTATATATGTCCACTGCGGTTCCCCCATACATGTATTTTTGACCCCTTTGTATATTTTAAGGTCATGATTAATTTGTTTTATTCCCTAACAGACTTGTTTGTTCTCCCTCTCATAACTTGTTTTGGTAAAGTTAAAGGCTAGTCAAGGGACAGGTCCAAACGCCACCTCAAAGAAGAATAAGAAGCAAAATTAAACTCCACTAAAGAACCCCACAAATATGTAGTAAATCCAACTGAACAAAAGCTGAGAAAAGTAAACAGTATCCATAATTAGTTCTTTTTATGGTCAATGAATTGAGAACAGAATCAAAAGCGAATGCTTTTAAGCTAACGCAGGATTGTGATGTTTATTTGAAAAGAAAATTAAATTCTGTTTCCGTTCCAAACACCCGATGCAAAAACTCTGAAATGGGAGAAAGGAAGAGAACAAGTCCTACAAAAAAGTGGAAGAAGCAACGGTAGAAAAGCTGAAAGTCGTTAATATGAACTCCTGGACGGCTGGACGGACAGTCTAAGATGAAATTGCTAATCTAATAAAGAGGCGGACTGAATCTGACTGAATTACCCAAGTACACCTCTGAAGAAGAAATAGGTAGTCAGAAAAGGGAACTGGACTGACGACAGGACTTCAATTGAGTTAGAAGAGGAAGTTTTACGAATAAAGTAAGGCTTAAAATTGGAATTCTTAAAGCAAAAATAAAATGTTTATGTAAGGAAAATATTTCATCAAATATTTTCCATTGAGAAACTAACAGTATTTTCATTAACGCCTGCTTTATTTTTTTTGCGTTTATATCAACGATTTGTTTGTATATTTAAAGGTTATAAATAAAGTCTGTTTTGAATCCAACTGGCTTTGGCGTTCTTCCTCCTTTCTATTTCTTTACTGGAGAACTTGGGACATTGGGCTTATAGGTTTTAAAATTTCACTTCGAATAACCGTTGCCATTAGACTCATTTTTCTGGGATCGAAATATTTTTCTTTCAAATACGATTATGTCAGTTACCATCATTAAAATTTTACCGTTGGTATCAATTTACTAATGTCTTAAGAAGGTTGATATCACATTACCTTAGACAATAGTTTATATCTGCTTAAATTTCCTTGCAATTTTTTTACTTATCAAAGCAATTAACTGTTCGAGAGAGATTTAAATGACTGGGAGTCTTAATTATAGTCCTTTTTTGGACAAAAAAAAAGCATGGAAATATTTATTTGCTAAAAGTGAATTCATAATTGTCGTGGTGCTGTAAGTTTACTTTAACAAAAAGTGCTCCCTTTCGATTAAAAACCAACTTTATAAACACAAATTGTTTCTTATTTTACATATATGAATATGTTTTGGAAGATATGAAGAGAAAATATTTTGTATTTGCCACATATATATATATATATAGATGTTCACAAACTATTAGCCAATTTGCTAACTCAGTGCATTACAGCATATCAATTATAATTAGGAGATTTATTTAATGCACTTCAATGAAAAAAGTTCTAATTACCAATTGCTTTGCTACTAATGATCTAAAACATATAAAAAATAAAGTAATGAATATAAAAGATCAAAATTTGAGAAAAATATTTCCGACCTGCATAACTTTAATTGACGAAATTGTAATTTTAATTTGATTTAAATAGAAATTAATACACATAATGCAAAAAAGCAACAATTAGAACCGACTTTTGTCGAATAAAAGAAATTAAAAATATTTCAACTTTTTTGGACAAAATTACTTTAAATTAAATGAAATTTCAATCGCCTTTGGGAGAAAAAGTGCCTTACATAACATTTTTTCTTCATGAAAAAAGGTAGTTAAATAATATGCTTAATTCAAAGTTATTGAAATAATATTTTGCCCAGACAACGCAAGCAATCACTTGGGAAAACTAATAATGATGACAATGATTGAGGATTTTAACTAAGTCGTTTTAGTGTCAAGTCGTAACAGAAGTTCTCTCTATTTTTTAACTTGAATTAAAGTGAAAATTTTGTCAAAAATACATTTATTTAGTGTTCAAAATAGTCACCATTTTCATTAATTATATCTCTCCATCTTGCCATAAGCTTTCTGATTCCTTCTTCATTGAGTTTAGCCAGTCTGAACCCAAAAAAGAAATCAGCTTCATTTCGACCCCTTCTCTCGAAGTTAGCCTCTGTCTCATTAAATGCCTCTGTAAGATTCTGAAAAGATAAAAATCGGTTGGTGCAAGATCGAGAGAATACGGTGGGTGATGCACGACTTTCAAGTCAAATTCTTCAAAGAGATTTTTGGTTGGTCTTGAAGTTTGGGGTCTGACATTGTCACGGAGCAGAATTACTCCTTTTCGATTGATTAAAGAAGGTCGTTTTTCCTACAGTTAACTGCTTTTAAGCGAGATAGCTGCTGACTTCAGCAATTTCAGATGTCGTTGTTTGATTTTCACCCATTAGTCCATAATAAACAATACCTTTCAAATCCCACCATACACAAAATAGAATTTTTTTCGGATGTAGTCCAAATTGTCTTGGTTGTGAAATTAGTTTTGAACTACTGTCCTGACTTAGCTACTTTTATTGTAAAGGATCCACTTTTCGTTGCTGTCAGCTATGATTCTGTCCGAAAAAGGTGCCTGAATTTCACAAGAACGCAGACAAACACAACAGGTAGCACGCTGTTGCTTGTTGATTTCTAAAAAATCGCATGGTGAGGCCCATTTCCCGCCTTTGAGTATTTTTATTCCCCCATATATGGTCATGTGACGGTTTAAGTTAAAGGTTTTGCTCATTTCTCTAGTAGTGCATGTCGGATTTTCATCAATAGCAACTTGCAATGTCTCAGAATTGAGTTTGTTTGAGTATCCTGCTCTCGGTTCGTCTTTCAGGCGGAATTCATCCTTTTTGAAACGTGAGGGTGAAAACCACCTTTTGCAGGCCTTTTCATTCGCAACATCATCTCCATGAGTGTCTCTGAGTGTTTTTGCTACTGACCTTGCCATATTTCCTTGATGAAATTCAAATAGTAAAATATGCCTGATATGCTCCTTATTTGGAGTGTACATTAGAGCTAGAAATAGTTGTTGATAATAATAATTATCACATAATCTGAAAGAAGAAATGATATTTTATTAATTTCCATAGATAGGCATATAATATTAACAAGTTAAATTGAAGTAATCGTGCCCTAAACACAGAGCTCAAAAATCGGACAGAACTTCTGTCACAGCCCGATATAAACACTATTTTGAAATTTGCAAGTGGTCAAATATTTACGCTGCCTTGAATTCTTCGCAAAGTTAAAAGCACAAAATGTTTTTAAAATTTCTACTAACAGGGTAAACGAATAGCGCCGGAAATGAAATGCAACTTTAAAACAGATGAATCTTTTCCACATACAGGTAAATGTTTAAAACTTGCACTATAAATATTATAAAATTATGAAAAATCAAACAATTAAATTAGTATCACAGTAGGATGTCATGTTTTAATTTACCTCCTTTTAGTTTAACATAATATTTTTTGCAAGCACTAAATTTCCTAGACAAAAGAAATAAAAAGCTCATAATTGCTTCAAAAAAACAATGCAAAGAAATAATTTTGTAGTAAATAACTATAAATGTGTTTACCTGTAGTATGTAGGAAATCAAATTAAATAAATGTATAGAAAGTCTGGTCATTATTATTGAGTTATAAGCTTCTGTATTCATTCTACCATTGCTATTCCCAAGGGATTGTCCGTTGTATTTATATTTCATAAGCGCTGTATACGAATTTATCTTACTCTCTGCGAAGCCATTTTTTATGCAATGTGGGGACTGCACTGCTCCAAATCTCTGTTATTTAAGGAGTGACATTTTTTGGAGGCATCTTTGCGTTCTAGAGTAATGTATTTATTATAATAATTCATCATGGACTTTGAATTCTTTTAAAAATGTCTTCTATTTTACATTTTTCAGCATCTTCGAAACCGACTGCTCAATTCCACTGGCTACAGATATTGATGCGTTTTATTATAAATAGACAAATATAAAAGAGTTTATAATAACGCACTTGCCTTTGAAATTTTTAGGTGCTTAAGGCATAAATTAACTTTCCAATCACTTTATATGTTAATCTCGTTTTCTTTATTCGAAAAAGGTCCTTACTCAGAATCATATTTGTTTATCTATAATAAGGTGATTTGAATTCTTGCCGTAGTGCTCTAAGAAGGTCAGTTGATTGGTGATAAATCACCACTTTCTTAATGAATGACCCCCCATATTGGTCAGTAAATAAAACATTGATTACACACTTTCTCAATAATACTTCCTCTTCCTTTCAATTTTGTGTATTCGTTATGAAGCCTTCCTTTTTATTAGCGAAACAAGACTAAAGAATTGATAAACACTATCTTATAGCTGATCTTACCACTGCCATTCTATTTGTTGAGGGTTTCCATAACTGCCAATGGCTTTTTACAACGTTGCGGCTTGAAATCACTTGCATATCCTCATTTGTTAATAACAAATCTATCTGATATTACTTACTATTCAACAGTTTCCAGCTTCAGTTTCTTTAAGTCTTGTTAATCTCACTATTAAAAATAATAGGGCAACAACGTCAACGTTAAAGTTATCTATGCATACGACCATGTTATTTACAATCAATATTGTGTGCAATATTAAATACTGTTAACAAAAAATGCTTAATCGTATAAAACAATGTTGTTTCCTCCACAACGCGTCCTTTTATTATTCTCAAATTCAATTCCTCTCCAGGACGTTGACAATCATTACTTCTTTCTGTCATTTTAAATTTGCAAAGAGGAGGTAATAGACAGAACACTCACAATGAAACCGGTATTTACATGTTCTCTCTGATTTTGTCATTTAGTTACCCCCGATTGTTTTCTAAATCACTCTTGTGGGAACAAATTCGTATGTACAGATTTTGGTCAACTAAGTTTAGGATATGTAATTATAGAGAGCGATACTAGTACACCTGACCTCGCATTTTGCATCCTTAATACCTCGGTGCGGAAATAAATTTGCCAAGAACTAAAATTTGGTTTTCTTTGTCATGCACTCACCTCCCTCCTCCCTATTCCTCCTTTATTAGACCCTAAAAGGTCTAAGGTATATTAAGGTTTAAGGTATGTAAATTTATCAATACTTTCATTGCTCCATTTCGAAGTGTCTCACTATTATTCTTTGTAAGTCAGGGTCCTTCGCACTAATGATCATCATACTCATGACCTCTGAACTGCTATTTCACTGGTACACACAAAACGGATGGTTATTTTCTTATTAAAAAACTTATTACATAATATTAACTCAAAGTTCTCCTAAATCAATTGGTGTGTCTACCCTCATAACTAGTAAAAATCAGATGAATAATTCAAAAATATATCTGCCAGTTAATGAGGTTTTGGTTTAAGAGATTGAAAATTACATCATTTTTATTGCCAAAATTAATATTTTATCATTTTGGTCTTATTTCTATTTCGACACAAAATGAGATCTCCATATCGATTTTCCTCATAAAGAGGGCTACAGCAGCGATAGCAATTTTCCAAAATTGGCTAGAAATTATTGCATATCATGTGTTACTCATAGTATCCTTTACTTTGATTTATTTAGTTAACCATATTTAGGGCTTGAAGATCATTTATTTTATTTAAACGGTTGGTCATAATATTTTAATTCACAAATACTTTTTATAACGATGGGGAGGCAGATGAGACTAGTGGAAACATTTTAAACAAAATCGCGGCGGCCAAATTTAACTCAATCTAATAATAAATGTCTAGTTCGAATGTTATCAAATAGTAAAAAGTCATGTCTGTAGGGGCGATTTTAAATTATCTGCTCTCAATGTGTTTGAAGTTGTAACACATATTGAAATAGTCACATGATCTTTTTGTTGACAATTGCTATTAATTAGTCCATGCATTTGACTGAAACGGCTTTTCCTAAACACTTGACCTGGTGTCTTTCTATTCCAAACTAAGAGGTGGAGTAAATAAATGCTTTGAAGGCATTAGTTAAAGAATGAAAACCTGGTACCACTTTTCAACTTCCTCAGTTCCTAGCGAATACTTTCATCTGCTCTTGCCCGAACTTGAATTATTCAATAAAATGCGGGAATAAAAAAACAATTATGCGCAACTTTGCTCCAATAAGAAGAAAAATCCAGCGTAATTATTGGCGGATCGCCCTTAAAATACGCTTCAAGGGATAGGAAGGTATTAAATGAACAAACTTGAAATATTTATAACTACTTGATTTTGAGGCCTGACTTCCAAACCTTACATTAATTACTCCATTGTTGAAACTATAAAAAATTATCCAAATTTTACTCACATTTACTTGGCCCAATTAATACATTTTTATATATTTGAACGTCTATACGAAATTTATTTAGTTAACTCTTAATATGTCAATAACTGTGTCTGTGTACACTAAAATCCTTGCCATTTGAAAACACCTAATCAAATCATTTTAGAGTAAATAAACTGATTAATATCTAATGGGAAATATTTCTTCGTTATCGCGGGAAAGAATCTGAATAAATGAATCTGAATCTGCAGTAGGACGTTGAGTAAAAGGGATTAAACATAATTTGAGGTTTAATTCAAATTTATTAATTAAATTTAAATTTATTAATATCCCTTAATGGGCTGAATCAATGCTAAGTGTTTTAATGCTGTGAAACTCTAAAATGAGATTTCATCTTCATGATTTCGGAGTAAATTCACATTTTTCATTTCTAGACTTACTCGCACGTTAGCTCATTTGAATGATCATCCATGACACTTCAATACACTTGCTATTCAGATAGCTGAGAGTTCGGTATTATAAACGTTAATTAATTTTAAATTAACTAAAAGTTTATAGAAAGAGTAACTATGTAGTTTCGGGAAATTCAAGTTCATTAAACTTTTCCAGAAATCGTAATTAAAAAACGATAAAAATGTAATTAATTTTTAAATTTTTCGCGACCTATAGTTGAGCCTGCAACATCTTTGATAATTTAAAGCATATAACAAAAATACACAGTTAACTTCAACGAAAGTTTAAATAAATATGCTGGGAGGCGAATAAATCAAATAAGTGAAATTCTTGGTACTTTATTTCCTCCTCTTCGTAGATGTTTATTTAATTTACTTCAGTTCGGTCTTTTTAAAATAAATTAAATTTGATATAGGGCAAGTTAAGTGAAATTTTATAGAAAGGGTATTAATATTGTTAAGGTAAATTACTTTATACAATTGTGCATTATATTTAATTAAAATTGACTTTTACTCATTTTTGAAATTATATTTTCCATATAAAGCTAGAATATTGAGGGAAATAAAACGCCCACATAGTTTGTGTGCTTAATAGTAGCAAACGGACTGTAAAAATGGATTTTAGTTTTTCAATGACAAAAGTTAGACCATATTGCAGAGAATGGAAAGGTTACCTAATCGAAAGTAGAAGAGGAGTAGGAAGGGTGTTAGAGGACTTTATGGGAAATATTGGACGGTGCCAGAGGGAGATGAAAACATGCAAACATGCCGAGATAGACTTCAGACTTTATAAAATTAATTTTGATGAGATTTAAGTCATATACACGAAATCACAATGCTGTGAAGGTTTGGAGGTTATTCAATTAGACGCATTTGTGGTTTTTAACTAACTCCATGTTTCAAATTGCTACGTTTGGAGTAATGCAAACTATTTGGTTTAGCCGTCTCAGGGAAGGGAATGGGGGTAATTTAAAATAAGTAAAAAAATACTTTGATATTATCAGCATGTGAAGTAAATAACGTTTAACAAAGGTTATAAAACAAGGATTAGTGCAAGCAATTTCCCATCTCTTTGTCCTTGTGTACTTCAAAATCTACATATTCAGTTGGAATAATAAAAATAATTTGTCATAATAAAAATTTATAAATACAAAAATATGTATTGATAAAATGTTTGTCTACGAAAACTTAAAGATTTGGACAAAAATGTCGTCACGAAACCAATAAATATTCCTCGAGCGATCCTATTGCTCTGTTTAGTAAAGAAAAAATGGCAAAATAAATACTAATACCAGTTCCAAATCTAAAGATTGTTTTTATTTTAAGGATCAAAATCTCCGTTTCATTTCTGTGCTACTTTAAATAAATTTGACATTAGAAATAATCGCTGTGGCAAAATTATATTCCTTTGATTTTGAAAGCACAAATTGGATATTTCTGCATGAACAGTTAGTTTGAATAATAGAGCATCGTAGATTTCGGCCCCAATTTACCTTAAAATGGAAACGGTAAAGCATTAGTTAACCAAGTTAATTAATTTAACCCCGCTATGTAGACAAGATTGTCGAGGAAATAATATTTTTAAAATTGAATAATCATTTCCTGTCCAAAGTTGAAGAAAAAAGCAAAGAAAGTTTCAAAAATAGCTCAATTAATTAATTAATTATCGAATTTGTTAGATGAATTATGTGAAAGAAAATGCTGATCCTGTAAGTCTGCATTAACGTTTACAACCGTAGGCCACAAAGGAAAACAGAGAACGTTTTGTTGAAGTTAAAGGATGAGGGTGAGCTATAAAGTAGGCCAGGGGTTGATTTTAAATGCCGGTTGTTTCACTCTGAATATTAATGAGTTTTATTATTACCAGTAAAAGAGCAAATTATGTTTTGTCTCGACAATTAATTCATCATGGAATATATGAAACTGAGAGGTATATGACCGTGCGGATAAACAATTTTTATTTACGATAAATTAACAGATAGGAAAGTAATTATCCGTATTTACTTAGTTGCACCAAACACGGAGTAATAAAGCTAGGAATTTATCTAGTAATTTTGTTATTTCACAATAAATATTATCCTGGCGCACTAAAAGAGCATTTTAAAACCAAAAAGGAAATAGAACCACCTACAATGTACTGCAGAAAAACACCCAAGTTGTCTGCTTGAAGTGGCTTCAACAAATATCTTTGAAGATTCGTGTGTCTATTCATTTATGTAAAGGAATATTTTGTTTAGTTTGATTGACCTTTACTCACTTCTAGCATCAATTTATTTGAAGATTTTCTATATTGTTTGGATTTATAACAAATTTTCCTCCTCGATATTTACATGGTGCATTTCAATTCCCTTGACATTTTTCGTCATTCATATTGTTAACAACGCATCTATGACAGGGTAATAATTACAGGAATAAGTCGATAAAACGTATTTGGAAAGCAGTTTTATTTCGATAAATAAATAGGAAAGACTTTTATTAAACATTTGCGTAGATCCTGTCTTTGTTCCTGATTTATTAGCAGCTATAAATAAAAATCGATGAGAATGACCGACGAATGTCAATATTTTAATAAAACTCAGACTGTTGAGTGTTAAGTGTTTGTAAAAAATGGTGAAATAACAAGTTAATACATAACAATACATATTATAAGGAGGATAATTTAGCAAATCCTATCCTTGTTCCATTCTAATCAACGTACAATCTTCATAACTTTCTTATTTACTAAAACTAATCAGATTTAATCCAATTCCATACGTCTCTTCTCAACTTGATCTATGTTCTTCTGACTTAATATAAGAGGTGTTTCTTTTAAATACGCTAACTAAAGTATAACGTATAGCTAAAAAGAGATCAAGATTTTACGGGGTGAAAGACTTTATTAATATGTAATTTAAGCCTTTCACATGCCTCGAGAATGGTCTTTTTAATAAACACTTGTTTAAACGCTGATTATCTCTCTTATTGGCGTATTTATACAATACGTATCGTGTGTGAAAATATGTGAGAACGATCTTTGGTATTGAGTAAACTTACAAGTTAAAGATTACATTTTTAAATATTTCTATGGAAACTCCACAAATCTGCACTATTCTACGTTGAATCGTTGTCTGACTTAACAACCTGCATAAATCATTGATTATTGTCCGACTTCATATTAAACTCTGTTTTTCATTCAATTTCATGCACAGTAGCAGCCTAAGGCGTCGAACCATGTTCAAGAACAAAGGATATATATCTCCAATAACATAAGTCCTGTGAAGTATACCTCTTCATTTTTTAGCCTTACATGATATTTTGGTGCAATATATATGCAACAGTGCAAAATGACGACTTAGGAATAAAAGCTTTAATGAAAATAGCATGCTTTGTGCCTTTGCCGAGTCCCAAACTCCAGTTATTTGGACCTATAAAGAATAGCTAAATGAGTGTAGGTGTACTTAAATTGAAATAGACCAGTTCAAATAGGTAAGAAGACAGAGAAAGTCTAGTTGAAGTATAAAATTGCTTTCTATATTGAAAGTAGTGTAGTCACAAGCTGTTGTTAGAAATTACAATGAATGTTTGGTTTGGACGTGGCAGTTACAGCCAGGTAGGCGGTCAGGTAATTGTAACCTAAATAATGAGCATGGCTATCGGCTAGATTGCTGAATTTTAAAAATGACATACTTTAACTGCAATCTGTGTTCTTCTGAATCAACTTGCCCTAACTTAAAGTAAAAGGCTACACGATTCCATCCTACTTTGGGTCCCCCTTAGGAAAGTGTTTATTTAACTCAATTCCCATTGTCCATTATTGTTGCCTTAAATAACCAGTGACTCCAGCGGTGTGTTGAAATTGATCCTGATTATTCTTCCTTAAGTGGTTTAACATTTCATGGGAATTTGAATTTTAGAATTAGAACTGTTCTTTTCGTCATTGTGACGACATTTTCTCTCTGACTTTATGGTTGGACCTATTTCTAGTTCAATGGCATTGCTACAATATCCAAATTATTTGCTTTAATCCAATAAGATATATTTCATTTTTCATTGCAATATATCTGTATATTATAAAACGATTTTTAGCCATCCCGTCTAAATGTTAGATCAAAACTTTTCCGTCTGATATTATTATTCAAACTAGCAAATTCGTAAACTCCATCAGGTTCCAATACTTTTTTGCACATGATTAGATATAATTGCGTGACTAACCATTCATCCAAACTATCCAGTTGATGTGATCTCCTAATATTGTTTATACTAACTCACTTAGAAACCCCGAGTGAGGAGTGAGCCTTGAACGCTTGGATGATGCAGCATGAACCCTACCACTTTTGGGAAAGTGGATAAATCAAAGATCTCAAAATTCAAATAAAATAGATTCCTATAATCCGGACTTTACTGTATGTTGTTATTCGACTACCGTTTCATCCCATTTTGCAATTCCATTTATTCAAATGCTAACCTATGATTAAAGGAGATTTTTGCGACTCGAGTTTTAAAATATTTTACTATTTTAAACGCTGAGAAACAAAATGTTTATCCACCGCTGTTTGCAGTGTGAGGCGGTCTTAAAAAATTAATTCTTTGTAGAGACATAATAGAAAAGATTTGTTTAATTAATTTTAAAATACCTACCATAACGCTTATTTCTATTTATGCAATATTACACTCAACATCCAATGTCAGAACGCAAAATACAGTGTTTTATAATAAACATACAGCTTCATTTTCAACCACTCTTGACATTCGCCCTTAAAGTGCATGTCATTGATCAGTCTAATGCTTTTTCCAAGGTCAGGTTTGAAAAAAGCTTAAGAATAGATTATTTAGAGAGTTTTTTTTACAATTTTGCTCGCTGGCACGATTCAATCGTCCAGTCATCTTTGCGTAAATATTTGAGTATTTTTAATTTAAACGATACATATTATTTTGTCTATCTAAACAAAGGTCACCTATGAAATATTTCGTAGGCTTGAAGTACATGTCCATCAGTACAATATTTACAAAAGGAGGAAAAATGTGGATTTAGGTCCTTATAAACCCCACCTACAGTTGGCAGTTTGTCCAATTTGCTTTACTTTCTTTGTGTTAAAAATCTACGATTTTATGGAAAGGGGTCAAAATTTTTGAAGTTTTAGCCATGTGTAAGTATTTTTGAGTATTCATTGAAAAGAAAACAAAGCTTTAAGAATAGAGAAAAAGGGAAACTTACCATAAAAATGTCAATGTAATGTCTTTGATAAAGTTGGTCATCGGAATTTCCTTCTGAAATCCGCAGGGCCAACCTTCGCTGGTCGCGGCTTTATGCAAGCCTAATCTTAAAATCAGCCTCCACTAACTGTTAAGGAGTCTTAATTTTACTGACACCTTTAATACTGTTACAGAAAGGTAACAATTACAGATTGCCTCCTCAAATATTGTGATAAACCTTACTAATTGGGTTCCTTTTAATTGGACCGGAGTATTGTCAGTTGATACTTGGTTCTACAGATCTGTCGCGTTACAGTTAATGTCACTGTTATATCTACATTAATTAGGGGGCCTAAAATTTTACTTTTGGGTTCGTCGGCTTCTGACAAAGTGATATTCCATATTTATATCTCCTCTAGCATATTGTGCAATAAAAAATCAAGTGTATATCATAATCAGCTGAAAGACGCTCAAGTTTATTTATCATTTCTTTTGCAGAAATGAAATTACTTGCCGTCATGAACAGTTCATTGGCAAGTTCAAGATGTCTAAGAGCAAAAAAACTCTCTAGTATCTGATACTTCCATTTTCCATTTTAAATGATCTAGAACAGAGTAAACCTCTTCCAAAAAAGTTAAAAGATTAGAATTTTAAAAACTTCTTTTTTTAATCATGCTGGACTTCTAATTGCAGTAATAAGATATTCACTGAGTTCCAAAGTCTGTCTGAGTAGGCTTTTGGTACTCTGTGCAATGTTCTTGGAACACCTTAAATGCTGTATTATTGCCCATGTGGGAGGGCATTTTCAGACCAACGAAAGTCAAAATAACAGGAAACCTCTGACCAATAGGTTTTATGATGAGCGTTCAAATGCCTAATATTGCTGAAGTTTCTTTCTTCAATATTTTGACTAATCAAGCTGTCTCGCTGAGTGTGCTCTCATTCTGCTATTGACTACTAATGCATACAGATTACCAGTTTTATCCAGAAATAATATCTTCTAGTAACTTTCCACTTATAGAGATCACTTTCGAGTCAATTAACTAAAGAGGAAATGGATGTAAATTTTTCCATCAGTCATTGAAGACTTTGACCAAGTATACGTCTATTTTTTTTCTCTGCTCTTTATGAGAACAGATATAATTGCATTAGATGGTTTAGCTTTAACGAGTAATGACTTTTTCATAGATCCGATTGCATAAGAAAGGTTGGTCAGGTAAATTGCAATACGAAAAGCTATAAGTATTGAAATTCATTGATGACCGAAAAGAGCAGCACTCGATAGTGTTCTTAAGATGCGCATACGAATTAGAATTCTTGGAGTAGATCCATTTTCGGGAGGTTTGTAACCTTCGAAGGGTTCCCTTTTATTCAAACGAATTTATTTTCATTACGGTTGTAGATGGCATATAATATAAAATGCGTAAACGTGCTTCTTAACTCGATATAGTGGTTTGAGTCGGTTTGCATTGTGGTATTGTCGGTTCGTTTTTGTAATTGGTGCAATGTCTTAGGGAATCTAAGAGTCAGCTACTGTATCCTACAGAGAAGAGAAGATTATAACTACTAGATGGAGCGTTTTCGGGTGTTCCATCTATGGAATACTGGGAGCAATCTATGTGTGTGTCAATCAGAAGAATCTCCTAAATTTATTGATAGAACTTAGAACTACGACTGGATGCGACGATCCTTCATTTTAGTGCTTCTTTAATACACACGTTACCATGCAGTGGTCGAATGACGTTGGATCCATTCTGGAGGCCAGTACACCGGTCATTTTCAGATTTCTGAAGTAATAAGAAATAATATAAATCATCATTGCCCCGTTACCAAATGGATAGGACCATATCAGTCTCCAAGTATTATTCTTTTTTCAATATATCTTTAACAAAATTAGGTTATGTTGCTCACAGATTCTGAAAAGTTCTGTTTCGCTCTCAGATGTTTTGCTCGACTCCATAAAGCTGCCAACAAAAAAGAAGAACTTTCAATGTTTTGTATCTGAGATCCCAGTTGAGTTCAGCGGGAATCTGCATAGAACTTCACAATCATGAAAAGGAGATATAACACTTAGTTCGCAAATAACAGCCGAAAATGCCGAGTTTGAACCTTCAGGGCGTTAGTCTGCCTCTCTATCTGAATTTAAAAGCTGAATTTTATGATTAACGAGAATGAAAACTCCAGAGTAAGATCTTTCAAGATGTTGGCCCTGAGTTACGGAGTGTCCGATTTTGAGATGGTTTAATTATGCACTGCACAGCTTAGAGAGCACTTTATTGAATTTGCTTTTACCCCAACATTCCATTGACCAAATTTTACAGCGGATTGGGTGGGCGAAGGCGGACGTTAGAGTTCATTCCAGGGCTGAACTAAGGATGGATGCTTTTAGCCATTCTATTAGCAACAATAATAATATAATATGACTTTAGATAGCATGTTTTAGTAAGCTTAAATCACGTTTATGACCTGAAGTCGGTTAAACTTAGCAGGATTCAATCAATTAGCAGTAGAAATTTGATCATCACAGTCATATTCAATATTTATATATTTGATTAATGCAAAATAAGTTCCATTCCGGCAACTCAAATGGAGCCACTTTTCTCACTACTTAAGCAAACTATTAAAAATATGACCGATTTTGAAACATTTCATGTGACTTGAGAGCAAAGAAAGGTCACTCGTTTACTGCAATCTTGTTAATGGTTATTCGCAGAAGTTCCAACAATTTCAACGTTCCTTTGTCACTTACTAACCCTTGCATCCCTAAATTCAGAGCCTATTGAAAAGCTGATTTATTGAAGTGGTCGCTCATTTTAACCTGGTTCATTAATATTTTCTCCATGTGAAGGTAGGTATGAAAATTGAAAGTGTTTTACTATAACGGAGTTTGCTAGAGTTTGCTTAATGTAAATTTCGTATGCATCATTTTGTGCAATTCAACTTATTTGTCACAATGAAGAAATCCTTTTACGATCAAAATAACTGTAGCTTAGCGCAAGTCGGTTACTAGGAGTAATAATAATCGTCTTCCAAAACCGATTAATTCGGCGCGAACGATGATGCATTTAACAAAAAATAGTAATAAAATAACCTGATAGTAAAGTTTTGAAGAAGAATTCTCCTTACTTTGATATCCCTTAGAGAAATATGGGTCTTATCCAATGGCCCATTCTATGAAAGATTGAAAGGCCTGTCAGTCCCGCAAAAACGCCAGAAAAACCAAACTTTCTTTTCTTTATTCTGGCATATGCTAGAATTAAATGGATTCAACCGTTTTCCTATTATTTATATTCATTCCTTTATTCAAATTCTAAATTTATTGTATTCACCTATCAGATCTTAACGAAACAATAAAACAACAGGCTCGAGGTAGATCATACTCAGGGCTATTGAACAGTTTATTAAATTAACCATTTTATCCTTCTGCCTTGCTATATTTGCTTCGTATAATAGCGGGAAGTAACTAAGAAGTCCTTATTATAACAAATCTTACATTAATTTACCAAGAACTCGAGTGCTATTTATTGTTCCATTCTTCACTCTTATCAATTGGTGTTATTGAATACGATGACATAGTTTCCAATTTGATCTATATAAATTTTTAAATCTTTGGCAATCGTACCTACATTTATACAAATATTACAGGACATCCTCATTCCTATATTCTTACATTTTATACAGTTCTGGTGTTTTTTCTATTATTTTTGTACGTTCCAACTACGGCATGGCTGGTTGAGTGCCTATCAAAGTTAAGCGTATTATTTTATTAATCTGTAAAATCAATTTATTTATTAACACCGCTTTTTTTCTGTACTACAAGTACTTGTTTTATTATTAGCGTCACCGTTGAAATCAAACTTCACAAAGTTAAGTTTTGCTACGTTAAGATTTCTAGAACTCAGAGTTTTCTGCGGGGTGATTTGCGTGCATTCATCCCATTGACCTAGTTCCATCTAATATTTTATAATTTCTATTGAATTCTTTAAAATGCATCACTTTTACGAGCAAATGTTTCAGAGTTCTTTTTTAAACATCTAGGCTCTTTAACTTCTACTCCTTCTATGTATAGTGAATTTTGAAGTATCTCAAAAATATTTAGTTAAAACCATCCTCGGTTTTCTTCAAACATATCCTCCGGCTATATTTAAATTTGCTTAATCCTTAAAAAACTCTCGCCTGTTGTCTACGTGGACCTATCCTTAAATTAAATTTAGTCGTTTATGTGTTTAGGTCATATAAACGGACCTTGGGATTTATTCCTTTGTATTAATAAGTGCGCAGTTATTGGCTAAGCCAAATATTCCGTATTCAGGTCCTTATTTACAGCTGAACGTTGGCAAACATTTACCCTAAGCTTTTTTAAGAGAAAAATGTGGAGTCTAACTGATTATCTTAATTAAGAAAAGAGATAGTAATAAATTTTTATTTAAAAAATTAGACTGATCTGAGTCTCTGATCTAGGTAAAATGATCTTCGAACCATTAAATGTATATACGTTCTATACGCGGTGAGATATCTTGTAATTCTGCAGGTGGGCATTCATAAAACTGCCCCAGAAGTAATTTGCATAGCTACATAAGTATATTTGACAAGTAGGCACATCTAAGGTAGTAACCAAGAGATGTGTCATAATTACAAAGAAGTATGTAATTCCAGGACAGAACGTGGTAACAAATATCAAGCAATAACTTTCTGCAAATTTCTATGAGAATAATGCATCAAAATTTTAAGTACCTTATGAATCCCCCTTTCTACAGTTCCTTATGATTTAACTGCCTTATTAATAATAATTTTATCACAACCGCAGAAAAATACATTAGCCAAAATAAAAACTTGTCAATTACACAACTCAACTCATTAAATATGCGTCGTTGTTTAAAAATTATATTATAATGGTTAGTTTTGATAAATGAACTATACCTCAAACTTTCACCTATGAGATAAGGTGACATGTTTTCAACATTAGATATGATCGAATTTAGAGCATACCGCTGAATTATTTCATTTAGTGTTTAATCATGCCACTTCAAGTTATCTTCATCTTTTAAGAGTCATTAACTGATAGAGGAGACTATCGAAGTTGGTTTAGATATGGTAGGGCACTCTAAGTGAGCATTTTTAAGTACGCAAACATATTTAAGCGAAGCGAAATTGACGCAAGCATTAATTTAGTAACCCCTGTTACGATATCTTTTATCGTATGCTGCCAGCCAAATGCACCTTATTTGGCAAAGCAGCCCCTATAGAAAACTAGGAATTATTCAACTGAAGTTATATTAATAAAGATTAGCGCCTGTTGCCAATATATAGCTTCTTCCACGACACTTGCATTTTCAGACGATTTTCCCTAAACTAATATTTGATTCTGTTTGCTTGATTACTATTACTTAAACATTTTCTTTTGAGACAGGAAGAAAACACTACGTTCAACAAGGAGTAAATTATTAAAAGCTTATAAGTGTTAAGATTTTTTCTTCAAATAAAGTGTTATGAATGTGCAAAATTTTCTAGAATCACTACGCGAACTCAAATTTATGATGAATATGTCCATTGTCTGACCATATTCTTCTCAATTAACAGTAAGGTCGCGATTTAGATTATTATTAGTAATAGGATAAAAAGCTCAATTTTTTAATAGTGGAAATAGTCCAATGGGCAGTGGTAAAATAGCCCAATAGAGAACGACGTGACGAAGATCAATATAATTTGACAATAAAATCAAAATATGAAAATTTATTACTTTATTTCTACCATCGCACTTTTCACTTATCAAGCAGAGTTCACGGAATCATGATATGGTTCAGATTTCTAAATAATATCAATTCTGATGCATTTAGAACTTATCGACGCGATGACTAATCTATTTTATTGACCCTATGTTTTGAAGTATTTGTATGCTGATACTTAAAAATAACACAACAGTACTAGTTAACTCGACTAAAACATTTCAGATCTCGTTTGGTTTAAATAGATATTGAGACATTTTAAGCGGTAAGGAAAATTCTGATCCACTAATATAATAATCAGCTATAATTATCGTTGGACAGGAAATGTGAAATCAGGCCCATAAATAGTATCGCCCACGTAGCTCAGTATGTGCATTAAGAATTGTTATTAAGTTTTCTCCACGAAGAATGGGAAAACAGAGGGCTCGTATGCTTATTTCGAGAGAACACTTTTTACTAGAGACAATTCCGCCAGATATTATGGGGCGGAAACATATGGAAGATTACTTAAACCTGACAAGGATTATTATATGCTTGGATTTTCCGTTTATTATTTAGACGTGGGTATATTCATTACCCTCGTTTATTGTTATGTTTTGATTTTCTCATAAAAAGAATTTTTTGTTTTAAAATCATTATAAATTTAATCTATAATAAGGCGAACTGGAACAGTATTTCATATCTAAAATTGGATTTTTCATTAGTATGCTGAAATTATTTTTAGTTGAGGTTCCCTTAAAGTTACTGTGCTTATATTATTTATATTTTAGCTATACTATGGACATTATTAAAGAAACAACATTAGAAAAAGCATTGTTAGGAAGCTGATTCGAATAGTGTTCCATATTATAATGTACTTGTTTCTGTGTAAAGGTAATTAGAAATGGGATCTTGCCATCGCTGGACTTGTTGGTCAAATACAAATCTGTCATTTCCTATTTATCCCACTCTGTATTTCAACTTATATTCTTGGTAAAGAGACCGTTATTTGAGGTTCAGGTTTACCCTAGATAATATTTTTACCATCCAGGCTACTAATTGATATCACTATCAGACATATAGTAATAGTGGTAGCCTAAAATTATACGTGTTATTATTTACTAATGGTAAAACATGATGGTGGCAAGGGTCATGCTTCCATAAACACATTGCCATGACAGAAAAAAGGTACCATTGTGAAACAAGAAAATACCTCCACTTTTAATTATTAATCATCATACGCTTATCCCTAGATTCTTAGCTGGATTCTGTATTATTTCCTTGCAAAGTTCTGTCTGTTTTTTACTGTACATGAAACTCCAAATATCCTTCTGTGAACTTACCCAGTACCTCGAGTTCCGCCTTCACGAAAATCTGCCGTGCTTCGGTCAAATGAACATTTTACTACCCACCCTTTATGACTTTGACCATCATCTATTATCTTCTGCTTAAGAAAAAATTGTATCACATTTTTCTGCTCCGTTTTAAAACCAAACCACGAGCCATTTTTAATTTCAAAAATGTTACATATTACAACTTTAAGTTGCTAACAAGAATATATGATAAGTGACAAAAATGGAAGTGTCATAGGCCAAATACATAAGAATTTATTGAATAAAACCCTATGGAGATAAGTTTATTTTCCTTTATAATTCAAAGGGCTGTAAAATACAATAATTTATGAAATGTTTTATTTTATGATTCATTCCCACGTAGGTGGTACGCACGCAAAAATAAACAAAAAATAAAAATTAAGCAAGTTGTGTCTAATTAATTCTTTCATGTCAGTAGCACAAATTTGATTTTTTTAATGCAACACAGTAAAGCTTTCACTCAAATCTAGTGACATTGAAATGTATCTAGTCTCATTGACGGTTAACTTTATCCAATTCATCTATCAACTTTACAGTGTTCAGTGCAGGATACGTTTCCAACCACCAATCTGTTCATCGATTTTTCTCTTTTACTGCTGTTTATTTAGCTCTCACTTCCGTGAAACCCTATTAACTGTTCACTCCTATTCGTTCTTCTTGATAAACTATTCTCCTGAGTCTTTCTCTTCCTATCTTCCAGTAGTAGAGATTTTAAGGCCAAGAAGAGCATCAGCATAGCTATTTTTGTGGTTTCCAAATTTTTCAGTCCTGTAATGCATCTTTGAATTTATAATCTTATGAACTTGGATACGTGTTTATAACTCCACATACTGATTAAATACACTAATTTCATTACTTTACTGTCTATTTCTCCCTCTTGATTTGAAGGTTTTTTTCTTATAAGAAAGACTGTTATAACAAAACTCTATACGTGTTCTATTTCAAGAAATCTTTAATAAGATTGTTATAAGTAATTATCTCTGTTGAAAGTCATTTATTATGAAAATTATTTGTAAGAGTGATAAAGTCTAGTTGAAAATTATTCATCTTGCATACTTCATAAAACATTCGATCATGCGCTAGATTCAAAGGCTTTTTTCATTAAAGTTGACCTGGCCCAAATCTGGGTGGTGCTCCAATGTAGCTCAGTGTAAGATAAGTTTCCCCACGTTTTAATTCTGTGCTGAACTTCAGTGTTTTAGACTGTACAAACCTGTTAGGGACATTTCAGCATAATAGGGAATCCCTTGTATGTACAGATGTGAATTTCCTTCATAATTATGGGTGATATTAAAATAAAGCGTAATAAAATTTATAATCTAGTAGTAATTTTTATAAATAATATGTATTTTATAGATTAAATCAAATTAGATAGTCGTGGCTTTGTCGTAAATTGGGTACATTAGATGTATTCGATTTACTCCTCTTTGTTGGCAGAATTTATTACTCGTATCCTATTTTTAGACGGAAACAATGATTTAATAATAGGATGAAAGGAAAAATTCTCTTTCATTCACTTAATTTTTTTGTCAAAAGTAAAGCGCAATGGAATATTTTGCTTTGATTCAATGGCAACGCCTAATTACACCAAAGCCCTAGATTACCACATCAATTAAATAAAAGCATTCTTGAATCTTAATTATATACTTATAAAACACAAAGACAAATTAAATATTATGAATTTAAATCAAACTCATAAATTGGTTGATGATTTTTCTTTTCAATAAATATTATATTAACACATATAGGATTTGGAGAAATGTGATTTGATAGTAAATAATAAAATCTGTCAATACTCATTTAATTATCCGTTCTGACGATCTTATTACTTTCTTCTGATCAGAATATGTTTAAATAAGCACTTTATAGTGAGTCAAACCTGATTATGAAACCATCAAGTCTTTCTTTCTCCTATCTGATAAAGTTGATAGAATAGTTACGATTACGATTTCTCAACTGAAGTCATTTTTGCAGTAATTGTTTACATTAATATTCGAGGGAATTTTTGCTGGCTTGAATAATCCCACTTACTGACTATCCGTATTAATAACGCCATTTTAGCATTTTCTACCCAAAACTTTAAGATATTTTGGCATAAAATATGGCAAGTTGTTATATATATATATATATAGAGGCTACTTTTCCAAATATATTTAGAAAAAGCTGCTAATGATATTTTAAGGCATCAATATGAAATATTTGAAGTATTACTCCCTCTAAGTTTTGGGACCCCACCCAGCAACGAACTCAATCTCAAAGTCAACAACCTCTTGTCCGTACATGATTATTCATTTTGCTACTCGTCGAATTTCAATGCCTAGAAACTCCCTGAGTCTTAAATAGCTGAGTTTCCCACAGCTGATGCCTGGCCATCACTTAGGTTGTACCGCACTTCTTCCTAATCTCGACCTGCCTCTTTTACACAGACATACATTCACTACTCTTCATGCGCTAGTACACAGGCTAAAAAAATATTGCCTTTTCTCATTCACTTTAATTGTTACTGTCCAATACACTCTTGTTCACTCTCACTGTCAACTTTCTAATTTTTGAGATGTAGTTTGCTGTCGTTGACCATTATAATCTGGTGACTTATATGCAAAATATATCTATTATTAATAAAATTTATTTGTAAAACTTTTCGATTTTAATCAAAATAATCGAAATTTGACCCAGGTATTAACTCAAAACTCCCTTTCAAAACCTAAATTGAATTAGAAATGTCCATGTTAATCAGTTAGGAATAAGGAACAATAACAGCAGATTGCTTTAATGCGTGGATATGAATGCCACTGATATTGATACAATATTATGCAAATCCAGGGTAAAATGATAGAATTAAAGGAAGTAAACTGTTATGATCATTACATTTTGTAATTACAATCGTATTCAAAGCGGCTGAAGAGGTTTTAATGGACGTGTTTAATAAAGAGATAGGTGATAATTATACTTAAGTAAGTAATTCTCTCGGATATTAAAATAGAATGATTAAAATATATTAATTCCACTTCGTATGTTAAAAATTATAGCCTACAATTAAGACGCGTGGATATTTATAGTACCGCCTCATTTTATTATCCAGTTTCACGTCCAGCAAATTAATTGTTAAATTAAAATAAAAGAATACATTTAAAAATTCTTTTTGATAATTCGATGTTTCTATGCTGAATTACAGAAATTTTATCACTTAAGGATTATTCAATCTTGCAAAATTAGTTCAATTACTCATTTTGTTTAAATTAAATTCTGTCTGATTTTACCACTATAATAAGGTGTGAGACACCATCTTACAATTAGTTTAGCGGTCATTTATTATCTATGAACTGAGGATCAGACTTGACTCGGATACTTGAACAATACGACGATTTTGAATAAAGTGAAACTGACCAAAGATCGTTAATTTTGTCACATAAATCTTATTCATAGAGAAATGAATTGATCTTCTGGTGTCAAATGACTTCTATGCTTCTATTCAGGTATTTGCTTGTTAGCATATTCTACTCTTGTCACCATCTCACCGGGAGTGTGTCGGAAACAATAAGGAGAATAAAGTCTACTCAGGGAAGCTTGGTGTGAATGAGGATTTACTGGGGCACCCTCTTTTGTCATTACAAGACAGACTAAGGAAGACAGAAACTTGGATTAGGTTACTTTAAAGGAGGCAAAAAAGAGAGGAAGTAACCATCTTGTACTACAGCCATTTCCGTTTTCAGCAGCATGAAGAGTGATATTAATTCAAGTGGGGCTCCAAATGTTTCAGTCGTTCACTCTAATCTCTTGTTGTTCTCTAGGATATAAGTTCTTTACATCGGTCACCAAGTTTGCTAGATTGGTCTTCTTACTGCATAAGCGTGTTTGAGAGCTCACAGTACTTTCATCTATACAGGCTACATTTTTATTATGAAAGTCATTCACTATCGCTTGAGATAACTGGAAAACGGTTTCAGAAAAATGTGCACTTAAACCGAATTATATTTATAGAAATGCCTTAAATTCATTTCGCGAATGCTTGTGAATTTCCTCACAGGTGTATGCTATTACATTAAGAAGACTAGAAATGAAATCCATTGACTGGGATATAGTGAATGAAGTGAGTGACCACTGTAAAGGTTTGAAACCAACCGATAACACCTAAGCTATAGAGTAGATACACCTGAACCCAATTCTAATAAAGAGATATGAGGTTAGGTTAGTAAACTGGTCGCACCCCAAACCAAATTAGACTGGTTGGATTAAGTGAAGTTACGATATTTCTGGACGAACTGGAACTTCATATAAATTAATTTTAGTACTAGGAGGCATTCAGGCCCAGTGAAAATTGACACCAGGGTTTGAGATATATTCATGCAGGTTTAGTAACTCAAGTTTCTATACTGAAATATAGATCGACAGAAAGCAGTAACAAAAAATAATCGAATTTCATTTTCTAGGCCAGTCACAACATTACAACAGTGTTAGAGATAATCAAACACCATTTTCTCGAATAATTTGGAATGATCGTCACAAAATACTTCATTCTTATGAAAGCCTGATTTTATGTTATTGTAAGGTAGTTAGATATTTCTGTGTACTTTTATCTTTCTTATAAGTGTGCAAATTAACTGACGGTATATATAACTCAGTCGTTTTTGTTGCGGAGCATATAATTCAAACATACTCTTGGTTATCCTTTTTCTCCTGTTGTTAATTCTTGCGGTGATGTATTGAATGTTTCCTACAACTGATGCGTTGATATAAAATGAACGCATTTACAAGAAGGGTAATTTCTTTTTCACCTTGTTTCATTAAACAGTTTTTGTAGCAAAACCGTTTCAAAATAGAGTCTAACAGTTAAAAAATATTTTTTTCTTATTTTCTTAGAAATGGAAGTTTAAATTAAAAATATATCTTATCTAAATCATGACGGGTTTACCAACACTCGCTGATTTTTGACGAGAGCTTAGTATCAGTCCTTTAGTTTTTACCATAGATGCAAAGTTTCAGTTACTCATGCAGTGACGTACAGCGTAATCGTATTTTATCTTGACAACCGGAAATACTGGTTTTTAAAAATGCATCAGTAGGCAGTTTTGATCAGAGTTATTTATTTAATACTTTGAAATTCGAGAACACTGCCAAACCTTTGCTACCACACAAAAAGCAAAATAAACCTATCTTGGAAATAATTAATTTTTTATCAAAATTAGAGCCAAATAATTATGATATTCGATTAACGTGCACATCGGGTATATCGGAAATCACACGTTAATACTTCTAACGGGCGTTTTCTCGACTAAAATTGTTTCTCGTACTTTAGATATCAGGCGACAGCCTTGTTACTTGAATCAGGACATTTATCCAGTTTCTGGATACAGGTGATAAAATTAAGCGTTATATAACCTTATAATAATTTTGAGGAGAAGGTATAACAAAGATTTCACTTTGACTAGTAAGTAAACTTTACAAAGGCTAATTATGGTACCTTTTATAAAATTCGCATATAAAGTGATTCAAATTTAGTATTAAATGCGTTTGGGTAAAAATGGATTTTTATTCATGAACAAAACATCAAACTTTTGCGCAGTAAATCGCGTATTTATATGAGAAAAATTATTCAAAATTTTTTCCTTATGCAAATTAAATGTACTTAATTTTGCCGTGAGAACTCAGTCGCCTAAGTTACCTTGTCTACACTCTATCTATGGTCATATTATGCTTTGATACATATTCACTTATCTGTTTGCACAAAACATCGAGGCCAATCAGCAAAACGATGAAAAATTACATTTGGTGGAGTAGTTAACGTGCACTTTTGATAAGTCAGAGGTCGCGAGATTATCGCTTATGGGTACAAAACTAGTAATGCGGGTGACAAACCGTATTAGCTAATTTTGGTCAGAAGCAATGAGAATGGAATGAAATTTCCTCACACCAGCGACTCTTTGATATCTACCTTCTTTTGGTATTTTCCGCAACGAACTTAGAAATTTTTAATTAGATTACGTCATCCTTCTCTAATGAAATTAATTTCGTTTGTTTAAATGCAGAAATATAGAAGCATACCTTTACTATCAATAAGATAAGAAAACACTACTTAAAGTCCATATTTATATAAGTATCACAATTTTATTTGTAAAAATTATAATTCGCATGAAGAGGCAGAGTTAAAATTATCTGTGAAGAGAACAAAAGTGTTATTTTAGTTAAAAGTGCGACAATTAAAACTAAATTACATGTTTTAGATCTTATAGCCTATGTTTCATACACAAGTACACAATACAGTGCGAAACAATATCTTGATTCATAATCTCAGTACTACTGTAATAAAAGCCTAAATAACTTGAAAAGTTTTAAATTCAAATATTTTCAATATTATTTAATCAATTATGATTTCAAATAAAGCTTGGTCGAGCTAATCTGTGACAGACTAATCTATGTTAATGATAATAGTGCTTAAGACAATGGCCATCAAGTAAGATTAAATTACCATAATTGTGATGAGTATATGTTCAGAGTAACCCTTCGACATTTATTCCCACTTAATATTTCTCAATAATAATAAAGAGACACATTTTTCATTTCATTCAGATCATCACCACTCATCAATCTTGCCTTTTTACAACTCTGAATCAGGATGAGTAACTAAAACCAAGGCGGTATAAGTGATCTGACAGACATCTTAACTCTTATTAATGCATGGACATTTAATTTCACATCATTTCATCGTCTAGGTATAAATAACAACGTACGCATAATACATTTATTCAACCCACCAATGAAATATATGAAATAGCTGTGGGTAATATGTTAACTATTCTTTGGATCGCAAGTATCACTTACTAAACCACGATAGTTTTAAAGACATCCTTGCATCCACATCAATTCATGTTTATTTCTCTTTTCGGTCTTCATTTTGCCCAATTCAACTAACTTAATGCCGTCTCTTTAGTTCACTGGTGAATGATTGTTGTCAATACAAATTTTTCTGCAAATAAATAACTCTAGTTTTGTGGCGATGCACATTTCTTCCTACTTTTCCTGGTTGTAGTGAACGCATCTCTATCTATTACCTAATACTTCATTAAATTTTTAAAAACTCCTTTAAAATGTGGAGAAAGTATAGCAAAGATTGCTAATTTAGGTATTTTGCTCAGATGGTACTTGAGATATTAACACGAACACACATCTGAGGGTATATTTGCTTTCCCCTGTTCACCATAATGTTCTAATATTTTGAAGTTAAAATTTCATGACTTCACTACCAGGTTCATAGATGAATTCATGTCCACGATATTTCAAGCTAATTGTCTATTTGATTTAGTGGGACAGTAGATCATGAAAGTAAGATTTATTTTTATCTTCTTGCAACCAGAGAGTAGGTGGATGAAACATAGCAGAACTTAGTAATTTACTGAAGCTGAATTCAAAGTTGATTAGCAATTCTATCATTGCAATAACTTTCAAATATATTTTCCTCTACGGATATAAAATATATTTATACAAGGCGCCATTAATTCTTCAATTATTTCTTAGAAAATGGTTAGTTCATCCTTTTTCAATCATCATCAATAGAAATATTACTTTCATTTATGAGCAAAAATGCCATTTGACCGTTAAATACGTTATTTATATCAAATTTTTTTAAAACAAATTCCTTATTACTGACATAATGCCCGTCATTATTACCAAGGCTCATTAATTTAAATGTTTTTTTTTGTATAAATGCTTAACATTCTAGTGTAAAAGAGTTATAGCATTCTCTTGTTATCGAATTAAACAGGTTTAGTTTCTATTTAACATCCAATTTTGACTTTCTAAACAGGTACTTCATAGAAAAGAGGGTTCATCAATAGATACTCGTATCACCTGTTGCCTCTTTCTTAAAAAGTTATAATATTTAATTAGTCAGACGTATTAGGATCTTGAATATAACTGTGCGACAGCCTTTGAAATTTATTTATTTCATTATTCATTTATCATTACACAGTGACAATGAAAGATTACATCTTTGCATTTTCTTTCCAGTTTCGACTGCCAGATAAGATTAAGTATGGAAATTTCCCTTCGTGATTGCTAAACATCACTCCTTCGATAATCTTTTGGGAAAAGATCCTAAATTAGATTAATTAAATAAGTTAGGGATTAAGAAAAACATACGAATAGATGGCGCTTTAATCACCCACCTTACTAATTTAATTTGGAGCATTTTGATACGAAAATATGTTTGCATTCAGCAATTTTATATTTTATTTAATTTTTTTATCTCGTAATACAAAAATGTGATTGCCAAATTTGGAGTCATAATCCATTGCATTCTAAGCTCCTCTCATAGAAAAAATATTGTAAAAATATTCTACTTTTATCTACTTATTTTTTTGTAAATACGTGAAGGACAGATCAGAAGTTAGGGCAAAATCTAACATTGCCATAAATCTTAGTTACACTCAGCGCTGGCATGCCAGTTCGTTGTACATTTCCTCTCAGGTTTGATCTAATTAATGGTTCGGGCTGTTACATTTATTTACCGGTTTGTTTTGTAGAGCCATTCTCTGTCTCTTCGCCGACTAACCGCAAATCTGCCATCGGTGTCCTAAAACTAGGTGATCGAACCGTGACAAATCTCATCACGCCAAACATTTAATCCAGCACTTCTAAATTATTCCTTTAGAAGTTGCCCCTTATTAATCAGTGTTAAGCAGCATTCTTAGGTATCGAAATGCCCTTATTTACCGTGTCTGCTCACCGCACGACAAAATTATCAGACGGACAGTCTGGACATTACGATGCACTTTCGCCAATCTATTGGTGCCTTTTATCTTAATAATACCTAACATATTGGTATAATGCTACAGCTGAAGATCTATAACGCTGTCCCCCATTGTCTCTTATTAATACCTTAACTGATCAATGTCTGCCCAAGTTATTCAGAATGATATGTTTGATGTGTAAAGTATCGGATTGGAGTTTGGTTTTTACGCTGCAGAGACATAAGTACATTCAAAGTGAAAAAAACGAAAGTGGAAGGTGGCAATGTGTGCCATCAAGCGTGACTCAAGATCAAGAAGCACACACGTTGTTATATGATGTAAGTAATTTCGGGTCACCTATTAGTAATGATGGTGACTTTGTATGACCGAAGAACAAAAATATTCATTTCGCCAAATGTTTTATTGATATATGTGAATTCACTATTATTCTTATTGCTTAGATTAACCGCGGTAATTTTACCCATTGGCATTCAGTTGATCCACCTTCTTATTAAACGTTTCTGGATTAAATGTAATTTTGCGTATTTTAGTTGACAGCAGAGTGAGTATTCAGGTAAATGATCTATGAAAATAAATATTTGTCCAAAAGAGCATACAAAATCTAACATCCTAATACGAAGTACTGAACCTTGAAATGAATCAAACCATTATCTAATTTCCAAGCCTTAATATATTATTACATTTCGAGTAGTATATTCTTGCTTTTCATAGTTTTAAAAGGTAAGTCTCTTGAGATGACACCATCAACCATTCAATTTAATAGCTGACAAAGAAGATCTGAGCTTCCTAGAATTGAATTCGCCCGGCCACCTTAAGGTCTAAACCTGAAATTCGGAATATGATGATATAAATAGTGAATTGTATTGTTTGAGCAAAAAGCGAATAGTTTCATAAATTCTTAGCTCAGTCTGTAAATGTTTTAGTTTTGTTCACTATTCTTTCCTGACCCTATGATTTTCACCACTTATCGCACCGTTCAGTGTTCCGAATGTATATTTGTTCCCTTGATTAAAAATGAAGCATATTTTGGATTGTCATAAATTATAAAACTAATTATGTGACTATTCTTAAAAACGTTTTTTGCAAGAATATATTACATTGAATTAAAGCATATATCATTTGTTATATAAAAGTGCACGTGTTGAGCAAAAGAATATGACACCAAAGTATTAATTTTATTGTATGACTCACCTGATTTCCGCAATGTGGTCGAAAAAGGTAATGCTTTGCTCAAGCGATCCCCTTCCTTTTCTGTAATTAAAGACGCGGTGCAATGACCTCTGTGAATGAAAGCTTTCTCTTGAAGGAATACTTTATTAAAAATTAGTATCTTGATTTTTAATCATCCAACCGTCGCATTCTACTAGAATGCTTAAGTGACCTAAGTAAATGCGATTCGCATCACTATGTATGGAGTTTATATCTGTTTCTGTCATGCGTAAGTCATTTCTCAAGTGTCCAAAATATACGTGAGTATGAAAGACCAAAAAAGCGTATTTATTGAAATTCTCCGTTTTTAAAAAGACAGAAATATTATAAAGCCTAGAGGAAAGGATTTCAATTAACAGTTCATAACTTCAATGACTTTATTAATAATAAAATTCCTGGAGCGACATATTGAGGATGGACTTTAAAATACCTTGGGATCACGAATCTCAAGCAGCCAATATTCATGTAATAAATCATATAATGGACACAAGTGAATGGACTCAATAAAAATACTCAAATGATTCATTATGGCTTGTAGAGAAAGGATTTTCCCAAACATATTCAAACTGTTCCGCATCCTTGCGATAAAATAACTTTGCCGCAGCACACGATTCGGATTTTATACTGCTAACTACAATGATTACTGTAAAGCATATTTCAGAGTCCCTGCTTTGCCAACCTCAATTTATCATATAAAAGATTGCAAATTAAATGATCTGTTGGGTTAGATCAAGTATGAAACTATCTTTAGGGGGTACAGTGACAACGAAACTATCTACACATAGTCTATCTAGTTTGAGGGATAATGGTCAAATTAACTACGTCCCATCAAACTAACATTTTATTTCTGTGCTCGCGAGTCAATTACCTCTCTTTCAAGGCTAACGACAAGAATATATGATTACGCGTCATTTCCAGAAATAGATGAGCTTAATTACCCATTATAACCTCAAGTTATCATGCCGAACTATCACGCGATTTCAAGTGCTTTATTTATTATGGAAATAATTAAACTACTCACGTGACCCGGGAGTAATATTTGCTAGACCTCTGTTGAAAGCTTGTTAACCCTAAAATGGTTGCAACGACATTCTCTTTCACAATACGAGTCTATTATTTTGTCAAGAATGTCATTGATACGCGATGTAAAAGTTTATTCTAAATCGCCTCTTAAACAGCATGTTAGTGGGTCTTCGATTAAAAATGCTTTCATTTTTACAAAATATTAGACGCGCCAACATAGAACACATAAGTAATTTGGAACTCAAGCTATTATTATTAACTAATGGACGACTCGTGTCTAGTTTGAATATTCGTCCAAAGGTACATGACCCCAAGGTTTGTTTTGAAAATCCTAAAGGTATTTACTCATGTCTGCTTATTCTTCATTTCCATTAAATGGTACTCCTTCTTTCACCATGTTTGGGGTGAAGATTTACAAAATCCCAAGCTTTCTTCTCTCCTGCTATTCTGACTAACATTATGGGACATCCGGACTCCTCGTAATTGGGAACATGACAAAAGTCCTCTCAAAGACAGTTGCTTGAGTACAATTGGCTTCCCCTAGCTTCAAATGTCTGCTCGAGCACTTGTAATCAAAATAATAAATTATAACGTGATCTGGTTAAAGTGTATTACATCAGGATTTTCTGGACATTTTTACTTAGCCCCTATGTCAGACACATTTCACTTTATTACCCTTAAAAATACACAAGATATTTTACAACTTTTTATTGCGGGAACCAACTGAAATAAATTGAATAATAAAAGAAGTAGGAGTTAAAAAAATACTGAAGGCAACTTCAAAGTATCAAACATTTTTTCCTCATTTCATGCTTGTACTAAATGAACACTTCACACTCCAGAATTTAAAGTTCATGATCTGTCCCCTAAATTGAAGCGAATGCCTATCTATGATGTTCAGTGCTTATTGACCGACTACCTTCTGATTCTAGCGTCTTGAGTTAGATCATATAAAATATGACCACTTCCTGTTTGTCTTTAATTTTCACTGATGCGCTAGTTGATATGACGCAATTTACTCTTCCAATGTTTCACGTTATATAAATTAACTTTAGTTTTGGTCTTAAATTTGCTTTTGAAATTTCGGCTGCTATGATGAACCACGTCGCTTGAATTGCCACTTCATGTTAGTAGTTCAAATTTATGCCAAAATTGAAGATGAAATCTGTAGAAAAATTCAAGATTGCTTAGCGTATTTCTTATTGAGTCCGTATAACAAGGATACAAAATTGTAGGCTTTTGATATATTAAATATTTCACTCGTTAGCGTTGAGACCTGCAGGATTGAATACACCAAATTGTGGAAGCATAATTAGATTTATATCCTGAATCCAGGTTCCCTCCTCCCTTCCACCCCAATACAACTTTGTTTGAATTTCTGATTTGTCCTTTATAAACTAAAAATCATTCCTTCAAACTTAAAGCATGCTCTAGTGAATTTGTTAGTTGTTAATGTGCTAGTAGTCACTTGCTTCTCTTTTAATTGAGAAACCCAAACGGACCCAATCGCCATCTTTGAAGAAGTGATATTAACTTGCAATAATGACGTTCAGTCAGTATCCACTGAAGTGAAAGTAAATTTAGTAAAATAAGTACAAGTCATTCAAAGAAAGAAATGACATGCACTATTATAAAAACAACCTTTTTCTAAACTTTCTTAGCGTAAACTGTCCTATAACCAAACGTGTGACGAACCTATCTTTGTTCGTGAACCATGGATTTAATCAAAATTTACCCGTCCAATATGGCTCTTTGTGCTTCAAGAAAAAAACCTGATTGTTCAAAATGATAGTGGAGCTCAATTGTCATCAACAACTACTAACTAAAACCCTGAAAACGTGGTTTACCTTTTGCTTAATTAATTTCAAATGCCTCCCCCTCCGAAAGTCTAGATTTTGGCTTATCTGGATTTAATTTGATATGCTAAACCGCTTTGATGTACAAATCAGGATCACCAAATTGTAAGAATAAAGAAAATTTTTTAAAACCTTATACAATTTTCTTGTTACTGGTCGTAGCACTCACATTTTACAAATAAGAACCCCAAAAGTTGGCTAGAGACTAAATCCGGATGAAAATAAGAGATCAAAATAGAAACCAAGAAGAACGAAGCGTCTGCAAAGAGTAAATGATAACGGGTCAAATACGGAATCGATTTGAGTACAAGGGAAATAGGCTAATTGCATTCGTATACATTGGTTTCAAAAAACATGATAGTACAGACAACGAGTCAAAATATAGTCCGACCATACCATCTGGAAGTATAAGAAAGTGCACCCCTCAACCCCGTTACGTACCTGCAAGGGATCTCAACCATTTTAGGCCCACAAATTCTTCTATTAAGGAAAAAGTTGGTGTCAAAACTATAAACAATAGCTTATAAGGGCTAAACGCTCACCGCTACCTCTTATTAACAAATTTAATCCCTTTAAAAATAACTATCATAATGCCTGCCATAAACAAAAGCCTTACGCACGATTTCCCACGTCAATTTTTAAAAAGGAACAGAAAATCGAAATAGAGTCTTGATGAATTCATGGCAAGCAAAGATCAACTGTGAATTTCATAATAGAATTTATCTTTATCACATTCCTAAATTACTGTTAATGTAGCAGAATTTACCCCAGAGCACATCTTAAAACATGTTTAAACTATAACCAGGACAACATCGAATAATCATGATTTATTGAAATATGTCCTTTTATAGCAGCTAAAACAATTATTTGGCGAGGAAGTTACAATTTTCTTTTTAATTTAAGCTATAGAGACGTCACTGCAGTAAAAATCACGGTGACGAATATTTGTAAAAACTGATTGACACTACTATAATCAATGAATTTGCTTAGTTGCGACCCATATCCGAGATACAATTTGGACTCCAGTAAAATTGGATTATTGGCTTCCAAAAATTTTGTTACCTTCGAGGAAATTGACTTGAGTCCCATTTTCCTTATAATTGTACTTCGTAGGATGATCTTGGATGCAAAAATATTATTTAAAAACACGATGGAAAGCAAAATAATTAGAGGGGTAACTACATTTACTCCTTTTTCTTTGCAATCTTGACGTAACCGATATGACGTCTGTTTAAACTGGGTTCACTAATTTTCGATTAGCTTTAAATTTCCGAAAGAGCATGAACTAAAATAGATTAAGTTTTAGTATATTGTGCCAATTACAACTAATAAGATAGAGGAATATGCAACACCTTATGATAGGAGGGGGTTCAGTCATGTCCAGGTCGCCCCATCTCAGATGGGCGACTAGATAGTGAGGAGCTGGATGCCACAACTATTACTTATGATTAATACATTCGCATTTATTAATTTACATCAAGTATTAAATGAGCTGCCACACTTTAGTTTATTCTATTTATTAATGATACTCGTTCTCAGAATAAATGTGTTAACAATTTGCTGAGGGAGAGCATATTTACGACTTCGAATAAGGAAAATGTTGAAGCCCAACGTCTAAATTAACTAACTTGTAAATTTAGTTTGTTTTAAATTTGACTTATTCAAGCTAGAATTTGACTTCGGAAAAACTTTGTCTTTAATTGGGTTTATTTGAGTAAAAAACGGCGATCCTGCATTTTGGGAAATCAAGCATTCCCGGTTTAAGATACTTTCTTATTTACGACGTTTAAATTTAATTCTTTGAACTTTCTCCGGAGACAATTTATAAGGTTGGCCAAAAAATGACTTTGAAAAGTGAACAAATGACAAGGTTTAACGAAGAAAAATTAATCTTTGAAGTGTTATGAAAAGTTTTCCCGTTCTTTAACCCCAATATTTCTTCAGAACGTCAAGTACTAAGGAGAACTGATATGCTTAAATAGAGTCATTGTCAAAGAAAACAAGTCAAAATGCCGGGGATAACTTTGGTTTGACAGGTGGGTCATGGCTAAACAGTCGAAAATGTCAAATCTCATCAGTAGAATTGTAAATTCCCACTCCAAGGGAGTTCGAACAAACACAATGGAGTTTAAAATTGGGTATGCAAATGTTGTGAAAAAACATGCCTCTGCAATATCACATAATTCAATTAACTGACCTGTAGGCATCGTATATGGTATACATAACTTCACCAATGAACCTGTGAGTCAAAGGAAGAAGATTAAACGTTAGAACTTATGAATTTAATTTTCCCGTCTTGAAAATGCGTACAAGAAATGCTTCTGAATTCAAAAATATAGGATTGGCAGTATCCCCTTGGATTGGTTCGCTGTTCGACTTATCCTGATGCTTTCTCATAATTAAAACTTACAAAAATTTTTGCTGTGCTACGAACATTAATGCTAACACAAACATTTAGCCATGATATTGCAATAAGTATGCTAAATATGTAAATTAAAGTGATGATTTTACACAAAGGACCTTGTTGACAGCAAGTCTAAATAGAGTGTAAATGTACAATCGCTGTTATTATTAAGGGCGCTAGGTCGGTTAAATTATTATCTAAATACACTTGACTCATTTTTGAATTTATCGAATTCTCCGAGTCTTTAATGAGCTTTAAATGTTAAAATTACTTCAATAATATTATAATCTGTCTAATTATCTGTACTTTAAATGCAACATAATAATTCCAAAAAATGAATAAAGGTATTTCAAAGTCATTGGATTCCAAATTGGGTTCTTTAGATCACGAATTCTCATAAAATTCGGAAAATTAAATAAAATTTTCATTTCTGTATTAGCCCAATTCTCTGCCATTGAAGGCGAAAAGTTCTGAAAAAGTTGAAAAGATATTATTACTACTATTGTTAAATTACTTTCCTCTGGATATTAAAGTGACGTATTGTGTATATGAGTAATTATCAAAATACCGTGCAAATACTGTACTAATACAGCATTTTTAAAAATAAACCTCCAATCTAATTAGTGGAAAATGTCATTAGAATATATCTAAGATCATGAGAAATCAAAGTTCTTGCTTATATCTCAATGAACAATTGTGGCAGCACTTAACATGCTCTTAATCTATATTAGTAATCTTAAAGTGTATTTTCATTGAAAGCCCAATATTTGCACAAAGAACTTAGCAGTTATCTGATCTTCAGATCCCTTTTTAGGAAAGTATTTCCAAATGATAAACTTGAGCATCATGGTATTCCGAATTTTGCCATAAATTTTATTAGCCAGACATAACAGTATGCTTGGCTATTCCGCTCACTTAATTTGGGCCAATAGACACCGTAGCTGGGATATCTGACACCGCAGGCGAGCAGGTTGATCACTTCACCGCCAACATAATTTATTTTGAATATACCGGCAATCTTAATTTCAAACGTATGATATAACTGAAATCAAATTCACCAATTCTAACTTAAATTTATATCAGTTCACTATCTTACAACCATTTCCCATCTCAATTATTTCTCTGAAAGAAAATATTATTGCTTTCTTGGGTTAACCAGGGCTGATGATTCATGGCCGTCCGATAAAAGTTTTACTTTTCCTTATCAAGATTAATTCATCCGCCAAAGTAGACGATTTATTTGCTACATAGAAAAGTACAAATGACTAAACACTTTGCCAACACGAACTTTTGTTAACTGTGTTCATACTGCAGGCTGAACAGAGTAAGAACATTAATGAGTTGGCGGCTGATATCAAATAAGATAAATTCAAACTAGTATCTTATTCCAGTTTATCGCTAAACTAATTCTAGAGACTTCTAATTCTCTTATTTTCTTCTTGAACTCAGCTTTTTTGAGGACTAAATCTGCAAGAGGGTTACCATCAAATATTGAGACGCTCTTTTTACTAAACCATCAAAACATTTAATATAGGGTTATAAACAATTTGAAATCACTTTCTATTTATTTAGCATTCCAGTCACTAAAATGGATTTCTAATTTTAAATTTGTTTTTTGATCTATAAGTTACTTCCCTACTTATTTACTTCTATTGATAGACTTAATAACTTAATGCTAATACGATAGAAATCGTTCCGAACATGTAGTTAGCTCATCCGATATTTCCATAAATATGTCTGGTGAAACTTATGACATTTTGGTCAGACGTCATATGGCGTACTTGTTTAACCGTAGTAACCAGCCCTGTATGTAAACATAAAACTATTTCATATGACTGTTATGACTCAGTTTCATAATTTTGACCTTATTATGCATATCCCCTTTCTTAATCTTTACGATAATTTATTGCATGATTTAGTTGGCAAGTTGGTGACACTACAGACGAAATTTTTCTCTTAGTGTCTTTCTCTTGTTGCCGTATCTTCAAAAACACTCCAATAGTCTTATAAGATTTCTATTTGATAATGAGAGCGCATTTAATTAGATTATAAAGTTGAAAAAACATAGGCCAATATCTGCTGTTTCTTATAAACAAATTTAACTTGGGCTACTTTTCAGATTAACGGTATTACGGACAATAAAACTACCAGTTTAAAACATATTTGGGAATCAGAGGGCTTGTGTACAGAAATATAAAATTTTTTTCAAGGGAAGAAAGTACTTTTAGGGGAAGATGAGAGCACTTTCATTTTAAGGAGAGCACTTAAGGTGTATCATAACGAAGATAACAAGTTTAGGGCTGAGAATTGGACAGTCATCCGAGAGGCAATGAAATGGTTTATAACTGCTCAGTTGCCCTTTAAAAATCTACACACTACTCAGACCTCAAGAAGAAGAGAGATGTGGACTTTTAGCAAAAATGAATGCTTTACAATTGATAAAATAAATAGACCTTCACTGAAATAAATATTTAATAAATTATTGGCTGCCTGTTTATCCAATAATGGCAGCGGTTCTTTACAAGTGGTTTTACATATCCAGATGTGAGCGTAGAACCCTAATAATCAATGACCTAGTGCACGAGAGATGAAACTTGCAAACTCCTTTCATGGACCCTGAAAATATGCGCCCGGGTTTCCTAATAAAATATATTAACAATTAATATTGAAGATTGAAATATTTAGTTTGGCTTAAAGGCAAATGGCAATTAAGACCACTTAAATGACTAATTAAACTTCATGAGTAGTATTCATATAACTTTTATTCATAAACAGTTCAGCCAACGATGCCTTCAATTGGTTTAAGGAGCTGACCAATATGATGCGCGCTAAAGTCATGCGTTTCCTTAAATGCTCAAGGCGCTTTGAGATTTGTTTTCTAATTGTGTAAGCTTTACTATCATGATGCAAAGAGACTCCTCTGCAGAAGGTGATGCAAAAGTACGTTACTTTCGCATTTTTAGTCTGATAATGTCATTTTGTTCTCCTGCTCTTTCCTATTAAAGATTAATTAGCATATATGTACTATCATTTTGGTAAGTTATGATAATTTAAATATAATTCAAAATTGGTGATTTCCTAATACCTTCACTCCTACAAAGCGACCATAATTTAAAAATGCCACTTAGATGAAATGAAATCGGTGCGGATCTGACAAACTTTAAGTTTTGATATTACTACATTAAAGTTTCATAAAATTTTTATATAATTTCCTTTAATTCACAGTTATTTTACCAACAAGAACAAAATACGAGTGAGATCTTTGTGTAAAATTAAATATTTTATAAAACAAAATTGTGAAAATTTTGATGAAAATATGAAAGCAAACTGTAAAGAGGAAAAATGTAAACAACATTTAACTAAGCGTATTTATTAATTTATACTTTACAAATAAATATTCGTGTCTTTATATTTAATAAATTTAGTAAGACGTACTATAGCTCTTAAAAAATCTTACATTTTGAAATCGTTTATCTAATCTTTGTAAAAACATATAAAATATTTAAGCTTTTGTACTTGGATAATTTAATTAAATCTTCAAAGTGCATATTGTAGAATAACCGCATGTGTTTTTATTATTTGAGAAAATCCGTAATGTTTATAGCACCTTTTTCACTAATTACGTAAGAACATACAGAGTACATCGAATATTGTCTCTTTTTTAAAAACATTTAAAATGCTTTGAAAAATTGCCTTATATTACTAAATAATTAAATTCCTTGTCTTCTTCTAATTTGCAGTAATATACAAATAGTTAAACAGCAGCCTATGAAGTGCAGTTAATGAATAAGATGGTTAATTTACGGCAAAGTAGATATTCATCTTTTACTTTTAATGAAATATGATTAAATAAGGTTAAATTAAGCTAGTGTTTATGAATATCTGAAATCAAACACTGTCAGTAAAATTTAAATTTAACTCTGCATTTCACTGTCAAAGATTAGAATATTTCTCTCATTTTATCTTTTGACAGCTTCAACGTGACTTTTCAAACCTTGATGAAATTAATTATTACTGTTTATTAATCACTAGCCGAACGAAAGTTAGCATTTACCAAAACTTGAACGTGTTTAGGCTCTCGGTCTATTGAAATCCCCCCTTTAATATGTCACGTTCGATCGCGTTTTTTACTCTCCAATCATTACTCGTATGAATGTCAATGTGTCTTTCATTTATTTATTATTTAATATTAAAAATAACAAATTCTGTGAACTTTTTATGGCATAAAGACAAATATCTGGCCTTGCTTAACATATGCAATCTAAAATTGATAAAAACTATAGATTTTGGTTTTTCTTTCTAATTCCTTTTATTTTGATGGGTATACGTTAATTTTTTTTAGTATTATTTCCTACATTCACGTTTATATGAATAAGGAATATAGATTTTTAATATTTTTAACATTTAACAGATGGCTTCTTCATTTCAGGATGTCCTTTCTAAAAATACGGAAAATAAATTTATGCAAATTTTGCACAATTATGCGGACACTTCACTGGAAGACAAGCGCTTTCTCATAGTCAACTGTGATAATGTCTTTGGAGAGCGCGACGACGTAAGACTCTTCTATTTCTTGTTTCATGGAGATTTTACACTATATATCTCACTGAAAAAGAATATATTAAATACATGTGAAATGTCTGATTTAGCACTATTGTAATTCGCACAATTTGGGATGTTATTAATGAAAACATACTTATTTTAATGCTACTTATAATGGTCAAATACTTAACAGTTACTTTGAAAATTATAACAAATTATCAGGAAGTACCTAATATTCTGTGCTAAACGTAGAGCAAGCATAATTAGGTATACAACTTGGCATCCGCTTGACCATATTTCTTTAGCGTTACTTCAATTTCATATACTCAAAAAATACAATGACGACTTGGATTGAAAATATTTTTCAAAATGGAGAAATATCAGCAATACTGTTAGTTTACTGTCTATAGATTTGTCAGGAATCGTAGTTAAATGTGAATTAGAAAATCGAGGGAGGGGGTATTGTCCATTAACATAGAAATAAGTGAAGAAAAATTGAAAATAGGTGAATTTCAATTGCAATTATCAATTACTAGTCATAAAAAGTGTTGCCTTGATATTTGGACCTATAATGAAGGTTAGAAAGGGGCTCTAGGGACTCTAAATATTAGCTTTTAATGGAACAATTTTTTTCATTCAACAGAAGGTTTTGTAAACCACTTCTAATTTGTTCGTATGCAGAAATTTTAATTTCAATTAAGTAACAAGTTGCATTTAAATAATTTTTATAATTTTTACATTCACTTGGATCAATTTGAAAACTCAAATTTTTTACATCTAAAATGTCTATCTTGAAGAAATTTATAGAATTCTTTTTCCATATAGTTTGATTGGATGCTCGCAATGTTGGATACGCTGGCTGGTTTATTAGAAGAAATTGACCGCAACTCGACAAACTCCCGACACAAACTTCCAGACGTCCCTTCAGATGCAGGTGTTGGGCGGAATCCATGGTCATTTACTCCTCACAATGCCCAATATATCACCTATCTTATGTCTCGATTACTCGGTAGCAAAGCCGTTGATGTTCGCTCTAGAAATTTAATTCATAAAGTCATATTGCGGCAGTTTCGGAATGCGAGTTGTGTTCAAGTAATCTGAAAAATTTGAACATATTTAACATATTTAAACGTATATAAAAGTTAACTTTAAACAATAGTTCATTAATATTGCATGTTCGACAAATGTACTTGAGACAAGAAAATTGACATTTTAAGTGAAGTCACGCAATGTTGTGCTTGAGACAATAGCTTGTTTCGCTGAATTAATTTTAAAAAAAGATGAAACACAGAAGTAGGACGGTAAAATTACATTTTCAGACAGACAATGCACCCTCCAAAAGCTAGAATGATGTTAATCTAGATACATTTATATTTAACAACTAAGGAAGCAGAAGTTTCATAACGCACGTGTGAATTAGGATAATAAAATATTTTATAACCATTACTAATGCGTTTCGCCCCAAATACTGTCGAGGAGAATAAAATGTCTTCCTGACCCTATGAAACTTTAAATTAAAGTAACCCAAAATAAAAAAAACATTTAATCTCTTATAAGGTAACAACCAAATAGATTTGAAAAGTAGAGAAGATAGAAAAGAAATCCATTCTGGCATTTTTCTATTGCAATTTGCAGTGAAAAATGTGATGTGCTTAATAAAAATTGCTGGGTCAGGAGGTCACAATAGGTATCAACTTTTCAAGAATATAAATAGTTAAACGCGTTATTCATTAATTAAGTAATAATGCTTTCATTTTTAGCAAATTTTAGGTTCGTTTTTTTGCAATCAACACCGTTTCAATAAAATATTTTTAAATTAGAAGAAAGTATATATATAATGTTTAAACAGCTTTACAATTAGCCTAAAAGTGACGTCAACTAATTTAATGGCCGCTTTTAGTTGATACGATTAAAGATTATTAAAACTAACTTAAATGTGTTCTAAAATAGATAGCTTAAAGTCTGCGTGAGAACACATATTTGTGGTTTATTTATTTAATGCAATTTTTACACGAAATCTGAATTTTTTGCTTATGGAATAGACACTAGCAAACATAATTCTTCGCCTCGGCCGTCATGATCCACTTAGCTGCTGTTATTAGATATCCTGTTCACCCCGCTTTCACATTCTCTCCCGGTATTAATCACGTTAACGGGCGTATATGCAGAAATAATTTTTTTATCTTAATTAGATTGGATATTTTACGTTGTCCAGTAATTTTTTGACGCTATAAACCATGCGAATACATTTAGTAAGTGCTGGATAATTTTCTGAATTTTTTAGTTATAAATCAACTCTCTCTCTCTCTCTCTCTTATTTCCCCTATATTTGGACCAATCACCTTAAATAAAAATGAAATTAGAAGTAATTTCTCGCGTTTTTAAAGGAAGTGGTAGGTTCAATAATGGAGATTGGCAATGAGCCAGAAATAATAAAAGGCATTTTTATATTCCCTTTGATTGAAGAACCGTATCGATGAAGTATTCATTGGAGTAAGATTGTCACATTTGTTAATCGCGACTTTTAAATCAAGATTTTTCTGTAATTAAAGATTACGATCGGGTCTCATGTTTTAAACACTCATCACAATGAATGATATTTGAAAGTCTTTTATTATTCAGTTGGCGGTGGCATTTAAGTTAAGTATTAAACTTCGAGAGCTTATGTATTCATTTGCTTGTATTTTTGTTTTCTCAAATTTCAATTAATTTTGCACTCACTCTGTCGTCTAAGAAATAGTACATCCTTATGACAAAGCCTAGGGATCTCGTGGTTACAGACCTTTGAGGCAGTGTAGCTGAGTTTTGCAATAAGGATAAATTTCATTAAGTCGTTGCAGTTTATTCAGCTGGAAAATGATAAATACTCAGATTTTAATGCTACTTAGGTCTAAATATATAACAGCTAGTCCTTCTATATAGCAATTAAAAAGAAATAAAATTAAGAGGCGAGTGGCATTCACTGCGATTGAGAAATCCAATAGTTTACTTTTCTAAAAAGACAAATAAATAATCTAGAGTTGTAGTGATTTAAAAAATCTAGGATTTCTAAGCGGAGAAATGCAATGTTTCCCAAAATAAATAAAATCCTTGAAAACATGGATATAAAGTATATTCCTCAGTTGTGGTTTTGATAGAACTGCAAATGAGTTGAAATGAGTTGGCAACACGATGCTACTGATAGCTTCTTAGGGCATCAAGTTAGTACCTACTAAATTATTCAGCATAGCATTTAACACAATAGGAATTGGTTCAGCTGTGACGAAATAAAATACATGTTACGCACGCATAACATTTTATGCAGCATAAGGTTAGAAATTTAGTTTCAATCAATCCAAAATGTCTCTAATTTACGTTCTGAAAACATGTTTGGAAACTACTACAGGTAAAAGCACATTCAACAAAAATGAAATTAAATAGTGGAAGATTTGAAATAAATTTACCTTTTATTTTCAATCAATTAAATTGAATTATTTCACCTTATTCGAACTTTAGTGAGCTCTATCTGGTGGAAATCATCTTGGAATTTAAAAAGATTACATAATCGACTATCTACTTTAAACATCAATCGACGAAGGTCACCCACAAAATAAGCCCACTTTGGAATCTAGGGAGTAAACTATGAGAATTTATGTTTTCAATTTTATAATTTGATGCAATGAAACTTAAAAATGAATCAAAAGGAAAAGCGGATTAGTTTCAAGAAAAAAAATCGATTTCATGTCCTTTTAGGGCTCTTAGTTAGCTTTGTTTCCAAACTTAAATCATCTCCTTCATCTCCTTTTCAAATACTTTACTGGTTCCTAACTTTGGATGACTTTCAAGGTTTTTTAATATAAACTTATTTGCTTTTCTTAAAATAAAGATGTCTCTAAATTCCATTTCAACAAACGCAATTTACTTCCCAAGTGAAGACGAAAAGGCATCCAAATATCACCAAAAGGCTCATAAAATAAATGCTCCAGTGTATGCTTTCTACTGTTAAAATCGTATAATTTGTCAAAACTCCCTAAACCCAAGGATAATGGCGACTGATTCACTTTTATCTCTAATGTTAAATTTAAGTACATTTATCCTTTAGGTAAAAGCGGCTTTGCTACGATTCTCAAAGTACTTTGTTCGGTTTTTAACTCCAGCCGAAGTGAAAGATTTTATTCTTCCGTTAGTACCTCTCTGCTTGAATTCCAGAAATTTGGAAACTCTGGTAAGTTATTAATCGTGTTGTCTTTTCATATTTTCTAAATTTTTATTATTCACTCTATTTGTAAATGTTATGCCTGGAATATATTAAAACGCAAACTGCCAAAATGTTTATCTTTGCTAATTAAAGTTTTCGTGAAAGTGTCCTTTCGGCAACATAGCATTATATGCTAATTCAAACTAATTCTAATAATATTAATACAATAATAAGAGGAGAAGATAAAGACGTGCTTATTTTCATTCTTATTTTCCATTATAAAATTTAACATGAGCTCCTGTCAGAAATTTAATTAAATTTACGAGTGTTGGCGCTATTTTATGTTGACCAAAGGAATCTCGCGCGCACTATAGCATTCTGGATAGTGCGGCATGCTAGCGATTGCGTATCGGCAGATGCGGAAGGGCGTGCAGCCAATCAACGACTAATATTCGTATATTGTAACACTTCAGTAAACTTTCTCCCCATGACAACTCAAGTGTTCCCACTACTTTGGACGAAGACTAGCTAATTTTGGGGGCAACTTATACTCGAGTACTCCGCCAGAGGCTAGCTTTACTTGTCTGCAGCCAGTTGGAATTCTAAGAGGAAAATTTAGATTTAATCAAGAGTTTATTTGCCTAACATCCGTTACGCGTCTATGAATATTTATTATGGAAATTCAAAATTCCTTATTATAAATGTTTTTATTATAATTTTAGTGAGCTCTACTTAAAATTATTAAAATAATTAAAGTCATTAACATTAAAAACTCCATAGGCTCTTGACTTCATTAGTTAGCAAACCAGAAAAGAAAGGAAGCAAATCAAATAAATAGAAAAAAGGAGATCCCCTCTATTTCAATCTACTCAGTATCCCATTTGTCAATATTTAGGAATTAAAATCGAACTTGATGAAATGTAACTACAAAGAGGTTTTTTGCTAAATTTGGTTTAGAGAGTCTTAATTTCATCAATCAATTACTAGAGTATATTTGTCTTTGGATATTATCTCTACTTTCAACAGAATTCTTTTTACTTGTTTATTATTCTCCGTTTTCCACATTACGTATTTTTTCAGCTGTATATCTTGTGGATTTTCTGCTATATTCAAATAGGGCCGCAACATCAATCCAGGCAACAAAACGCTTTGCAAAATGTCTATTTTTGCATTGATAGGATGTTTGACAAATAAGCATTAATATGTTAATTCGTGTATTTAAAGTGTAGTTTAGCCTGAAATAGAAATAATAATGATATTTTAATCAAGATATGTCGTAGGCGGAAAATATTACTCTGAGAGATAAAATTAATGTCGATAAAAACACTTCTATTTTTTTAATAGACTGCAGCAATGGAAGCCCTTCCAAAGCTTGCGGAATATCCTATCTCTTCGGAAACTTATGAAAAATGCCTAAACAAAGCTGTAAACGCCTTCAAAAAGAGCGCTTCAAGGCCACAAGTGAGAATAATTATAATTCAGATTCTTCTTTGAATTGCATTTAATCAAAACCGGCGATATTCCCATTATCTTGCATTACGGAAGCCTTGCCTCCTCAAACTTACTTAAATCATATTAGTATTCCACCTGTAAATCTAAATCCTATTTTTACTGCATTCTTCTATAAGAGCTTATATTCAAGAATTAAAATAAACATAAAACATAATTATGGATAAATTATATTATTTACTTTTACACTCAAGTATATAATTAATACGTTGCTTGCACGTAAAACATGCGAAGCAATACCCCTACACAAATAGTAAATAAAATCCAATTTTTTCCAGTTTGGCACTGAAGATAATATGTTTCATTTCATTACATTGAAATAACTGCACATTACAATTAGCAAATTAAGAAAAATTAGATTAAAATTCAGTTTGACGTTTACAAAGAATGATTTGTGAAAGAGAGATTGATGAAAAATTATTTTAAACGTCATTACACTCAGTAACATCCTTACTATCAAGATTATACTAAAACTTTAATATTAATGACAAATTTTAATTTGAAACTTGTAATCAATTAATTGCTTGTCAAATTCCTGGATAAATCTGCTCTTGCGTAAGTAGTGGAAGAGAGATGAAAAATAAGCACGTTTTCCTAATTGGATTGGTAATAAACATGCCAAGCAATATCCAAATAAAATTCATTCTGGAGTAAACATGAATATTAACTGAAGATATGAGAACGCTGAGTGATAGACCTTTTGCATATGCGACAAGACATTAATGTAGACCATGTTAAAATGTCAACATGTTTTCTTGACTATTCTCGGAAATCCGTTCCAAAATTATAACATGCTGATGAAAAGGCTCTATGTATGTGAACGCTTACTGACGAGTTAAACTAAAACAAAATCCTTAAATTTTGTCTTTTCTATAGGTTCAATCAGTTGCAATCCAATGCGTTGCCAATATTATATCTCAACTGCCTCTCGATGTAATAGAAAATGTTCTTTTACCCTTTGCTCTGGAGGCAACTGCAGAAGCTGCGAACAATGCAGGAACGGTGCGTGTCTCTGGAGGCAACGGAGGCCGAAGTTGTATCCAAGGAGACTCTGCGTCAGTAGCTCGTGATATCCCTTGTCTTATTCCTGCCTACCTCATTGAATTTGATTTTTTTCTATCAGAAGGAGAACCGGTTATCTCTCTATGCTGTAAGCAATGTAAAGCAGTAATTAAGTACTTATGTCTTAGGGTTACGAACCAGAATTAAACTGACCAAATAGAAAAATTACTATTGTATTTTAAATTTAAATTGGTGAGATGGTGTTACAATATTATTTAATTATAATCAACTGGTTTTTTTAAATTGGAGTTATTTGAAGTCAGATGTTAAAAATATGCAATAACCCTAAGTCATTTAACAATGCATATCTATAATGCTCATCTTGAGAAGAGATTTGGCATGATGAGTCTACATGGTGGGAAATTAGAATTCGCTTAAGTAATCAAACATAACTATCAAGATTGACTAATATGCACTGAGGGGTTCGAACGAGTGACTTCCTTAATATAAATTTAAACTATTGCATATCTCCATTAAGTTGAACTATAATCTGTTGTGTTGTTTTGCCCAAATGTATTACTATCCTCCCAAAAAATATGATCAAGATTACAGTATACACAAAAATATTTACTTCCAAGGGTTTTGATTTTCTAGACACTTCAATTATTTATTTTCCGTTAATTGCATAGAATTTCTCGTCATAGAAGTTGAATTTACAATATTTTTCCTGTGAAATAACTAAGACGGGATCGTAAAGGAATGTTAGGTATTTCATTTACTGACAATGCTTTTCTTTTAACTGGAGAAAGTATAATTTAAAAATTAAAAAAAACCTTCAGGAATTAAAAATGTGGACATTTTGCTTAGATCCTGAATCTAATTTATACATAAAAAAAAGATTTGTCTTCTCTTTTCACACTTTAATTTTTCGAAAAAATTGTTAAGGTTTATTGAAAACGATTCTGCGGGAACGCCGGTCAATCCTTTCACCATCAATGATTGCCATGGAAATCTTACCTTGTCTTTTACCTCATACTCTCAATAAGCAATGGCAGTTTAGTGAGGTATGTTTTGCATTTTTGCACTTGAAAAAAATATAAAATAACACTTTATTTAAACATCATATTGAGGGAATTCTCAAGTAGAACAATTAATATGTGCTGAAATGTTTACTTCAAGAATAAATTTAATATAGACATTTTATTCTCTAATCCCTTCTTTTAATAAAGTAATCAAATTAATCTTACTTATTTTATTAGAATCTAGTTATTTTTGTTCCACTTAATAAAATTTATTCAATCTAATAATATTTCTTTAAATTTAGGAAAATTTTGCTTAATCTTTTCAACTTTAAACTTAAAAAAATTTGTGCGTAACTTTGGCTTGATTCTTAGAATTTCGATTCAATGATGTTTTAAAATCTAACATTAAAGCTCTTATTTAATGATGACCTCTCAAAATCATTTGGATTTAACTGAAATCGAATTTATAAAATGAAATCATTTATTGATTTTTAATAATAACTTCGATAATAAGTCTTAATTCTCAACGTTCGTACTAATTGGTCATTGCAGGCATCTCAAATGTTTTCATTTTTACTTAATTAAAGCTTATTAGTTTAAAAAATCTCATCAAATTCGTTTTAACTTTCAGAAAATCAATCTACTAAGCATTTCAATTTGACTAAGCCCTTGAAAATTTCATTATTGAACATTTAAAAATTCCGCAAATTTAGTACATGGCATGTTTATTAAGATTACCCTTTGATTTAACATCAAGATGGAATACCTTTTGGAATTGCCTCAGTATGTGTGAAAATTTAAGTACATCTACCTAAATAAATAAACCAAAATGTTGGTAAAATTGTGAAACCGGTTAATGATATTAAAATGCACCAAGGGTGTGAATATTCAAAAGGCAGCTAACTTCCCTATAGGAGTTAATGGAGCGGGAGCGTCATTCACTAAAGCTCTAAAATCAGTGTTCAGTAAATCAGTTTATTTCAAGTATATATATATATACCCAGCCGGTACAAAGATAATCTGCAATTTTTATATAAAACTTACGATTCATAAGAGATTAAGGAGTAACTTTAATTTTCAAGTCAAATTCGGACAATGTTCATTTGTATAACTGAAAATTACCGACGCCGTTTGGATTTAAAAATAAGCAAATGTTAGTTAATTATTTTTCGTTTCCAATTAGGAAATGCAAGAATTTTAAATATGTTAATATATTCTTGATGTCATGTCATATATCAGAAGATCATCTTTTGATTTACTCTTAAAAATCATTTATATATACATAATTGATTTATTGCCAGCAAACACTGCAAAACTCTTGTCTGACTAGTAGATATATTTGAGCATTTATAAAATTGTGCAACTAAGAGAACATTCTTTGTCTTTACAATTCTTTATTTATTTTATCAAATTAGGATTAATATTCATTATTCATCTACCTCTAATTTTATTTCATTACAAACGTTTACTCCTTCTTAACAGTTCAAATATGTCATGTCTACTCTCTACGAGTACCTCAATTTCCTAAATGAAGCTAATCCATCACCTCCAGTACAGGAAAGTTCTCAGTCGAACAATCAAAAAGATACTAAGAGAAATTGTGACCAAGAAATTAAGGTTTGCATTGATCGAGGGTAAGATATATGTGTAATTTGCTATTGATAATCAAAATTTTCAAAATTATTTTGATGAAAATAACTTTGAGGAAGTTTTTTCACAATAGCTTACATCTTTTACTGAAAATGTGATTCTTGCTTTGCATTCATTTTTACATTCCAGAAGTCATTCTTATTCAAAATACGGAGAGAAAAAAATATATATTTTTGTTTGAATATAAACCTCCTAAATTGCTTGGTATTTCATTCAATGAAAAGTTTGTAGTTCTGACTGCTACTCGAATGGTGCTAGTCCAGTAAACTTAAAAAAAATTTTTACCAGATTCAACCAGCGTGTAAAGAAAAATTGACCCTACAACCACCCTCGTTGGTTTTTGCACTGCCACATGTGTACTTTCTTATAATTACTTTAGAATCAAGACTGCTCAGTGAAATAAAAGGAAGACATTTCCATTAAAATAACTATCAAACATAAATATTGTAATTTAAAGGCGGTAAAAGTGTCAAAATATTAAGAAAGTAATCCTAGACTCTCGCGAGTACCTTTTCTATGGACTAAAATGTGGAAGCTATGTGTCCTGATGTCCAATTCATGTCCTAGACACACTTTTCAAATAAATGGCCTAATTATAATTAATTGAAAAGCCTTGTATCTGTCTTAAAATCGTAACGTAAAGTAAAATAGTAGAACTTTTTAGATTCCAACAAAGTGCTTTTACCAATTATATTATTTCATAGACATGAAATACAGAGCACATTTCTTCTAAACAAATAAAATAGCTTTCCAATTTGTGTTTAATAGTAAAACTTCTTTTCTATTTCATGATCATGAAAATTTTAAGGCGTCACGAACTGTGCCCACACAGACATTAATGCATTCCGCTACGCTAATGATTTTTTAAAATTGTTTATCGTAAAATATTTAGAGGTCATAAAAGCCGGTCATTTAGGTGTATCCCCATTGGCTACTTGAGCACATTTATGTTGGTAATTTGCAGCAGCTAATTTCTCCTTATTACATTACAAGTCATTTAAACATTAGAAAAATTTCCCATAGTGTAATAGTTTTCAGTATCTATAACTAACGAAAGTATTAAAGGTAACTTGAAAGGAGCGAACCGAGATTTTACAACATTGCTGTTAAAAAAACAGAGTAATAATTGGAATGACTGAAATTTTATTTAATATTTAAATCAAAATTTTATACGGACTACTAAAATATGTTTCGAATATTATAATTAGATTTGAATAGTATCGACATAAAATGAACAAAATTGGAAATACTTTTGTAATAAATTAACTCAATTAGGAATTTCCGGAGGATATGAAGCGTTAGCTTTTAACATCAAATATCCATTTGTTACTTACAGGTAGTAGAATTTCTTTCCTCCTAACAATAAGAATATTAAAATCAAAAACGCTTAATCTAGTTTTATAGTCCTCTACAAAGTTGGTCATAAAGTTTGGCACATTATGACTTATTGTCATAAGTCGATAGTTTACAAATCAGAAATAGAAATTAAAAAATTTTGAGGTAGCATGAGACATATAATAAAAAAGTATTCATATTTATTTTTTTGCTTTTTTAGAAGTACCAGTGGCGATAATGATCCAAGAGAAAGTAAGCGTTCATGAAAATGCGCATTTATTGAGGATTTATTCCCTTTAAACCAATTTTCGGACCTTTATTTACTAGAAGCCTCAATTTCAGTTACTGCTAAAATTTTAATATTTAAAACTGCAGTATTATTGTAAATAGAAAGTGTAATTGATCGACAAATAGAATTATTTATAATATCCCTGTAGACTATTTCATTCTTATAACTATCAATGAACAAACATTTTCAAATACTCATCATTTACATGATTTGATAATATAATACTAAAAGTAATATGTTAACAGTACAAAATACAAAATCTGGATGGGCCAATCCAAGACTCTTCTTTAATTCCAATGAAACCTTACACTTATGTTCCTCTTCTATGTAATTGGTGTGGAGGATTTCTTTTCCTGACTGGTACTAATATAATGCTTTATAATTATAATATAATCTGAATATCGTGTTAATCGATATGTTAATAAATTGACTAAAATATTTTAAACCTATTTTATAGAATTCTCTAAGTTGTTCTAAAAATGTCTCATATATTTAAAAAAAATATTTTAAATTATCATAAGAGTGAATCGCCATTGGTTGATTATGAGGCACCTGGTATCAGTTGACACTTTTGGCAATTCGCCTTTGAAGACAGGGCTGGCAGCTCAAAAAATTAATGGGTTTTTAAGGTACAACCATTGTTCAACAATGAATCTGACGTTTTAATCTTGAAATAGTAAACTTTGGAGAGTTTTTAAAAACAATAGTTATATTAACTACCAGTTTATGTATTCTCATTTATTGTCACCCTTGTAAAAATATACATTAAACAATATTAGAAAATAATTAAAATTAATAATATTTTTATTTATTAATACATTAATGTATATTATATATTAATAAAATGATACTTCATTTGGTATATTGTTTACACTCGTTTTATAAAATTATAGGTACTTCATATACTAACGCTCCAAGATGTATTCAAAGACGTGGCAGTGGGAACATAATTCTTCCGGTAAGATTTTAATAAATTAATTAGATTTAATTCAATAATTTTGTTTCATTTGCCATTCTGAACTACTTAGTTTACACTCTACCATATAAAGGGCGGTGCTACATTTGGAATAACCTTGATATGCAAATATATGCATGTTTATTTGAACGAAGATAAGCTATTCCTCACAATGTGAAATCATTAATGAAGACAAGTAGATGCAGTTTCAAAATTGTTTATTAATGGCGGTTGTCAAATAATCACGCTTTGTGGAAAAATGACCGGAATCGTTGAAGTAGTGTTCAACGTTTGGAGTTGCAAGATATCGTAACTTCTTTTATTGATGGAAATGACGAATTACAATGGTCAAAGTGGCTATGGAGAAAGAGTACAATATAGATCTCTCATCACATAGGTGCCAGAGTACTATATTTCTTCAAATAATTGCTAAAACGGTTGAAATTCAAAATTGTTTATATGTATGACCAATTAACATTACAACGTGATATCTTAAGTGTAATTATTTTTATTTCAGTTAAAAGGACAGCAAAATGATAGTAATAATTCGGACCCTCGACCTCGATTTGTGCTAGAGGAAACTTCCGATAGCACCTCTCGAATTCCAAGTAGCAGTAGCAATAATGCTGAATACATTTTGTTACCCCAAAGACCACGATCCACTTCTAATATTTCGAGTGATGCACTTAAGAATTCTACTTCCTCACAAAACATTCTCAGTAGCTCAAATCTTCTTACTGTGTCAGTCTGTGAGGGCCCCTTTGGTCTACCAGACAAAAATCGACGAAGGTCAGCAATTGACCTTCGTTCGGCTGTGGAAATATTTAATCCTATGCAATCGCAGACACAGCAAATAACGTCTACACAGATAAATATTAATAGCCCCAAGAAATCTCCGGTAAGTTTTAATTTCGTAACGATTTTAATGGTTAGATTTTTCTATATATTGTTAACGATGTTTAACACGAAGAGTTACTTTGCCAATTTTTACTAAATGCGAATTCGGTAATAAAAATACTAATCCATGTATTTATGAAAGTTGCATGGTTTATAATATTTGGACATTCTGACTCAAAGTAAAATTCGGATAAAAGATGGAGAGATTCTTCAACATTTAGCTTAAAAGAATATATGTTGCAGTGATTTGGTAATTTCTCAAAGGTTGTTGAAGGAAACTCATTGAATATATGGTAAGTGGACTACTATTTTTGTTAATGCCAACTAGTTTGAAGTCTATCAGCACTTATTCAGTGATTAAATTGTCAGATGGTATTGATCAATACAGATGATGGAAAATGCGCGTTATACTTTCCTCGGAAGATTTTCATGATGCTTAAAGTTGTGTCAAAATAATATACCCCTTAGTTTTTATGGAATTCAGAGATCCATTTTTCGAGAAAATTATCAACTGGTGTTGACGGTTATTTTCAAGTTAGACTCAAAATACTCCTATCTGATTGTCTCTATCATAGCGTGCTGACAATCACTTTATTAAATCGACTTCAGTTTGAGTCGTATAATATTGCAGATTTTGGAAGAATAAATTTCTAAGCTCAATTTCAATTTTCTACTCTTTTTATCACTCGCGGAAAGCTACAATATTACATTAAGATTATTTTTTCATTTAAAGATTTCCAAAAGTAATCAGACATTTCTTTTTTTTCCTATTTACGCAGATTTATTGATCAGAATTAGTAAAGTGAAGTAGAATACGATAAAGATGAATGAATTAACAAATCCTTCATCATAAGGTAAATAGAGGCAAAATATAACGAAAGTACTAACTGTAATTTAAATTTGTCTTTCACTAAACGAAAATCACATTGTACTATTGCCGAGATCAATGTAATTTTGAGAACTTTTTACTTAAAGTGGATTTCATTAGTCAGAATGTTTTGAACAACCCAGTAAACTATGTGCCTGTTGTAGAGAAGACGAAGTAAACTTGCAGGCATATTTCTAAACGTTGGAGGGGCTAGAAGCGTACTATTTACTGGATGCGAAGTGTTTTTTTCAAAGAATTGTAATTTATTAATGCAATGTTTGCTTACGTACTTTTTTAGGAACCATTCTCTATCCAATCAAAACTCAATATACTCGATGTGATCCCCAATATTAGAAGAGCCAGTGAAAATGCATTGAACATGCAAAACGTGAGCCAATAAAAGACTTTTGTCTTTATATTTATATTTATTTATATAATATTGTATTTGTATTGCTTAATCTTAAACAATGACCACTTAGCATTTATATTCATTTTTTCTTTTTTAAAGATCCCTTTTTTCAGCGGAAAGAAAGCATAACACGCATCACATATGTCAATCACTCTGCTTACAATTTACAGAATATCTGTACAAATTTGCATCCAATAGAAAAGAAGAAAATATAACTTATCTTATTCTGTGTTTTTACATATTTAGATAAAGCGTATCAGCTGACTAATGGGTCATATTTTTATATTATCATCTACTTTTCTCGAAAAAAGTCAGAGTACGACACTTATTGTAACTATATATCAAACGTAAGATTGGGGTGGTCTTAATGAAATTTGTTTGGGGACTATCAAAGCAATTTTATTTACTTTCCTCAATTACCAGTTTTTTCGGCAAATGCAAAGAATTACAAAATACGTGACAAATTGAAATAATTGAAGATATTTAATAACTCAGCTTAGGGACCTCTGCTAACTCAAAATGCTTAGCAATTTTATCTCTGCTCTTTTAAAACCATAAGCTGTTGAATATCATTAAAATCATTTTGCCTTCTCAACCACTGAGAGAAAATAAAGAAATAGAGCAACAAGATCGACCTCACTTGTTTAAAACATATTTGTCAGTAACCACTGAACATCACAAGTAAGCGCTTGCTCCAATCCAAGGGGTCAACCATGAAATTTGAAGTTAAAAACGTGAGGTACTCCGTTTACTGAATACTGTACGACCCAAATCCGAAGTGATACACTTTGACAACTCGGCGTTTACTTTTAGCTCCCCTCAGATCTCCTCTCCTTTATTATTTTCTGGAATTTCTTTTTATGGCTTTCAGTTGCTTTTCACAACTAAAAATGGAAAAAAATGCATTATTGCTGGCAATAATAACAGAAATATATAATGACCCTCAAATCCTAAATAATTAAAATGAAAATGAATTACTGCTAAAATTAACATTGAGCGAACTCTGCTCAACGTGATCCGGTGCAATGTAGTTTGATTTTAACATCAAGTATCCAGAAGATTTGGTTATTCAATAAGCCTTATTTGCTGTCGTGAGCTGTTAATCTCCTCTTTCAAACGCCGATTATAATTTGCTAAATCCATTAAGCTACCAAGCACTTGTTGAAAAGGGTATTTGTAAGGGTTATCAAAACGACTGAAGAGTTTTTTGCTTATATATCGACCTTCATAATAAGGAAGAGAAAAAAGAGTTTAATGATTGGAGAATGATTTAAAGGCAAAGAGAACGCTTGGAGCATTTGGGTGAGTGGTGTCGCGACGTTAGATGAGTGCGTCAGAGTGTAATTAGAGGTCTATAGAGTGAGTAGCTGTACTTTAGGATGGAAGTAAACTTACTGGGCCAGATGGAAGCAAACTCTCCATTAGTTAGGAAAAGCAAATTCGGTAAGTGAAGAGCATCGGGTGGCACAACGTCTCTGGTGATGAACCGAATAGTTAAATTAAGCTGACTCAAGTGGAGATATTTATGGAATATAGGTTAATAATGTCATAAAATAATTTAGAAAATAGGAACAAAATTTTTTCAAAAAGTTATTTTAAATGAATTTCAATTGCAGTAAAAATAAAACATCAAGTATTCAACAATAACAATCACCAGCTTTAAATAACAGAAATTTAGACATATCCATGAGCCTTATTGTTGAAACATTACATTTGCTGTGTAATTCTTTGCTCAAATTAGAAAATTATGAAGCTGTGGATGTTATATCGACTTTGCTTGGAATTAACAAGTCCCAATTCGTCTTAAATGACTCTGATATGATGGAATAAAGTGGCTCTTAATTTGATAAAATGATGCCTTGGAAATTTTTCTAATAAGGGGATGTATTAGATTTATAAAGTAATTAAGAATATCTCTAATTTTAGTAGAAAGCGAATATACTCAAGTTTTTACAAAATTGTAATCAATATTTGCATAAAATTTACAGAAATTAGCTCAGGAACATAAATAAGTGACTCTAAGATTCCACAATGTTTAATGGCTAGTAAAGATAAAAATAATAAATGTCGATATGAAAATTCCATTCAAAATATTTACAACTTATGTGCTAAATAATTGATGTCTTGGAATTTTTCGAGTTTATTTAAGCGATCTCGAATTTTTATGGGACAAATTCCGGTTATCCGGGATTAAGGGGATTAAAAGATTTTCAATCAGCTTTGGTCTCTTTTAATTTACATGATTAGGTGCTAAGCAAAACTGTTTCCCTCAATATGTAAAATTTGAGACAAAAATTGAGCCTTCATTATGCCGCTTTAAAAAATAAAAACATTTAAAAGTTGATTAAATCAAAATGCTCTCGTTTTATATGATAATTTTGCGGTTTATTAATTAATCAAAATATTGATAAGTTACCTTCAGTTTTCAGTAACACATGAAGAATAAAATATACGCATACATTTTTTAAATGTATTACAAAACAATGTCAAAAAACAGACAAAATTCACCGATATTTTCTTGGCTTGTGTGAACTGATAGGTTTAAAATATTTAAAATGGTATATTTTTATTTTAATATTGAGCTAATGCATATATACTTTTGTAAAGGTCTGTTTTAAAGCTAGGAAGTGCAATTTATGCTGGTGGGATGAACATTTCTACTAGATATCGCTAGGCTGCAGTTGGCTCAGACTCTGAGAAAGGTGGACCACTTTGTTGGTTAAGTAATGCCTTTATGTATGAATACAAACTGCTTTGTTAATGTTGTAGTCTGGAGATAAAAAAATTTCCCAAATTAATGTCGCCTTGTTCCAAATAACTGTCTAGCTATTAGAAGCGATGTGTGAATGAGCAACTTTGTGACAACTGCAAGAATTTATTATCTAAAAAAATATGAGAACTCTGCGGCTTTCAACTTTGCTTGTCGGTTTTTTATTATATACTAACTGGTCAATTTACATAAGCGAAAAATTCATGTTTAGTTTAATAGTCTGGCAGTTTTTTTTTAAATTTATGTCTATTTGAGCAATCGAATGAATACTGATATTGACAACATTTGTCAATTATACTTCCTTCTGATATTACCTTAACCTGCATATAACAAATTAAAACGAAAACTTTTCAAATGAAGAACAAGATCAACGCTTTGAGTTACATATACATGCATATATAAATACCGATATATTAAATGCATTTAAGCAAATCAACTTTTGTGGTGATGCGAGCACTGTTAAAAGAGACATGGCTCGCATTAGATAAACTTGTGTTTTCCGTTACTTTACTTTTGATATATTAATCCTATTTTCGAATAATTTAAAGCCTGTTTTTTCTATAATATTTTTTTTATCAAATCGACTGCGAATTTGCCCCAAGCATGCTCTACTCCAACATGCAAGGAGATAATTAAGTAGTCTATTTCAGTTAAAATAAAATTTGTATTTTTAATTAAGTTATAATGGAATTCAGTCGAGCATCTAACAAGGCATCATACAAAAACGAATACATACATTAATGTATAAAAGATTTTATGGCCATTCACAATTATTTAAACACCATCTGCATCTTAATAAATAATTTACTGTTGTGTGAACGCAATTCTCAAGTGTATTGCATGTTTGTGCAACTTGTTACATTACGTTTATACCTGAGAAATGCTGGATACAAAAAAGAACGCAGGGGATGAATTATTTTATGTTGCTCAATATATTCCTCGTTCTCACACAATAATTACTATTTGGAAGTTTCTTATCCAGCGTTATTGAAAAATCTTTTTTTATTTAAATTAAACTATTTTGTCGGGTACTTGATAAAATTGATAAAATAATGTTAATGTTGTGATTAAACAATTACATTTATTATGAAAAGTAACAATATTATTGTAACCCACAGTGGTACAGAAAAATTGTGCAATTTTCCATTGCGGGAAAAAGTTTAATATGGGATAAGGAAAATGGAGTGTAAAAATAGCATCCTCGATTGCTTCATTTGATTTTTCGATTATCCACTTAATGAAGAGTTCACCGCTTGACGTTACGAAATTCGTATTTCTTAATCTGCTCTCTGGATTACTAATCTAATCTTTCCTCAAATGCTCCATTACTTATTGATCATTAGCTTAATTGTTATGGCCAGTCCTGCCATTTCTGGTTATTTCTTCTTTAAAAGTTAAAAAATGCTTCTTGATTGTAAGCAGATTGCGCAATGGTATTATTTGATAGATATGATTAATTTAATACTGTATAGCCTCGGTAAAGGTTTTAAATGTGAAATACAATCAATTTTATATATCCGACTTACATCCATAATCGATTTTCACCTTCCTACATCTACCTCTAACTCAAATTGTCAATAATGCAATGGAAATACTTTTCATTTCAGATATTTTATTATAAATTCTTGCACTTTATTTCAGGACCAACAAAATTAACATTAATTTTAAAAAAATTTCAGTACCTGCAAACAGTAATTTAAACCATGCCCAAATTTTTATTTTCTCATTAATGAAAAAGAACACCGAATTGCCAACTCCCTTATCATACTCATTTCACCTTTTTTCTATAACTTAGATTGTCCTTGCTCAATACTGACATCACCTCCTTTCCATCCTTGTTTGCCTTCCTACCCCCTCCTCTTTTTATTCTCACTCATTTATAACTGTTCACTATACACGTGTTTTCACTTTCTCATTAGTTTCTTGAAGTTCTTAAAACGAAGTTACTAACTAGATTAGTACTACTTTGAATTAGCAGAATTCTAAACGCCAGACATAATGAGTTCGCTAACCCCTTTACTTTCTCTACCTTTAAGTATCCTATTTGTGCTGCTCACAGCACTTAATATTCTCTTGAGCATACTCTATTTTGCAATGTAGAGAAATTAATAATGAATATGTTTTAGATCTTAAGTAATTCATTATATCTGCTTATCTGAGTTTTTTATTTCATCACCAATATATCTCTAGATATCCATTGTACAGGTTGTCAAATTTGTCAGCGGCAACCAGCTTTAAATAAATATTACTCACTAACTGTTTTGACCAACTTTAAAAGTTATGCTCTGTTCAAGCGCACAATTATAGAGTATCTGCATTCAAATCACAGATTATATATAAAAATTAGTGTTTACTGTTTATAATATTGCAATCTTTATGAGGAAACATTTGTGACTGAACTATGTTGTATATAATAATTTCAGTAAACGGCATGAACGAATCAGACTTCACCTTGCTTGAACTATGGTTTGTGGGTCTTGCCAAGTTAAAACCATGTAGTCTGTTTAAGATCATATAGATATTTTGATCTTCGGAGTAAGAAATGAATTTCAGTGGCAAGGTTGGCCATGAAAATTAAATAACCGGTCAATGGGTACTGCATATTGTTAATAAGAACGTGACCCAAAATTCAGGGAAAAAGTTATGCAATCTGAAGCAGTGAGCTGCCCATTTATCGAATATCCAACAACAGGAATTCAAAAGTATGCAGTTACTCTTGCGATGCTCTCTATTCGATACCCTCCTATTAGCCTCTGATAACTTTACTTATTCAACTTCAGTTGCCCTTCTGAAATGAAAAATTCGTAAAATTTCTTTTATTGCTATGGAGTTTAATAATGTAATAACAAAGGGGAGTATGTTTAACTTTCCATCAATATTCATGTAAACGCCGTTATTAATTCATTTTGTCTAATCCGAAGTTATGAGTAAACAATATCTGCAATATCTGGAAACTCCATCTATATCCACCTTAGTTCTTTTGTAGAACTGCTTATGTGAATAAGAGGAGGAAACTGATGTCTGTGTTGATTATCCTAATCCTAACATTTGTTTTTCAGTGTCTTCTTGTAAAAACCTGTGTATTTAGATAAACATGACATTATTACTTTGATATGAATATTATTTCGCCATAATTTAATTTTGCAAAGTACAGTCATAAGTGATTATAATAGAATAAATTAATAGTATTCAATAAATTGATGTTATCCCCAGGAATAAAAATTCAGACAAGGCAATTCAGGTTTAGATCAATTTTTTTTAAATTGCATCTGCATTAATATTGTGCGGATTGGGAAGTTTAATATTATTTATGTCCAACTTATGTTTTTAAGTTCAACAATTTAAAAAAGGAGAGCTTCTAAATTTCTTGCAAAGTTGATTTCATCATCTTTCTCATCATTACAATTTTTAAATTATGTTACCCAATCATTCCCCGTTTTGAGAGTTTTACGGAACACTCCCTTTGTGTTATACATTGTTTTCAGTTTTCATGACAGAGACTAATTTGTGCTCCATATTAGTCTGGAACTATAACTTTAATGACATTTCATTAAGTGAATGCACATGGAAAATGCTATTTTCATGGACGCTGTTTAAAACTAATATACACACTCGTTTATAGCATTGCTATCACTTTCAAGTCACAGAGCAATAAACATTTAAAATGTATAGGAGGAAAGTAATCTCATAGCTTTACCCCTCTTAATACCAACTTATTTTTCATTTTCGGAAGACATTTATGGAATTATCGATGTAATTTTAAAAAAAGCTATCTTGAAAAAAATATTTTACCCGTATGTGCATAATTCTTCTCCTAGGAATGTAGCTTGAAACTTTTTTAAAAGAATATTAATTTCGGAATTCTCTAACGTGAATTTAATATGCTTGTTTAAATGCTTCGAAAGAGGAAACAAAATATTTTCGTTATTTTTACCATTTTTAAATTGGGTTGAATCATTCAATGATACTATGATTTCGATATGAAAATTGACGTAAATCAAAGCTTAAATAAAAATTTATTTAAAGCACCGATTTATAGGAGTCTAAATAATTATGCCAGGATTTATTGCGCTGAATTGAAACGTAATTTTTATTTATAGTTAGAAAAGGCAAATCCTGTGAATTTAATCAAAAAAAAATTTCAGGCGATTAGCTAAAACTCAATAGCAATAACAAGCACCACGATAAAAATATACCTACATCTTTTTAGTCAGATTTGCTTCGACTTGGAACGCCGACGCTTGGGAAGAAAATAAAATGTAGCTTTGCAAATAAAAAATTTAGGAACGAATTTGAAATACTTGGAATGCAAAATTCAAAATTTCGTTAACAGACTTTCAGGTTATAGGATATATAACACATGATGGTAAACTACAAAAGAGGGTTAACATCATCTGTTTTTTCCTTATATTGACCTTCGTAGTCATATCTTATCTTAAGAGAATCTTTTGCATTTGTCTTCATTATCTTATTGCGGTTGATAGGAAAATTTCCTTGGTCGTGATTCAGGGGATAACGCAAGCGTTCAATTTGAGAATCATGAGTATTTTGCGAAACCTCCCTTTTAAATGGCATTAGTTAAATCTTACGTAATTATATTACATATTAATTTTTGCAGGTGACTTTCTGGCGAATTTTTTTCATCATTGCTACAGATTGCGGCAAGATTCAGTTTAATTTTGTTGGCCCACATTAGAGATCAATCAATTAAAGGTTATTTTTCACAATACCAAAAATGAACTCAATGCTGCCAGACTCCAACGAATGTCTCGACAAACATTGAATCAGAATACTTCAAATAATATAATTTCGGGCAATTAATCCCAAACTTTGAATTTATTTAATGATATTTATTATCCATTTTTAGTCTATTTTGTGAAATACCCATTGGACATTGTGGAAAATCAAATTGCATATCGATTTAATAAATTAGCGTCTAATTATAAACAAAATTCCTGGCTAAACTTTACGTAGAAATTAAATTTCTTTAGATAACTGCCTTGTGCATAAAATTTAAAATTTGAATGAAGTGTTTATTCACATCCAGGGATTAACTGAGGCGTCTATTATTTGTGTGACTGTTTTATTAGAATTTGTAGGCCAAAATTTTCAAACATTTTTCAATAAAATAAAAGGATTTCAAAAACGTTTCTAAAATTTAATGCCAGTTTAATTTTTACTTACATTATGGAACCTATATGGATTGCTCTAATCCATTATCATACGTTTGATTTCCGTAACCTTCAGTGAAAATAACTCGGAATAACTGGGAAATTTAACTAACAAACTGACTAACCGGAGTTATAAATGATTTGATAACTTATAATTAAAACGTTTTGCATTAAACAAATTAACACTGACTAATAAACTATTCGACGATAGATCATTAATGCAAAAAAATATGTCATTTTTATGATTAACTAAAAGTACATTAATAAAGTCGTTCCATTTCATGCAGTGCATATAACGCCATTATATAAATAAATAGAGCCCTAATACAAAGCTATTGTTTTAATTTAGTTATTTTTTCCAAATCTTTACACAATTGCTAAACATGTGTTCAATTAAGAAAGAAAAGGAGAAATTGATGGCATTGAAATCTATTTTGCGTATTTTCAAACATCAACATCAACTGAAATGTGACCGAAAAAAAGAGAAATATTATTTGCGGACTCTCTTTTTATTTGAAAGGGGATGAGAAGGCACTGGCGAATCGATTGGCACAAACTCAAAGATGGTCCGTAGATTCCTTTGTCGAATAGATGGATGTCTTAAGGACTGCCTAAAATATTATGACCACGAAGCCATATGAACTTATGTCATCTGTGTTTTCCTAAGAATGTGACAATAAGATAAAGAATTTTCGATTAAAAACAGGGATCTTGATAATTTCCGAGTTCAAGTTAAGTCGAAATTTCTTGATTCCCTTTCTATTGCTAATACTATCCCTGTGTTATATTTAAATCTGAATTATTTATCTTTTCTCTCTTCTGTGTTCTAATGTTTTCTTATTAATAAAATTTTACAACATATATGAACAAGTAAAACTTTAACAAAATAATAGGTGCACTTTATTGAAAAACCAATCACATTTAGTAAAATTTCATTAGAATGGAAGTGTTGACAGCCCAAAAATTGTAAATAGGTGCAAAATTAATCTGATAAACTGATCGATATATGCCACTAATTCCATGCTATTCAGTCTGGCTTGGGCGCATTAGATCATGAAACATTAGACAATAATAGCACGATTTTTTATCATGACCCATAGCAATGCAGAGGAATTTAAAATTTTTCATGGTGAGAAGCAGTTGAATTCCGACTAGGAAATTTTAATTGAAGATAAGAGATTAGGATCAAATAGTGAAGAGAGCTAAGTAATTTAATTTTCGGATCCGGATTATGGACTATTCAATAAATAGGCAGTTTTGTGCTTCATGTACCAATACTCAAGTTTTAAAATTTGTTGTCTGGCATACCAATCAAATTCTTGTTCACGATGTCTAGTGCCTATTGACCGAATGTTCAATAATGATGGTTGTTCTTGCTACTTTAATTGACCCCTTTTTCATTAACCAAAAAATTTGCAAGATCTTATCTGATTTTATGCAGTTTACATAGCAGAATTTACAAGGCTGAGTTCACGCAAGATAAATAATAATATATTATAATGTAATAATTACTATTGTTATTGTTATTATAAATTATAAAATACATTATAATATTAATAAATTTATGGATTTTAAGGATTTAAGGATTTTAATTAAAGAATATTTGAAAATTTTCTGATTAAGTTAAATAAATATCGTATCCTTTATAAATCAGTTATCCTTTATCAGATTATAATTTTTTAATAAATTCTCCTTAGACATTCTAAGCTATATATCTTCAGTTAGTATTTATTGACTATTTATATGACTATATAAATTCTATTTCGCAGCGGTAAATATAACAGGAGGAAAATTGTAATTTCAAAGAACCAATTGTGAATGTGTTTCGATAAATTCGATATTTGATTTAAATTAAATTAAATTCCACTTTCATCAGTGATTTTAATGCCCATTTTAAAAAAATAACTCCAATTCATCCTGAAATAGACTTAAGAAATTTGAAAAGGAAATTCATTTGTCAAATGCCAAATACAATAATATATGCATGCAGTGACCCCAATAGACGTGACTGTGTGAATTCCAACTGAGCCTTTCCTATAGGGTTAAGTATTTCATGCAATTTACATTTCATGATTAAAATCAGTCCCATGCTGTGCATTCGTCTCCGCTAGAAATAGTACTTAGTCATACTGTATGTAGTCCAGAAGACATACTCCTAATTTGCTGATAGTCACGAATGATTAATTTATGCTTTTATATTCATTTTATGATCTATAAGCCCATATCCCAACCAGAAGGTAAAGGAAAATTGCAAGTTCTCGATGTTACACTGAAAAATTATTAACGTATAATTAGGACAACGTACAGTATAACATAATTCAAAAGAGATTACTTAAATAACTTAAGGAATAGACGTTTTCACTAATAATGGGAAGAAAACAAATAATTGATATTTATATTTTATATTTATTTTATAATAATTTATAATAATAAATTTATAATAATTTATAATTATTCATAATTACTTTTACCTTGACAATAAAGGAACGAATTAGCCAGTTTCAAGACGGCTAGTCTGAGCTAATACTAGCCAAGCGATTTCCTATAATGAAGATGGAAGTGGTGCAACCACCACCACTTACGCAATTTGGCTTTCTTTTGGCATCAAAAGATTAAGGCTGAATTTTGAAACAAGCTGATTCAAATCTCCATTTACGAAAACAAGTAAAAGCGGCCTCAAGTTGTCTTGAAAATTGATTCCAAACAGAACTGAAAATTTTAAGGACAAAGAGGTGTAAATTGCACCTCGGACACATAGATATCTTAGCATTTCAAGAACGACATCTTTATGTTTTGCTTTTTTTCTATATTTCGTACCGGCAATATTTAATTTTATACATCATCATCTCCGAATCGTTCTTTCTATGCAAACATTAGCTAGTGATTTTTTTGATCAAGTGACCTATCAATAAAGTACATTTATTGGGAAATTCATTTTAAAATTATCATAGATTTATTTTATATTCTAAAGCAAAAATAACGCTACAATGACTGCAGAAAAATAACCTGGTTCCAATTTAATGAAGTCACTTACCAGGGTTAAAGAAACAATCGTACTCTTCCTAAAACCCACCACTTATAAAATATGTCTGCATATCAAAAAGATCTTTGAGCAACTTAACAGCACTATTAGATATAAATGGTTGACTGGCTGTTAAAAGTGGGGTTTTAAACACTAAAAATATGCTTTCAATACAATTTTAAGCATTATTTGTACCTTCCATACATTCTGTGGATGGTGTCAATTATTCAGATAGAAAAATTATGAAAATTGATTAGTATAAAAGTTTACAAAGTTTAAAAGCGCGAAATTATCATATGCAATAGCAAATTAAACACAAATTCAAACTTCTTGAATGGTTTTGTAGACATGTTGATGATGTGCGACTGTCAATCCAGTTTTTTTAAAAAGAAATTTAAAAAATTGAACAACATTAGCAATTTGAACTTAAAACTGAATGGCGATCTAAAAAGATAAATTTGTATGAATATAAAAGTTGATCTAAAACAGATAGTTGTGATTATATAATCTGAAGAAAGTGATACCCGATTCTTTTGGCAGATACCATGAGATAGATTTAAGAGATTCGCAAATCATGATGGTAAAATTAACAGTGTCCAAATATCCGAAGCTACGAGAGAGGATACCATATGCTTTGGTTTACATTTTTATTGGCCCCAGTGAAGTTCTGAATGCATATTTTGAACAGACGCTGTCGAGCAAAAGACGAAATTTAGTGCTTCTTGAAATAAATATGCGATACTAAGATCTATCTATTTGAAGGCGGCAATTTTCTTGTACATTGTAAAATATCTAGAAATCATTTTTAGTTTTATTTTCTCCGAAATAACTTGAGTCTTATGTTTTTTATCAAAGAGTTACTGCATTCTTTATGGTATGCTACATACTCTGCGGATTCTCAACACTTTGCCAAAGAGTACGTAGAACAATTTCTTTGAAATTCAGTTTGGAGCGGTTAATAGTGCTTCATTAAAATTTTCTTTTAAATTGACCCCGGTTGAAGCTTACCTCATTAGTTCAAAAAACGGAGTAGATGAGTAGCCCTTCTTTCCTTTTGAGTCATATTGAGTGTTTCATACTCGGTCAAATTTTCAAGAGTTCGCTAAATGATGGAAATAGTGACTTCATTCGAGATAATGCTAGTTAAACATACTTTACTTCAATCCAGTAAAAATTTAAAATGAATATGATAATTAAATTGTCACTGTTCAGTGGGTGAGTCCTGAAAAGTGTAACTGGCTTTAGGTCATAAACTTAATTTTAGTTAATTGCGAATATCATCTGCTGTTATGTTAAGAGAGTAGATATAAATTTATCTACTACTGGTTCTACTCCAGAATAAATTTGAATGCCCACTGTCAACCTTCCAAAATGTGGTAAATGGAGTGTTCGAGGAATCAGAAGGCTCAAGTTAGTTATTGTTAATTCAAATCCAAAGGTACATGCTCTGTTGCAATTACTCTGACTAATTTAAAATCTTCCTTCACTGAAAATTCCAAAATTAGAAATCCTCAACTCAAGAACATTTTCTACTGAAAGACCATCTTTGAATTTGTCGTTCCCATAAATGGCTGGTGAGTTGAATTGAAATGATGTCATTAAATTTCAGAGTTGGGATCTCACACTTAGTATCATTGGTTGTTATACAACGACAGGCTATTTCGACCGCCAGCTAGAGAACAGAGAAATTCTTCATAGAGTTCCTTGAACTCTACCAAGATATCCACATTTAAAGTCGTTGTTGTGGGAGGCATTAAGTACACTACTAGACGCGTCTCTCATTTGGCTCTTCCCTGTTTTGTGGGCAGATTTACAGATCCAGGCGAAATACTGGAGGATGGATTGAAATTTCTCAGCATCTGCCAGCACCAAATTTTAAAACTATTAAATCCATCCATCTTGCTATAGAAAAGTGGAGAATTCAATAATGTTACTTCACTCTGAAAAAATAGTGACCTATGGCTCCCATTATAGACCTATTAGTATTCGTGAATTGAGAAGCCTAAGAAGGGTAGAATCTTTAGACGCTGTTGTGATTCGAAACTTGGGCGAATAATTCAAGGAGGTGATCTAATTAAAAATCTCGTGAATTTCACATAGACTCAGACACTCGGAGTCACTTCAACTAACAACCTGACATTGGTCAAACCAAAACTTAAAAATGGAAAACACCTAACAAAATGTCCCAAATAAGATTAAACCTATGTTTAAGTTAAAAAAACATCCTATCCTAAGTTATATCAAAGCACAACTCAAAACTATGGATGTTTATGAAAGACAACGTAATCGAGTAACAAATTTTTAAGATATGATAAAAGAGATCACACTGACAGTCGAATAGGAAGCTTTCAAACTCTCATGATGAGGGATCTACGCTAAGCATTAGATTTACCAAGCAGGCTTTGATCTCAGCTAAATAAGGTACCCTCGTTTGAGGGTTCCCATTAGTACACCCCTTTAGCTTAAAGCTAGTTGTGCCTGTCACTGTCCTGGCCCAACAGTATTATGTAGTGAGTCGGGTCTGAATATAGAATATTTATGACTAATTAAAGGCAAGCTTTCTGGTACAAAGATACAAGATCCTAATGGAATAAGATCCGGGGTCATAAAGGTGAAAAGGAGAAGGTTGAACGCTAATTTACCAATTGTCGCCAGTGACTTTCGGCAAGGTTCTCAACTGATCCCTCATAAATAAACAGAGGGAAGGAGTTAAATAAGAGCGAAGATAATGTGAATGGACTAAATAGTTAGGAATAAATCAGTAAGATTTATGTATTAGTAATTGATTGGAGATTGCGATCTCACCTAGCAGTATGACCTCCGTAAAGGAATGCCAATTGATCAAGCAATATTAGACTTGTCGAGATCTTCGTAAAGTCAACCCTCTATTACAGCCTTGTTACGATAGTACTGCAAGTATCTGACAAAAATGAACATAGGATTCATCTAAGTACTGCGAGAAAGCAAATCATGTGATGAGATAGTTCAGAGGATTCTTGTGGAAAATCCTACAACTAAGCTTCAGTGAAAAAGAACCCGCTTCTGGGCAGCTGTAAAAAGTCATACCGGTTATAAAACCTTAGATCTTCTCATGGGTTATCTGATTCCAAAGACAACCAAAAAGAAGGCCAATACAAGGTCATGGCTAAGATAACTTAATCAAGATGCCAAAAAATTCTTCGGTTTGATCAGACCGTTGTGGCTAAAATTACCAGTAACGTCAGTACCTGCCTTTAATAGAGTAAATCCCAACTTCAGGAGAATTTGAGCGGAAATGATGAAATGCGAAGCGGCTAAATGTATATGAATATTTGCAGAAAGGAAATCGACAGGACCAATGTTCCTAAAACGCATTTATTATTAAGGACTTCCAGAGCCAAATTTCGGTTATTTTAAGTCTAATTAAAGTAAAAGATGGTTGAAATATCCCAGATTTGTTTGCTACCCTCGTTAGTGGTCTCGGATTTAATGACAGTTCCTTCAAAAAGACTTTCAAAAAAGCAGTAACCTAGTTTATTTGAGTTGGATAGAGACGAAGTTATAATCCCCAATTTCATGGATCAAATTATTATATACAAGAAAGTAATTTTTTCTCAAAATAATTTTTGTATGTTGGATCCTTTAATTTCCATCTTTTAATTCCTGCTTCTTTTGATTCCCTTTTATTTGGACGGATTTATTTACACTACTGTTGTAAATGGCGCATAATCTAAGTCGAACAAAGGAGACGATAACGTACTTCTTATTTTGATGTAGTGGTTTGAGTCTTATTAAAAAATATAATCAAGCTAATAATAATTTGTGCTTTACGGCCTTTAGTCAAAACGGCTGAAGTTAACACTGATTATTCAAATGAATAAAAGTGAACCATTGAATTTATTGCGCAAGGTTTAAGCTAATTCTATGTTAAAAGAATAGTCGGAATTTCTTTTAGACAAAATCTTAACCATCGGGTAAATTGGTAAACAAAATAATGGTGTCTAGAAAAGTTGAAATATTATTTTTTTTGGAATAAAACGTTAGTTTGCTATTATTTTTACCTTTTAATTAAACGAATAATAAAAAATTGTACAATTAATGTCTGACCCAAAAAGTATTCAAATTTATTATTGTCTATAAAGTACCTTGATTAAGAAAAGCCTCAGGTATATGGCTTTTATGACCCATAAAATTTGAGAAATTTACAATGCGCATCCTGTATAAAATCTTGTTAATTAAGTTAAGTCGGGTTAGAATAATTATCACTTTGAATTTGCTTTAAATATACCATTGGGATATCGAGATTGCAGCTGTCAATCAAAAACACTAAATCTCCAGATATTAATATATTATTATGGATAGCCTACAATATACCAATAAGACAAGTGGATTCATATCTACAGCAGTGGGAGCAGAATTTCAGGAAAGGGTTGGGTGACCTGGTCCATGGAAATCTGGATCGTTAACTCTTCTTTTCGCAGGCTGAAAAGTATATCTTGCTGCTTTTCCGAATGATCTCTCAAAGGGCTCTCAATGAATCTAATGTTAACACTAGGGATACAATGCTTATATGCAGTGTTTCAACAAGCACTTCTTTAATCAGACTTAAAACAACCGGAAATTAAGCACTAGAAGTTCTTGTTGATTATTACATCTGAGGAACACAGATCCTGTTAACAGTTCAAGAGCACTGCTTTTATCGGCCAACATTAGCATACAGTTGACAACCTTTCATTTCACCCTTTTTGCTTGAATTTTATCAGTCTAAAGACTGTTGGTATTAGAGACAGGAATTGATGTCATTGGCTATTTTATCCATGACAGTCCGATCGAACCGAAGACCTCGAGATTATCCATGTCTTTGTCCAGTCCTTCCTGTTTTCTTACCCTAAGGCTTCTTTTGAGTAATAAGATTCTAAAAAAATATTTAATATATATAATTTTCTAATCCAACCTATGATATTACATGGAAAAATAATTTATTTTTAAAAAAATCAGCCAAAACATTAATGTCATAGAGTAATAATTTGCAAGTGGTATTAATACGCTATTACTAAAGTCATTGGTTATTGTGATTAGATAAAGTAGATTACTTAGTTTCCGACATTGTGGTAAACGGACGGCACATTAATACGAATTAATTAAAAATTTTGGTATAAAAAATTATACTCAAACAAATATAATGAAAGAGCCACCGCTGGTAGTATATAACACTAAATCTTTACAATTCTGAATTTTGGGAAGAAACTGAAAGCGGCTAACAGAAAGTCCAACAAATGGTAAAGGGGAGGGATCGTAGAGATACTGAGAGCGACTGATACTGAGGATATCAAAAAATTTTACTTCATTTGATTCTGGACTTGGATTGTACAATATTTACCAAATAAGCTGTTCACATTCTAAAATTCAAATTTCACAGTTTGCCCCTGAATTACGGAAATGCTTGGCTACGATGTTTAGTGCTCATTGACCGGTATTATTTGATCAAGAAGAGTCGTCTCGCAGATTTGATTTTTTTCCTTCAGTGGTTGATCCTATATAATATTCTGCAGTTTTCACCATCACTTGTTCAGATCTTATCCCCATGCATACATCAGACCTTCCATCAAAACTTCTGTGAAGACTCGAACGGTCATCAGACAATACTCCCACCCTTTCAAATTGTTAATGATCATACGTTTATCCGGACCTTCATAACTAGATTCACATATTACCCTTTAACTATTTCAACTGACTTATCTATATATATTTAGATATAATCTTCTTCCTACCTCGATGCTAACATCCCACGTTTTTGTCACACATCTGTTCGACTCTTTTCTTCATAACTCCTGCCGATCAACTCCTACAGCCACAGCATCCAACCAGCTTCTCCTAGTTTCTCATTTGTAGCGATCTCTCTTTCTATCTCCCTCTTCTAAGTTTCATTAAAATGATAGCGTTACTAATCCTGTGGCTTTGTGTTTAGTGTCTCTAGTATCTAGTCCTCTATAAGGTAACGGTATTTTTCGGCTACATATTTTAGATTGCACTAGCAAATAGTTCGTCATCATGAAAATCAGATTTGTGCCATCATCAAACCTGTTGAGATATCAAACAAATGCATGGAGCCTCTATTTGGTGCAGTTGACTATTAATTTGTCATAATATGGAGCTTAAAATAAGCTAAGCCCCTCCAATGAAAGTCTGCAAGACAACGAAACCCCAGTTGTAAATCGAACATAGGGATATTTTAAATATCAAAATTTAATAATGATTAGTTTTAACCTTCAAATCCTACTTATCCTTTTACATTCAACGTTTGTAATTTTGAGAGCTTTTTATTACTCTGTTTGATTAGTATTTTAATAAAATCGCAGTTTTGGATCAATTTTTTAAGACAATAGATAGGATTTACATTGGAAAGGAAAATCTCTCCCCAGATGAATAAATAAAGATAGCAATGGCTTGATCTATATAATGTTGTATATATTATTCTACTTTGATTAAGCATTAGCTCATAGATCCCTGCTAACTTAAAATTGTTATCTCTCTCTTCAATTATATGTTAAGAATGCAAGCTGATGAATATAATTTTGCCTTATCAATCTCCCAGAGGAAAGAAGATTTGAGATGGTAATACCAACTACCATAATAAACGAATCGCCTAGAAATCATGTACGAGAATTTTCTCTAATCAAGGAGAAGAATCACGGAATCTTAATTTTGGAGCGTAAACTACTCACTAAGAAAAGAACACAAAAAAATCAAATGACATAAGATTCTTTCTCATCTTGACTTTACACTTAACTACTTCTCCAATCCCCTCCCCATTGTCCCCTTCTAGACTCTGTTAACTGATTTCTGTTATCCTCTCACAGTTAAAAATTGTAAATTTTTCTGTGTTTCTGTGGGAACTTGTATAAATTCAATTGAATTTATTTCTTTATTAAACTTATTAAAACAAAAATTGGCATCTAGTATGCACTTATTATATTAGTGACATTCCATTACTGAACCACACTAGGCGTATGTATGATTATCATGCACTAATTGATCAGGCGATCTTTCGACTAATCTTTTATAAGTTTAATGATCTAGGAAACTTTTAAAATATCAAATATATTTTAAAGGACAATTTGAGAATCAATTAGGAAAACTTAGGAAAGTCAACTTAAATGGCTTAAATTTTAGTTGCTATCAGTTGGAAAAAAAACCAAAACGCGTTTGGCACAACCTTCTAACAGTAATTTTTTTTCAAATATCGGAAATTTTCCCTATTTTAAAATTTTGGATTTTTAGTAAAATGCCTCTATGTAGGATAAATCTTTACGCTATCTTGAACTTGAATATTTAAGCAATTTCGCTTTGATATTTTTCTTAATTGCATTAAAGTAAATCAGAAATGAATTTTAGGCATTAGTTGTTCATAATGCCCTAAAATGAAAGCTATTTTCTTTAATCATACTACTTTTGTCTTGGGAGATTTGAAATTCTTTATTGGCATTTCGGAATTGACAGGAAAAAAGTATTTACCATACATAAATTGCTCCTGAACATTATGTACAGTGACTGAAATTTACTCTGCCATCTATCAGTAAACTCCAAAGATATAGTGCATAAATTCACAACTGATTTCTAACAATCGTCTTCTCTAAATTAATTATTTTTATATTAATAATAAAACCTCCTCAAAAATTAAGAAATAATAGCATAGGTAAATGTAGTAATAAAGTTCTTTTTATTTATAGTACAAAACGACAATTACCATTACCCACAGGAAAACAAAAAATCTGCAATTTGGTTTGTGGGAAGCAACTGAAAGTGGTTAACAGAAAGTTTAATAAATAGTAAAGGGGGGATCAAAAGGCACAGAGAGTAACGTCGAGATATCAAAAGGTCTTTCCTCATTTGATTTTTGGATTCTAGTTGTACAAAAGTTACTAGCTAGATTTCCTAACTTTTATTAGGAAGATTAAATTTTCCGAATTTCATAATTTGCAGACTAAATTACAACAAATGCTTGTCTACGACGCCCGGTGACTATTAACCAGTTCTTTATTCTTGATGGCTTCTCTAACCGCTTAAATTCACCTTTCCTTCCGAATTCTCAAAAGACAAAACAGCAATACATCATATTCGGCAACTTACAGTGTTAGCAGAGTAGAGGTGAGATGGGTAGAATATACTAACATATTATATAGGTAGAACGGCAATAATTCATTTTACCTGCATATATTATTATTCATTATAATGCAATATTGGTAAAAAGATACGACAAACAACGTAAGTTTGATAAAAATAACAATTTTTTAATTTCATCTAAATTGTAAAATGTAATTATCAGAAGTAACCATGAAAATTGATTACGATTTTATTAAATTTTATTGGATCAGACTAATTTCAATCACTAAAATATGAATAAACACAGAACCTGCCGTTAAATAGAATTTCTGTGAAATTAACCGCATTTTTCATTTTTAATCATAAAAAATATAGATTAAATAATAGTTTGATAAACTGAGGAACCATGTCTATTTTAAGTCCACGAGGTATCAGCAATGGAAGCATTAACTGGAAGTAATAAAAAAGAGTAATTCCTAGTTTGAAGCCTTTTAAAAATAGTAAACGAGGCCAATCTGTCATTATGAAGTATTATTTCAAAATATCTTTAATCTTATCATATCCAAGATTCATTTTTACTTTTCTGCCTAAAAATTAAAATAGTTTTGCTTGGAGGATTTCTTACTCAGAGTTCTTTTTCGAACCACACAGTTGGAGGACGTCGATTATCTATTTGTCTCACTTTTCTCGCGATAACTCAGCTTTTTGCCCACATGATCCCACACATGTCGATTGTAAGACACGCAGTGTCTTCTCTCCGCCTTTGTGCGTTTCTACCCTTCGTTCTTCGCCTTGTACATGTTCATGTTTGCAAATATCATTTTTCCCTTTCCCTCTAACTAATCGATTTCAGTTACTTATCGCCTATTATTTACTACCTGTTTCAATGTTCTAAGGATATTTGAAAAATATTTTGAATTCGAACGTTTGGATTTACAAATGGTACCCGAAATCGCATGTTCGCATTTTGAATGTTTCATCAGTCTTTTCAAAATTTCATTGAAAATATTTGACTAAATTTAAGCTCACTAAATAACGAAGATATAAAAGCCTCATTAATTTTGATTGGTTAATGATTTATCAGTAAATCTTTGTGTAAGTATTCCCAAAAATTGTTATTATTGTTATATATAATAATTTAAGGTTTACGACTTGGAAATTCCTTAAGGCACTCAGAAATAATAACTCTGTCTGTATTATTGCCTAACTTTGTTATTTTAAGTTAATTTACTCTAAATTTTAAGTCTTTATTTGAACTCAGATTGTTTTAATTATTAACCCTTCTTATATTTAATGAAAAAACCATTGATTTTTGTTTGAAATGAATGTGTAATTTTGGAGCTTTTATATATTACTAGTTTATACTATCCTTACGATGTTTTAATCTTGATTCTAAATTAAACTTAATTACTTTTAACATTATAATTTTACAATTAACTAATACTTTCACAAATAGTGTATCCAACAGTTCCATAACAAAAGTAATTTTATTATGACCGATTATAAATAAGTTGATATAATATATGCATTCTTATTGTTTTTCAATTTTACAATTTTTGTTAGGTTTCATATGATAATAAAAGAAACTTTATTTAAGCTTATTTATTCGCTTACATTCGAAATAAATTACCAAAAATTTCCTTTTATTAAATGAATAAGCTTTCTAATCCCATTCGGGTAGATGGGCGATAAGATGAGCCAATCTAATAAGGGTTTTATTTTCCACCGTCTCAACTGTTGACCAAATTATGCAGTGTGATTGGTTAACGATAGTCATCATAGGAATTATGCACCGATGAACATCAATCTGCTGACATCTGATTTGACAGACGTGGACATTGACTATTGCGTCAGCAGAGCGCAAATCGTATTAAAGATACAAAAGTCCATTTGGGCTCTGCCGTGTTTAGTCTCCCAATTAATCCGTAATTCCAAATATTTTGTAAAACTTCCCGTAAAGAGAAGCGTAATCAAAGTTTATTTAAGGTCGAGGGTAGGCACTCTAGATTCACCCAACCGATGGGGTTGGCAATCCACATCACTGGATGTGTATCGATAGACATTGATCTCGTGACCTCTAACATAGCAGATGTGCATTTTGACTAATGCGTAATTCATATTAGTTCACATAAACAGTTTAAGGGATAATTGTTTTTCCAATAGTGATAGGAAGAAAATATAAAGCATAGTATTAATTTTTCAAAGGAAAGTATTTAATAATTATTCATAATTATATTTTCATTAGCTTTTTGAAATTTACCTAATGGAATAGTGCTGTAATTTCAAAATGCTGTTTTTTTCTTCCAAAGTTTAGTGTGCGAAACTCTCTTGAAGGAATAGTTGAAAAGCTGATAAATGGCTAATATTTAATACTTGGATCGATTATTAGGAAAACAGATACTCCTTCCAATGTCTTAATTATAAAATACTAGCCGCCTACATTACGCGAGGGTGATGGTATGTGATGAAATATTAAATGCCAACACGTTTAGATTTTATAAATTATAGGACCCTTTGTTTAAAAGTAAAAAAACGAAATCGAATCTTATGGGATTATAATATCAATTTATAAAAATTAGTGATAAAAAACGATTAACAATAGTTTGATTTTCACATTTTATGGAGAACTGTATCCACAAACTTTAAGACAGAGTTGAAATATCGGAAAAACGAGTTTTTGTGATTAGAAATGGAAAGATTTTTCTAACTATCTGATTTTTCCGCCAAACCCTAGTTGATTAATGTGCTTCATCGGATTATTTTGAGATCACCCCCTCCATTTTATCAATGAAGCAGATACTATAAGTATAAAAGGAGTTGATCAGTTTTTGAATAAGCGAGTGAATGCCCGTAATATATACGACATCAAAGTAGCAAGTAAAATGCAATTTCATCTTTCGTTTTGAGTGAATCAGCTTTTTCTTTTATAATTTAACCAGGTAACATATTTTAGCATGTTTCTGATGTGATGTGAGATGGTTTATCAAGTTTGTCTCGCTGCCAGTTTTAATGCTGCTCGGGCTTGGTCAATTGGCCAAAATCGGGTAAAACATTTGAATAATGATTATACACGATTAATTTATCAAATGCTGGCACATTTATACAAAAAGAACCTAATCACTACCTGAAATAATTGCTGGAGAAATGAATAATGTAAATGAATGCATCTTTCTCAGGTATAATTTACATATAGCACTTCGTAATTAGTTTTATCTTAGTGGCTATATCCAATCGTGTTTCTGTGAGCTAAAATCGTTTGAATAACACGTGTGAATCATATTTTAGTTCCGATGCGCATTTTTCGTAATTATTATTTCCGACAGATTGTTAGGAAAAATTCAACAACCATTTTCTCAAAAACACCACTTTTAAAATGTGTTAAACGCAGATAGTGACTGGAGCTGAAAACACACTAATTCTATAAAGTACAAATGTCACCACATCAGAAGCGAACTGATTCATTTGTAATTATTTTAGTGATAGGTATACCATTGGTAAGTCAATTAATGGCATGTCACTTCCATAAGTCCTCTGATTCCCCTTAACAAACCAGATTTTCTCGATACTTTCAATGTCATTATATCCTTTATTTGATCAGGGCCAAAACCTCAATGTTTCTACTTTTATCTGAAAGCTACAGTTATTAGTTTTATTGCACGAGGTATTTTTAAGAAAATGCAATAATAGTTAATATTAACCAAATCTAATTTGACTACTTCCGTGGTATTCAGTTTGCTACTACGGCAACGCCTGATTTTACAATCGAAAACCACCATAGTTTCCGCAAATGTAAATTGGAAAGTGGCGTTCCCTTCCCATTTTCCTTTCTCAGATTTAACATATTACAATTATTAAATTGAGATGTTTGTAAATGTGTAAGGGCATAAATATTACTGTGAAAACCACATTCGGATGTTCGTCAAGAAAAGAAAGCGAAAACCAAATTTAAGATCCTATTAAGAAAGTGATCTCTCGCATTGGTAAACATCAGCCGAATTTGAAAATTGCGCGTGAAAGGAAAAAGTCTGGACTCACATTGTCGTTAACCCTAAATAAATGAAAACGAGACGAAAAGAGAATTAGGAATTAAATAACACTTCTTATGGGTGGTCTACTAACTGACAGATTTCTTTGTCTGGTAGAATATCGTCATAAGAATAGAGCGAAATATAGATGGCTGTGAAGTTTCATGAATTCATGTAATCCGCATTATTAATCCCATCAAAATATAATTAAGTGATAAAATGGGTTAGAGAGAGCAAGCAACCTGATAATTCTAGAGCTCGGATTAAGAGACGTTTTCCAGATTCCCCGGCTTTCCCTTTTCACTTCTTCACTTACCACCAAACCATTTCATTATTCATTCGTGTTTAGATATTTTCGCTTGATTAAAAGTTGCCTAGTCTGTTGTTTTGCCATGGAGAGTTATATTAATATAGTTTACAACACTGAAATGTAATCATTATTCAATTTTTTAATCGCTCATCAGTTTCTTAGCCCAGATTACGAGGGGCACAAAAAACAAGATGTCTCATTTCTCTGTTTCATCTGTTTTTATTAGCGTTCACGCAATATGCGTAGTTTGCTACGGCTCGCTATAGTAGGCAGGGATAATAAAATCTCAACCATTTCTAAAGGAAACAACCTATCCAGATTAATAGTTCATGGCATTAATAGAAACGTATTCAAATTAGCTTTAGAGCCTTTAATTGTTCTGCTGTAGTCCAACAATGCAAAAATGTCTAAAAAAATAGTGAATGGACACTCATCCTGGGATCAAAATACACTGAGTTCCAAAATGGATGCAAAAGAAGAAACGAAGCTATATCCAATCAGTGATTTCAGAAACAATAGATCATTAAGCCTAATTGGCAAAGCATGACAACACATAATGCTCACCAGAAAATTGGCTATCAAATACTGCTATCATACTTATTGATTTGACTACTGAAAATTATCCTGATTCTTTTATCATAATACTCCGAAGTCCGTTCAAGAAAGCGTTTTTCACAATTCGTCTTTGTTAGAATAGTATCAACGAGTTACCCACTAAGAAACTCGAATTCTACCAACCTCTTTATCACCCATAAACCTGGCCATTCCGTTAACCGACTATGAACCTAAATCCCAACTTGCTAAACTCATGTTGTGAATTGGGGTATCTCTATGTCTCTTGAAGTGCTATCAAATACTTCGGATGGTTGCGATTTTCTTAGATGTGGAGCTACCTTTTCAATAAACATATCACCTCCCGAATAGGCAAAAGAAGTCATATGAATAAAGTAAATATTTACATAAACATATAATTGTTTATATCACATATAATTCTTAAATACAAGTCGGTCCGCTACGCTGAAGCGAAGAAAACATTTTTGGGGACAGCAACTGCGGTCCACGCACGACCAACACGACTGCCATTGACGCAAAGGAATTGAGGTGAGGGAACCCTCAGAATTCGAAACTTGATATCCTCTTCTATTGACTTTCCATCCACGTCCAGTGATATATCATCGTCATCGGGGGATTCTGCTCCTTCAGCTCGAACACAAGCATCGAAGGTGAGCAGAATTTTAATCAAATCGACAGGAATTGAGCATTCTTCAATGGTAGGGTTGGGAATGGCTACCACGTCTTTTGTGGAGGGCCCAGAACCCTTAGAAATGGAAAATACATTACGTCTTTTTTGAACGAAAATATCTAATAGCAAAGAAAGGGTAATCTTTAATTAAAATACGCAGCAAATGAGTTAGCACATCTTATGTAAATTTACCCATCTTCACGCCGATAAATAATCCACTAGGGCAATGAAAAAGGTGAATAGTAATTGGAAATACTAAAGTCAAAACCTAGATTAAACTTGTTTCTGCTATCTTAAACCAACCGCTCTATAACCATGAAGATAATTAATATGCAACCAACTAATTAATACATCTTTACCAATATATATGATGTATTTTATCATCCAATGATTCAGAACTGATCTGTGAATTATTCGCTTTCAAAAATGCACGTAAATGAAAAATGGGTCCTGATTCCTTTTTCTAATCAAAGGCCCTTGATAACCTTTATTTCAAACCGAAATCTCAAGAAGTCTTAATATCAGGAATGAAATCATCAAGTTTTATTTCTCTGTAACATAACCGATCTTTCTAACTTATATATTTTAAAAATAGGACCTATTCCATAGTTCAGAAGAAACTGGACATGCTCGATTGCTTAAAATAGAACTTCAAAAAAACTTGGCCACGCAAATTTAAATTTAACAACGTTTGAGTTTAAGATAAAAGTCAATAAGTGGAGAATACACAAAACATTGGAACAAGATGTGAATAGTAATCCTCATGTGGTGCTTATTGTAATGTCCAAAATTTTCAGTGAACAGATTAGGAAAATGTGAGACTTGTCTCAAAAAAATGTGTATGATATTTATCTATTTTATCCGTTTATTTTTGAAAACATGAAATGAAGGACAAATAATAACAACTGAAGAAAAAACATTGCTTCCGGTAAAAATGAAAAATTGAGCAAGTAAGGGAGCATATCAAACTGTCTCTTTTCATTTCCTATCTCGAAAAGAGGAGAGATTGCTCCTGACAACTCCAATTGACTCTCATAATGAAGACATTCAAGCCTGGATATCTTTACAACATAGGAGAGAACTCAGTTATAAATATCAAAATAATTATTTATTACATTCTTGTCAAGTGCCTCTCAAATTAATTATAATAATTTATGATGCAATAAATGTAAATCCTAAGAGCTTTTTGGGTATTAAGTCACCCAAACTAGAAAGAAAATACGATTTTTTACCCATTTCAATGCAATTTAAGGAGAAAACTTTAATGAGTGACAATTAGTAATTCATTTACTGATTAGATAAAAACTGAACAAAAACAAATAATTTGATGAAAATGAAAATCTATACAAAACTTATAAACCTATAAGCATAAGCAGTTATAACAAAATAACTTGCACGGAAAGTAAATTTCTAGTTAACACGACCAATATTATACTGAGGTCAGAGAAAAGGAAAGTTTTAGAAGTCTCACAACCAGGTGACTTTAAAGGCTAGAACACATTTATTTAACCCATCGTTGAAATTCCTACTCAATGCTATTATTACGGCATTGCTTCTTCCAAATTGTACCATCTTGTAGCTTCTTGTATGAGACTTCTAACTCGTATGCGTTTGACAAGTCAGGAATCACAATACAAATCCTCAGTGATATGAATATACATTTGCACTCGTTAATTGTGGTTAATGAAAGAGGTGACAGCGCGCACTTCTCATCAGAGTAGCTCCAGTATTGTTTTCCCTTGCCCAAGTTAGTCGTTGTCAACAGATCAGTGAATGAGACTGGAGTATTCCCAAGTAGAATTAATTTTATGCTTTCCACTTGTACATTTTCAGTGTTTATCAATTCAATTCAAATTGAATAACTGAAATATCCGGAAAATTTAGCTAGAAATACACTCCATTAAGTATTAAGAAGTAGATTTAATATTTTTTTATTTAATTTGATTTTTGTGCGGTAATTTTAATGTTCTAGGAATTCTTTCAAATAAATTGTGAAATTAAAATCTGCAAATGTCAATCATAAACACAGAGGAATATTTAACTTAAATAAACATTTATCTACGTTTGACAGCTGAGTAATACAACATATGGTCATTTCACAAATTCATTCAACGCACTAAAATTTTAATTAAAACTTCACTTCTGCTTTCATACGAAGTATGGCCAATTCATCAAAGCGTAAATGATAAAAGAAATAATCGTCTGTGTTGATTGATAATAGACTATATAGAGATTAATGGTTAATGGTTAATTAACCATGTACAAACGACAGATCACAAAGACATCCCATCATCTCAAAGCAAATGGTACAAAGCATTGTCATACAATGAAGACTCGAAATTCCATTACAGAAAGAACGAAAACTCTGCGGTTAGGATACTTATAAAGATTGAGGATAGATTTTGCTTTGGCGTTAATGAAGCCAAAAAGAGAGTAGTTACCTAAGTTTAGAATTACAGACGTCATACTACATGATGTTCACTTTAAGAGTCAAGCTGATCTCTCTCTTCTCGACTTCATGGCGCAAACTTGCATAGCCATAAAATTTCTTTATAGAACGAAATTTTTTATATAAAGCCATTATCCCAATAGAGTAAAAAGATGTTTCATTCAAATAATGTACTCCACTCTTTCCTAAACGAAATTACGAAATGTTCCGTTAATTTCACTTTCATGCCACTCATTCATATGTTAATAGTAATAATAAAACAATTTCCTCATCTACTCTTAAAAGTTCTTTTCCAAGGTAGCATATAGTACTCTCACAGACTTATTTATAAACACTGCAATTCCTGTTATGATTAAATTATATAAATTAAATTATCATGTGATAATTTAGCTTTGTTTGGCGAAATGATTAAAATTAAACAATAAGATGCATAGATGCAAACGTCATACGTTTTGGAGAAACATATGAATAGTATTCGGAGATTTCCCTACGAGATTTAGCTCGTCTTCAGCAGCAATCTTCAGTTCAAGAAATTTTCGATCAAAAGCTTATTTAAAAATTCATGAAAAATAAGAGCCCACGAGATTTTGTTTCTAAGGAAAATTAATTCCATTCGGATACGATCACTTAAGTTTGAGAATAATTAGGAACCGCAAAGTAAGATCTCTACTGTATTAATTTTCGCCAAAATTTGAGATGCCTAATCACGGAGTTGGTAACTGCTTATTGAAATCTTTGTAACCTCTACCTAATCTTAATAGGGACTGCTTTAGTTGTAATTATTAGCGTTATCTGATTTGCAGCCAGTGACTTTAATAAGCACGCTAATGACAGAGCAAGAAAAACCGGTCTTGAAAAGAGGGAACTGACTAACCCATTACTTCTCTTAGCTTTATGAACTCCACTGGCGCAAGATAGAAGTGGGAGACTGGATATTTGTATTAGGAGAAAACACAAAACCAATATTACTGAAATTATTACTACGCAGCAGAGTATAGCTAAAAAAATCAATTGTCAGATAGGGATAAAAATTGATAAATTAATCATAAGAGGACCAATGTGAAAGAGGTAGAAACTGAGTCAAGTCGATAAGTGAATTAAGCTGACAGTTAAACGTGTTTAGGAAATAATGTCACTATAGCGGCTAACAAAAATATACACTAAGAAACCGCAGAAATTAGGGTAAATTACGCAAAATAATTAGCCTTAAATAGAACAACAGTAACAAATAGCCACTTAATAGAATCTTTGCAGAAAAACTGAAACTTGAAGCACCTAACCAAATATAGAAATGTAGATGGCACGCCACATGATTTTCGCAATTTTTTCCAAAAAATAGACTGAGTTGGAACTGCGCAGGGATTTTCTGTTTGTGAGAAAAAAATCGAAAGGGGGGTGATGGAGTGTAGCACAGAATAGTCATGCTCAATTTAACTCCAGTGGATGAGCACGTCATCCCGGTTTATGGCTAAAAGGGAGCGCGCGAAATGAATGTTTGCTTACAACCTGGTTTTCGCCGGTGATTTAAATTTTAATTTTCCGATGTCAGTTTAAAGAACATTTTAACACTTGTGAATGAATAACTTTGCGTTTGAACAAAATAACAGTGATGAATCAAATTAGGGTTGAAGAAAAGTCGATCAAATTCATACTATAAAGAGATGTCTGGAGCCACAGACAACAATTTATTCAACAATTTTGCATTGTAAGAAGAGTAGTATAAACTTAGCTAACTTCAAGGACAGTTGATATGAAGAACGTGGGGTTATTTAGGTAGCTGTTAAAATGATGCTGATAGGAAATTTAACCTGGAGAGAAATGTGTTCCGAGATGTTACAGTCTCCCCTAGAATCAATTTTAATGAAAACAATACTGCTCCCACTAGACTCCTGGCATATTCGAACTGCCCGAAACATAGTGAGAAGAATAATAGCATTGTTTGTGACATGTTCTTTTAAGCGTAAATAGAAACAGCAGAATATAAACTGCGAAGCCAAAGGAAAGTCTCAGAGGAGAAAATTCTTAGGGTAAGAAACTTTCAAATATTTTATCATATTTTATGGACCGATGATACACTACCAAGGGCGTTTTATCTACAATTAATACCGTTCGGATTCTTTAAAAACTAACGAGAAGATGCATCAACGTGTATAAGTTACAGAGATGGCTTAAACAGTCCATTTGAATGTCCAATCTAACTTTCAAACCAGAAGAACAGATAAAGGGGTTACGTTCCTACTCTGATTAAATAAGTTTGAGAATTTTACTTAATCAAAATTATCAGATAAACAGTATACAACAAACATTTACATCCATTTTCTTTCATTTGTTTTCCAACACCGTGCTAATATTTGTAGTTGGTGAGTGACAAATCAAAGTTCTCAATCGATTTCCATTTCTAAATGTATAACCACATGTTTGGGTAAATATTTTATATCCCGATCTCAATATACACTCATTTAAAAACATCTTGATTTATTAAGAGTAAAAATATCGTCTACTGTGTTGTATAACGATCAATAACTCACCACATACAATAGGAGAATTCCTTCTCATTGGATTTATGGTTTCGAGATAAAAGTCTATAGCACCTACGCTCCCCGACTTATGGGTCTGCTCAAACTTACTATGTGTTCTGCACATACTGAAGCATATCTCTACTCTAACTGACAGTTGCACGTCAAAGAAGGCAAAATTGTTTAATCACTTTGTCGCACTTTTCCTTTTCCTCCTAATCCGGATTGCCCTGGTTCAGTTCTGACGATTCCCTCCTTCCTCCTAATTCTACTTCCAACTCCTTCCTCTGTTTGATTCAACTGTAGAAATAGTATTAGACCAGTGGGCATTTAGCAATATTGTAGTAGCAGTCTAGCTTGTATCAGGAGCAGCAGCTTTATATGTGATCCAAAATCCATGGGTTAGCATCCGGCAAACAAAATAATCACTTAACCGCTGATCAATAAGAAAGCCATCTACAATCGTCGAAAGATTAGAATTTGCCATATTTCAGGGTTTGTATGATTTGACATACGTTTCTGCTAAACCGTGAATTCACAGTTAAATTTTCTAACCGTCCTTTCAGTGCTGTATTAATAATTATATGAAAGGAGGAAAACTGGTTATATTATCAATAAAGACTACCTTATTTCTATAAAATTTTTAGTTGTTTACAGTTCTAATTTAATAAAACGAGACAATCTGCTATTGTTAACTGTCAAACCAGATGCTGACAAGCTTTCATTAGCTATGTCAAATTCTTTTCCTCTTTAAGTAAATTAACACTGTAAGAGCAATGTGAGATTGATCCATAACTTGGAAACTTCTTTCTATTTAATTATTAAAGCTCTTGCACGAAATAGGATGGTTCGCACGAAACTTGGTGGGACTTGAAATATTAATAAAATACGGTATCTGTGCATCTTTTTACTATATCACATTTAGTTACTAGAAAAAAAACTGTTCAAGTTGAGAATTGATGACAAAAAGAGATAAAAATAAGAGCGAGAAAGGATTAGAAAGATGTAGTGTTATTTGTACATCTGACCTGTTAAATGGGAAACATTAAAATATTCAGATTAAATAAGACCCTAATTACAAGTGTATGGTCCATTTGTCGCCTCAAAAAGAGATTGATTTTCGAAATAGTCCAAAATCGCCTGTAGTTTGAAAACAGGAGACAATTAAAACAAAAATTCTTTATTCAGGAATAAGATTTTGCATACAAGACGATCATTTGAACAAGGTAACGTTTACATGTAACCTTAGAGCATATCAACAGTTTACCTTTTACTGAAGAATATGATATATCCATTAACACTAATATGATTATTTAAACTACTCCAGAGAATGACCGAAAAGTAACTCTCTATAGGGATCTACAGTAGTCAAATGCTCAAGAAGATGGCAAATACTCTCAGTCCTTATGATAAATGAAATTAGACAGATCTGCAGAAACTTCTCAAGCAGTAGTAATAGCACATCGCTTGACTAGATCATGAACGCTTAAACTTAGAGATCAAACAACAATCGTGACTCAAAGATGTTAAAGTACTTTACCTTTTTAAGGTGACAGGAGCCTAAATCTTCCTCCAACCTCCCAAAGAGTGCTTGTTTGAAAAATTAATGGTTATCAATTAAATAAGCAAGCGAAAATTTGGACAATATTAGCCTCCAGATGAGATGCATATACGATAAACCGTCATTTCCATTCACTCAACGATTTTACTAGTTTTAAACCTCTTCCACTTCGACCCACGTATGAGTCACTTCTCGCACCCTAAACGGTTTATCAACTTTCCTCCGTTACCTAACACTACATATTGAGCTTTACTCTGCAATTTAACTCAAGCTTACGGGTTACAAGATGGTCGTTTTTCTTCTGTTCACGCCCAACAAAATACTCTGCTACTATATCTATTTACTTCTTGTCTTTGGTAGCTGAGCAAAGAATGGCAATGGATTAGCTGATTTTTTTTTCACTTCTACATTGGTATCTTCTAACATAGCCTCACCTGCTTTAAACAGATTATTGGAGAATGCTGAGGAGAGAATAACAACTTCTTAATTTATTCCCAGTTCTATCGATATTGAACTCAATTGGAAAAAATATATGTCTCATGGCCTAAACCTTTATAAGTTTGCATTTTTATTCGTGATGGAACGTTTACAATTATTCAAGCAAAAGGATATAAAACGTATGCTTATCGTGCAAATCCTGGTACGTATTAACTAAATGCTCCGTTGCTTATGCAGATGAGAAAGGCTTCATTGTCTAACATTACAAGCTCGTTCGATTCAAGACGCACGCTTTCTTCGAACATTAAGAGAATTAGAACTGACTCGTGAGGTGCATGATTATAAAAATATACAAACACAAACTTTGCTTCTGAGCAAATGATACCTAGCTCAACAGCTAACAAATTACGCTCCAACCGAACTTAACACTCGGATATTTCTCAAACCATGAAGGTCTTTAGAACAAGAAAGTTGCCACGTTAAAAGAATTTTTGACGACATTTAACTTTGATAGAGGATATCTAAATCACTGGACGTGTACCAATGAATACTGACCCTGTGATTGGTTGACTACTGCACCACTGAAGTTAATCCTCACTCGATTTCTAATAATTTTTTTGTTTTATTGAAAATATCTTCAAAATTCACCCTCATCCCTGCAATACGGGTAAATATTAACATTTACACAATTTTCACCCTTCTTTTTTATCGAATAGACAAAATAATGTCTAAACAGTGGCAATGAGGAGAGCAAAGCCGATGGAAATGGAAAACGATCTACCAAAATTTAAATTGTCTCAAGTTATCGAAAAATACAATTTCCATGGAGAAAGGGAAAAGATGTCCAAACAAAAAAGGCGAGATTAAAATTGTTGGTCAAAAATATACAGAGAATTGGTTAAGCCGTTAAAACTGCAGAATCACGTGCCGTAAGGCAATCGAACATGAAAAATGAAGAGCTCATTTCGTGAATTTTGCTCACGGCACATTTGTTACATTTATTTGTATAGGAAAGAGAAGAAGAATTGACCTGTCACAAAGTCATGGAGTGTCCGAAACGAGCATGTACAAAATTAATTTAACAAGATTGGTTGATTGTACGTGACCAATCTTCAAAATAAGTATAAATAACTTAAGTGGCTTATTACCTTAGAGTAATTATTATTTTCCTAAATTAAGTACTGTAAGGTAATTTTGTTCCGTCCAACCATGCTTCACTATAATAATATTATCATGAGTCACCGCGGATACAATGATACGTAGGCCACTATACACATTATACTGTCCACAAAGGTTTTCTATGACTACAGTATGATATAACCAGAAGGTAGAGGGGTAAATACCTATGGATCAAACGACGGCTTCTCCTCATCATTTTATTAAGAAAGTATAAACTGCATACTGGGAATTGATTGGCTACCTGATCAGCTGGTAATTTGGTAGCGAAGACTTCATTCTCAGGAATCTATAAATATAGTGCTAAAGGAAAGATTTTCATTAAAACATTTTTTTAAATTCTGCTTGCAATATCAAAAAATATTCCAATTTTTATCAGTATGCGTTGAATCTCGTGAGTAAACAACAATAAAATGTAATTTGCACGTTCAGTGTGCTAATAGCACTTAATTATGATACATGGAAACTTCTATTGGGCCGCTCTTATGAGAAAACCACATCCTTTAACCCTCCTTTATGATCATAATTATCCAACATTGAAGAAAACATTTTCTAATACAACCTTGACAGAGGAATTGTATTCTAGGGCTTTTCATGAAAAATTCGCATTCTACCATCTTTTGTCCATCTTCATTGATCAATGTGGTTGGTAACATAGAGGGACACCGACACCTTGACCTCTGACTAGATAAACGTGCATGTTAAGTAAAATCTGCTTTCTTCACTAATATTCAAATTACATAAAATACCCAAATTATCGGGTGACATCAATATTTACTAAATCTAACATAGGAAATAGATTTATTTAGGTAGATAAAAACCCTGACTACGTGTATTTACGACTTACTAATGACATCAGTATTAAGGAAAATGATACATTTTATTTATATCATTAGAAATATTGGGTGTTTCTCAGAGAGAAGAAAAAAAAATAACAAAAATCCGCTTCCAATATTATTTAGATTAAGATTAATGATCACCCACTGTTTATTTCAGTAGCGTATGCTACTTTGTAATTATTAGACCATTCGCGTAGTTCATTGAACAAAGCAGGGCAATTTCACTTTTCCAAGGAGTTTAGATAATCAGATATAATATAAAATAAATTATTACTAGTGCCTTAACTGGATCCTAAATATAAAACTTTTCAGAAAAAATCCTCCTTTAGAGTAAGTACACTCACTTAAATCAAATTTTCAACTGTTATCAGACAGTAAGGACTGATCTGAAGAATGCACTTTAAATGATAAATGTAGATGATCAAGGAAATATCATTAACCGTTGGAAAATAAAAGCAAACGTCACAGCCATATTAACCTTATAAAGATCCAAAACCCAAAAGATCCGACAACGCAAATTAATTTTGATTAATAAATGAATGGTTAAATTCAGCTTATTCAGGTAGAGATCCAAGGCATTAAAAACTTGGGAACATTAAGTAAATGATTTTAAATGCCTGCAGTTCATAAAAGGCATGACATTTGGGGAATACAGACAATGTAATATGGGCCATAAAACATTACTAGGCTAATCTCATTCGTGAAAACACTAAATCTGTACCGAAGGTATTTTATTACGTATTTTAGATATTCAAAATCACAAAGTAACTGAATGTTTTTAGACAAGATAGCAGAAGTTAGAAGGGGTTAGTATTAGTAACATGAAATAAGTGCGACTATGTGTAACCAGTGAAATAAACATTTACCTATTTTTTTTATTAAAACAAAACAGGTATGAATGAACATCGTGACTTAAGTCCAAAATGGGATGAAATATGAAACTGAATATCTATACATAATATTTCCAATCTAGCAGAAGTATTCCAGCACATATACAATGATTGGAACTACCAGGGACTAATGTCGGCATTTTCTAGCATCCTGATTTACCATAATCTTTCCCTCTGTTAGATTATGGCCATAAATAATAAGTCGAATAAATGGAGCTGCAGTTGATACAACTAAACAGCCTACCTATTAAAATAAAGTAGGCAAAGTACTCACTTTTGAAATCTGAAATATCCGAAGAACAATGAAGATTCCCTTTGCATCAACAATAAGAAGATTCAGTGGAAGCTCGCTATCACTAGGTAGGGATGCAACAACACCACCACAGCATACAACTCCCTGATTCGAACCCGCACTAAGTTCGTCAAAACTACACTCCCGAAGAGTTTGATAGGGTCCAAGATATCGATTCTTCGATTTGGGTGCAGATAACGTAGAAATTAAAGCCATAACACGTTTGCGAGTAATTTTATCAGTGGACTGCAGTGGTGTACAAATTGTGGTGTGCATTTTCTGGAGAGCTTTAAGACAACGCATGGCTGCAATACGAGGAGCTGGCCAAGCCGGGTCGAGCAGAGCAGCACGAAGCCAACTGGAAAGAGCTTCATAGAAATTATCCACATAATTCAGGGCGCCAGCTCGGTTGAAATGAAAGTGTGGTTGGGAGACCACGTCAGGATATTTAGCTGCTTGAGTGAAAGCTGCTAGCGCCCGAGAGATCATACAACCCCCCGAACTGTCTCCTAAGGAAGCTGTGAAGAGAGCATTGCCCAAACATTCCCAAGCCCGACCTAAACTGGCCTTCGCGGCTCGAACTGCAGCATGAGCCAATCGAAGAGAAGTTGCAACTGCAGCATCGACATCATCACTTTGGTAAATTAGATCAGGAAATTCTGAGGAGTTTGAGAGAAATTCACGAAGTGATGGGCAGTCTTTTGGCAGCTGCCGCAATAGCATTGATAACCGCCAAAGAACATTTGGATTTTGACTCTGTAAAATTAAAAGTCTAGCAAATGCATTAAGTGAAAATCGACATATATTAAATGGGAGCCTACATCAATTTTTAGAGCTTTTTTAAGAGAGTTAAGAGCAGCTTCTGGTCCAACTGTCATCCACTCAAATTCACCCATCTCACAGCATGCATCTGATAATTCAGGGTCCAGTTGCAAGGCTCTTTCAAGAGTCGATTTTACATCCGAGGAATCTTGCGTAAACGCCGTTATAGCATTAAGAGCTTTTCCTTTTAAAAGTAAAATCTGCGCTTTCTGATGAGGAGTGAGATTAGACGTGTTGAAAGCCTTAGTGGAGAGTTCTAATATGTGATTGATACGTTCTAACATCTTTTCAGGTTTCTCTTCGGTTGATTTAACCACCTCTCGAACAAGAGAAGTAAAATCATATCCAGGAGGGAAAGCAAAGACGGGATCTGTCAACAAAAGTTCAGTAGTCAGTCGAGTAGTCTCAGGTATCCAGGTATCCCTTAATCGCAATAATTCATCAACAGCACTTTGTAGTTCCTTCATTTCTAAATTAAAGAATCAGATTAAATAAGTGGGCACAAAGGAGAATGAGAAAAAAGACAAATCTAGAAAATATAATCTATTCAGTCGGTTGGCAAAGTGCGAATATGCTCAGAAGTGTGGATATTCCAAGCTTGAATAAGGCGACTGCGTTCTTTCTTGAGGTCTTCAAAAGTTTTCTGCAGGAGGACCAGATTATTTCCAGCACGATCGAGCATGGAAAGGTCACTTATGGAAAAGAGAGGAGTAACAAGAACGGCAAGATCAAGAGAGTGTTCTAGTGTAGTAACTGCAGTTTCTAAGGAGTACTCCAAATCAGCGCAACGTGTTAGGCAGGCAGTCCACTGACTTCGAATTGATGTAAGTTCATCCTGCAGATAAGGGTTACCGGGTTCTGTTGCAATTAATTGAAGAATGTTGTGTTGTTCTAACTCAAGTTGAGTTAGAGTGGCAATTTGATTTTCTAAATCAAGAATAAGTTGAGAAAAGAGGGAAATTGTGGCATCCAGCTGTAGCTCAGTGAGTGGAATTACAGGAGAAATTTGAGATAGCTTTGATAGTTTAATAATTTCCTCTTTCTTTGTAGTTTCACAGAAAACAGGAAGGAAAATTGCAGATCCCACAGCTAGATAATTGCATCGTTGGATTTTCCGGAAGAATCGAAAGAATCTAAGAATATGAAATCGTACCTGTACATGCAAAAATACATACGGATAGGTTAGAATGTAACGTACTCAGGTCATTATTTAAAGAATAATATATATTCAACAAACGATAGATAGTAGACAATATTTCCAAAAAATTTTTTTGAATTAATGAAATACAACTCATAAAAATAAAATTAATAAACTAAACAAACGCGAAGGAACATGATGTTCAAAAAATCGCAATTTATCAACCAATCAGGAGTCTGCTTTTCACTTATTGTTTATTGACAACGAAATGATTAAATACTTCGTACTGATACTCGGTTTGACTAAAGATAATTGTTCTTTCTTCATTTGATATAAATGTGAAACTGAATATCTAAATAAAATTTTGGGAAAACTTATTGTTCACTCTTTAAAATCATATTCAAATGACCGATAACAATTAATGATTAAGTATTCTCTATAGCCGATTTCGCAAATGTCTGTTAATCAACTAGCATAACACTCGTAATTAAATAATCTAAAATAAGCTTCCGATTTAACGTGATTTTAGGGAACATGGAAGAAATTCAAATGTATATTATATCAGTTTCAGAATTCAGTCATCACCCGTATAAATGCGTTTAATCAAATTGACTTGAATATTTCCCCCTTTTATAATGCTTTTGATACAAGACTTATGGGAAATATTGCTCTCTTTGTAAGCATTTATTCTTCGAAAATCATTATTGACACTCTAATTCATGGAAGATATTATTTCCAAATATTCGGAGATTGATAGATTGATGCAGCAAAGAGACGGCACCGAGGACAAAATCTTTGTATTTACGTTATAATCTAATATATAGTAGCGACATTATTGCACTAATTTAGTGACATTAGGGACAAATGTGATATTATAGAATCAACTCTTCCAATCATCAATCAGGATGGATAAATTTTGAATCAGTTCAACAATAATTAGGTCAAAATATTATCATTTTCGATAGGATCAGGCAAGTAATTTTACTAAGAAAATAAGTATTATATTAATGAATTTGAAAATTCAGAGATATAAGTCTTCTTGTATTGGAAATGGCAGATCTTTTGCAGCTTATTTGATATTCATTTTAAAGAACTAGGCTTTCACCTAATAAAAATCTTTAATTATGGTTCATGGCAGGAATCATAATTATTAACCATTTAACTGAATGCAAATACTCTTAAAATTAAATAGGAATAAGTTTGCCATTGTGCATTTCATGCAATAATAATAGAAATTTCTCCACAAATACTTCAATTTATTAATAATTAAATTATTTAATAAACGAACGCGCGAATGGGCCCAAACATCATTCAACATTAACAGGAATGGAATCCATTAATTTTATATATCTAAAGTTCACCATAAATTATAAAATACTTTTCGTCTGTTTAAAAAATTACATAAACCTATTATCATATTTATTTTGCTTAAATAGAATCACATTTTAATTAACTGTAATTAGAGCGTAATTTTTAAAGCTCCCCTATAACCTGGCCAAGTATTTAAATCTTGCTGTTTTGGATTTATATTTGTGCCTTTTGATTCTAAAATGCCACGAATTAATATCAAAGGAGGCGTTTGGAGAAACACTGAAGATGAAATTCTCAAAGCAGCTGTTATGAAATATGGTAAAAATCAGTGGGCTCGTATTGCATCCCTCTTGCACAGGAAGTCAGATAAACAGTGCAAGGCTCGTTGGTATGAATGGCTCGATCCCAGTGTCAAAAAAACCGAGTGGAGTCGTGAAGAAGATGAAAAACTTCTTCACTTGGCAAAGCTAATGCCGACTCAGTGGCGTACTATTGCGCCCATTGTCGGTCGCACTGCCAACCAATGTTTGGAGCGATATGAGTACCTTCTCGATAAGGCACAAAACATTGACATGAGTTCTCGTGAGGATCCACGTCGATTACGCCCAGGAGAAATTGATCCAACTCCCGAAACTAAACCAGCGCGCCCTGATCCAGTTGACATGGATGAAGATGAACTTGAAATGCTTTCTGAAGCCAGAGCTCGCTTAGCTAACACACAAGGCAAAAAGGCCAAGCGGAAGGCTCGTGAGCGTCAACTAGAAATCGCTCGCCGAATGGCTATGATGCAGAAACGTCGTGAGTTGCGTGCTGCTGGTTTGGCCTCCACAATCGCACCACTGGTTAACAAGCACCAATTCATCGACTACAATCGTGAAATTCCCTTTCAAAAACAACCTCCTAAAGGCTTCCATGATACTTCGAATGAGTTTCCTGAACCCAAACCGATCAATTTTGATCGTCTCCGTCTGGGTGACATTGAGAAAGAACCTTTCATGGAGAGAGAAAAGGTGGATGAACTCTTATACAACTTTTTTCCTTGTATTACTTGTATCTTAACTCTCTTCTAATCTCTTTAGCGTGAGAGGAAGAAGGATGCTGAAAAGCAAAAGAAGCGTTTGGAATCAGATTTGCCAGCCGCCCTGCTTGCTCGTGAAAAAGACAATGGCGAGCCAACTATTAAGCGATCCAAGCTGGTTCTTCCGGCACCTCAAATTTCAGATCAAGAATTGGAGAATTTGGTGAAAATGGGTCAAGCAGGAGAGAATGCTATTCGGATGGCTCTAGAAGATTCTCGTTCTGATGCTACGGCAACGCAGACCCTTCTTTCAGAATACGGTAGGGCTGAATCTAGTTTTGCTACTCCTCTACATCTGATTGCCAAAACACCGCAGGTTGAATCGGATTCTATTATACAGGTTCGCTCTTAATATTGCTGTTCATATATTTTATTTTTGATATTATTGAATTTGTGTCCGTTTATAGAGTTTCTCTTCTATTGTAGCTTAACTTTCAAAATGCCTTTAAGTTTCCACTTATGAATACGATTATAAACTTCAAATGTTGTTGAAATGCCGTTTTCTAATTTTTAATTTTTCGTAACTTTTGAGTTTTAGATTCTTGCCACTCTGACTTCTGTTTTGAATTGTCCTTACTCGATAACTAGCATGTTAAATTTATTTTCATTTCTAAGATTAAAAACTGATAGCGATTCGTTCGAAATGTTTTTATTAATTTATTAAATAGGCGTAAATATTCCTTCGTGCAATTTTTTTAGATTTAAATCACGTGAATGGCTTTAATTACTTCATTAATCAACGTGTGGTCCTTATTTTCATGATTTTTTGGGCAGCTTTTCCCGTCCATGAATTTTATTGTGTATTTAAGTCCTGCATTTCAATAAGCATTCGAATAAGCGAATGTGTTCATTATTCGATTATAATGCATATAATTATTTGCCTTGAATGAAAATTAACGTGTTGGTGAATCAGTGAGACTTCCACTCTATTTGATGGGATGAGTTCAATTCTTGCAACTCGTTTTCTTAGCTATGAATGCCTTAGTGGCTAATCGTTTTTTCTTTGAGAAGCAGAAAATGCTGTTCTTTTATTTCATAAACTAAAAGTATGCTCTATTGAAATACTGCTATGACATTATCACGCCAGGTTATTCTAATTAATTGTAATGGTTTTTATCGTTCTCGCATAAAGTAAAGGTTTATAAAGACCACTCTGTCGGTATACACAGTTTTACTGGTTCTATGCATACAAATTTTATTGATTATAATTTTCCTAGCTCTAATTTTGAACCTAATCAGTTTTTACTTCTTCCTAGAATGCTATTTTTTCCTTCTGTAAAGTGTACATGTGGTTTCTCATTTGCGCTGTTAATTGAATGCTGCAGTGACGTTACTACGCGATGGCCTATCATTAATGTTTGAGCTTATCCTCTTCTAAATATATTTCGCCAGACATAGATTTATTTTAGATATTGGAGAATTTATTTTTCGTTCACTTTTCAGTTAGAGAACGTGCTTGATTTAAGTAGTATGTTCTATTATTTTACTTTAGGAGGCACAGAACATATTGGCCCTGCAGCATGTTCAGACACCTCTGAAGGGAGGTGAGAATACAGAGTTATCCACTGGTGTGGTAAACATTGTCGGTGCTACCCCGCAGGCTCGTCATTTGCCCACTCCCAATATTCTCCTGCCCAGTCAACTCGCTGTTAATACTCCTTTTAGAACCCCACAAGTCGGTGGTAAGTGTCTATTTTACTGCTCTTTGGGTTTACTCTAATGTTTTGTATTCTAATTATGCTCCTGTCACCACAGGTCTTTTAAAAATAATATTAGTTCGCCAGGCTCGAGTTAGCACACTAAACCAAATTGGTTTTCTGTTACAGTTTATAGGTATCATGCGATAGAACATTTCTATGTAATGCATCGCATGAAGTTCTGACTTTCGTTAGAGAATATCCGGATCACGCAGGAGTCGAAATGAATTTCGAATGAGGGTCTCACAACCGATCTATATTAACTCTAATGGGCACAATAGACACTCGAAAAGTTTATTTAATGAGTTAGCTGATAATTCAATTAGTTAAGGAATAAATTGATACTTAATATCTGTTTTAAACCGTTCTACGCTTTCGCTTTGTTCCTTTTGTCTTATTTAATGGTAAATGGACAGGATATTGATGCTTTATTAGCTAAATCTGAACCAGTGTTAGAAAACTTCGCCGATTAGTTAGTTAGTGCTCATTTAAGGTATAACTAATGCATAATACTTCCTATAATGAAATGATCTCGCAAATTTCACCCTTTTTACCAAAGAGTCAGTTTACAGTTAAACATCTTTAGTATTGATAGGATTTGGTAAGCCCATTTTACCTATTAATCCCTTAAACTACTTAAATTTATCTATCAAGACTCTCTTCGTTTATCGAGTTATTGTATTGACACATACCGTATCTTGTCCTTTTTTCAGCAACTCCTGGTCCTAGTGATTCGTTGATAGGCCAAACACCGCGTCGAGATTTCCTCAATATTAATGAAGGGGACTACATGGAGGTTCGTACACACATCGTATGTATTCATTTTATCTTTGCATAGTGTGTTATAACAGTATTGCATTGTTAATGCCTGTCTTAAAAATAGATTTCTTTCGGTTACAGGGTCCTCAATCAATAAGTGCAGTGAGTCTTCACAAGAAGCTTGCAAAGCTGCCTCAACCCAAGAACAACTTTGAGATCAGTATGCCAGACGATGAGGAGGCTGAATCGGTCCTCTCAGAGCAAGTTGAAGGTTCCGAGGGCACCTCAGCTCACATTGCAGATCAAGCCGAAGTCGACAGGGCAGCTGCTCAAGCCCGTGCAGCAGCAGCTGATGCTGCATGGGCGAAGCGCAGTCATGCTCTTCAACGCGGTCTCCCTCGGCCCACAGCGGTCAACGACAGTGTACTCAGGTCCGCTGCCGAAGAACCTGGTCTCACTGACCTTCAAAAAGCTGAAGAGTTGATTAAACAGGAGATGCTCACTATGCTCCATTATGATAGTTTGCATAATCCACCACCCACTCTGCTGAATGATTTGTCGAGAAATGCGGAGGGAAAGCTGTTGAGTGCTACTGCTCAGCAGAAGAAATTGCAACAGTTAAATGCGAATCATGAGGTGTTTTTGAGAGATAATGAATATGAGGAGTTTGATGACGAAATTTTGTCCGCGGTAAGATTGCTTCTTGTCTATTCGGAGTGCTTTTTAGTGATAAATATAATTTTTCTTTTACGCAGAAACGTATCTTCTACGAGCTCTTATTTCCGAGTATTGGTTAAAATAAACAATGTTTCGATAGATAGATAGATATTACGGTGCTCTTTGTTCATTTTAATGGAGGTGAGACTGATTTTAACTGTCCTTTATACAAGTCGGACTCGAACTATCTCCAGTTGTTGAAATTCGTAATAACTACACGACTTTAATCTTGCCTATTACTGTTCTTGCATGATTCATATTTAAAGTAGGCTTTATTGTCGTTGGAAATGGGATTTTTGGATGTAAGGGTTCATCTCTTATACTTAAGAAATTCAAATGAATTTGCCCATTTTCTTAGATTTTTCATCCATATACATTAGATCTTTATTTACTTGAGACTACTACTTAAATGCCGTTTTTAATTTCTTATTTTCTATTGTCCTTTAGGCCGCAAAGGCGATAAAAGATGAAGAGAATGTTGTTCGAGCAGGAATGGGACATGGAGATGTTTCAGGGGAGGCCTACGCCAAAGTTTGGGAGGAATGTCTCTCTCAAGTTCTCCATTTGCCCCAACATCACCGTTTCACACGTGCCAACTTGGTTCCCAAACAGGAGCGTATCAATGCTGCGGAAAAGCGTCTTGAGGTACTGCGTGGTCTCATGGCTGATGAGGCCAAAAAAGCTGCTAGACAGGAAAAGAAATTGACTATTCTTCTGGGTGGTTATCAAGTAAGTTGGAATAATGGAACTCTTCAGCCCAACTTTTTCTTATGATCTATCTTTGATCAATGTATGTTCTCTGTTTATGGGTTTTAGAAATATTTTGTTCACCTTCTATAACGAGTTTGGTGAGAGATTAGTACTTTATATTCTTAATCTTTCACGGTATCATTAATAGGATGCAAATCCTCAGCTTGTTAATCCACGATCAACTGTTGTGGTTAAAGTTTAATATGCAAATATTTTAGGTTTGGAAATGTTACTTTTAGAATAAGTACTCTTGTGTCCACATTTTCCAATCTAAATATGATATTCAATTGATGGTCTATCTGATTGTTTTCGTCTGCTCCTTTAATTGAATGAAAGCCACTATTGAAATGACAAATATAATTTTGCGTTGCCAATATGCTTAGTGGATAAAAAAGTTCAGTATTTTCTCAAAAATTTTGAATTTTGGCATGTCCTTAGGAGTACTTTATAACCGAGTCCCTTCAGAGTGTGGAATGCTTGCTCATAAAGAAACCTCAAAGTTGTTTTGTATTTACTAGTGCTAATCTTTTACCATTATGTAAGCATTTGACATGTAGTAGGTACTTTTACCATGCCGTTATAAGAATGGTCAAACGAGACAATCAAGATAAGTACTTTTTCTGCAACGGTGTGCTGAATGAGTAGGGATTTCAAGATTTTTTCTCAAAAATGTGCACTTCGGTAATATTATGATGCTTGATATCATATTTCGATACCTAAACACAATGAGTGTATGTTGCAAATTGCATCTACAGATTTGCCATACCTAGATTTTGTGTTTGGCGTAAGAAGACATCCTATGGTTTGAATGGAAAAAGAAGATCAACGAATGCACCTTCATTCTGTTGTTTCTTTAGATCTTGAATTTCCTAAAGCGTTATTTAAGCGTTACATTTAATCTTCTACAGAATCGTGCACAAACACTCATCAAAGCTATCCAGGAGTCTGTTGAACAAATTGAGCAAAGCCAGATCGAGTTCTCTTCATTAGAACATCTTCGTCAGCAAGAAATTGGTGCTATTGTTCGACGAACGGATGTAAGTACTTCAAAAGAAGTAAACTTTATACGCGTAGAGATTATGGTATTAACCCTTTCTGTTGATTTATCACCTAGACCTTGGAAATTGATGTTGAACGTCAACGAAGTCGTGAAGCTGAGTTGCAGAAGATATATGCTAAACTCGCCCGTCTAAAGGAAGATCTAATCTCTACGAGGTTACAAATCAATCAAAATGCGGCTACCCCTCCACTTTTGCCAACACCGAGCGAGTCTAATGGTGTCAATGAAGTGTGAGTGTTTATAAGTAGTTAATATTGTATATTGTTGCTAAGTTCACTGTACTAATTGTCTGTAAGTAGCATTTCTAATTTATTCTTACCATTTTTAGTGATGAGGGTGGTTGGACTACTGTTCAGGCTGCAGAAAATGAGATAGTTGAATCAATGAATGCGGGAGCACAAATAGATCCGATGGAAATAGGTGTAGTTCCTCCCAGTGAGAGGAGTGTGGATTTGGACGCGGATTCTTAAGTTGCGGATTTTGTGTTGATTATTTTACTGACCCTCAAACAACTGTTTTGTAATAAAACTAAAGAAGTATAAATAATATGAACTTATTCATTGCAGTGGTGTTGTGGTTATGGAAGAATGAAGTAAGGTTTCCTTGACGGGTTTGCAGAAAATGGTGATAGGCTTTGATTGATAACTTGATTTTTTTTCTATAGTCGAAAGACCGAGAATAAGTTTTTTCACTGTGACAAGGAGGATGTAGTTTAAAGCTAATCCGTTTCATATTCAAATAAAGATGGGAGGTGGACTACCTTTCATAATCATTGGGGGGTATTTCATTCTATAGACCGGTCCTACTTCTTGAAACAATAGGCTAAGTTACTTGCATAAAAAGAAATCACTCCACTTGAGTCAACAAATAGTCAAGAAGTACTTAACATGTGTGCTTATGGAGCTAATGTCCATGTTGATGGTATCCGTGTAGGAATTGGCTTCTTCAGATTAGTGATCCCACTTACCAAGTAGACAGTGATTCCTTAATATGCAAGCGCTCCCTTAGTGTCTATTTTATTCTCTCCATTACGTGGAACCTACCGGCTAACATTAACTTAGGCTGGCTGTCTGGTAGTGTTTCGTGGCAAACAAACTTTCAGACCACAGTCCTAATCTTATATTGGCACATCGGACCCATTTAGTCACTGCTCCGGTACTTGAAGCGGTATCGAACGAGAATTAAGTAACTCCATGTTTTGTAGTCGATGGCGTAATGTTGTAGATATCCCAATTAGTAGTAGGAATCTATAAGCACAAACCCATCTCCGAGCTACCATGTTTACCTTTGCTAATGATACTGAGATCTAAAAGGTGGGGCTTTTATCTATAGCGTTTGTTCTTTGTGGTAGTATTATTTAGCAGATATCAATTAACGGCTGGCCATTTGTACCATTAAGAAGTCTGTTAAACTCTGCAACAGGGTCCCACATGGGCGATCCGAGTGTACACATAGGTACTCACATATTAGCCGATCAGAGGATTAGACATGACTGCGTCTCACAAAGAAACGTTTGTATGTAAAATCAATATTTTTATCAATAATTCAGGGTAGTCTTTTCTACCAGCTGTGAACTGTTTAAATGACAAGAGTGACTTCATTTATTTATTCAATATGACCTCGGTCCGTACTACAACAGTTAACTTGATTAAACTTAAAATAACTGTTGTGATGCGCCGCCTTGAAAATTCCTGAACCTCGTTCGTCTAAAACTATTTGACTGCTTCATAGGGGTCTACATATCTCTGGTCACCAAAAACGATATTGTCTCAGTATCCTGCAGTATCGATTTTTCAAAAATTAACTAAATGATTTTGACAGTAGTAAGGCAATGATCTCTAATAACAGGCCTTAGTTAAAATAATTGACTTATTATATCAAATGCAAATATTTCTACATTTCATTTGAGCATGAATTATCAAATCCTTCGTATCTACGTATCTTTTTCATCTTATTCTGATTATCTAAACTTGTAATTGATGACTCATCACCGATGCTCGTATATTAGTCCTCCCGTATTGTCCCCTCGTTCACATAACATATTCCTTTAAATGAACAGTTGAATTTTTTATGTTCAAAAATAAACATCAGTACAAAAAGCATTCGATATCCGAAGTGGTAAATTCGCTCACAAGTGGGTGCATGGCCACATATGCACTGTTTTCATGTATGTATTTATCAAAAGCAGCCTGCAACAGAAAGTGAGTTATTTAGAAAGTTCTCACGCTACTGAAAGGATAATTAAGTAGTGTAACATACCTTATATTTCGTGGCGCATCCGGTCATTTTACCCGGTGGTGCTATATCATTAAGAAAGAATTGTGCTTCAATTAGCATAAGACCGTAGCTATAGGCAATACGCCTCAAAACTTTACTCTCCCTATGACCAGTAGCTGCGGTCAAACTATTCGTCCATGAGGATAGATTAAGCAGGTAATGTTTGCTGCATGACCTTTGACCCCAGAGACGAAGGAGATGACGGATTAGGTAGATTGTTGCTGCACATTTTAGACTAGCTGAACACTGAGATAGAGCCATTTCCGTCAGACCGAGCTCAAAGATGTACCTCGCTAGCAGGAAATACTATTAAAAGAGAAGTTTCAGTTAGTGAAGAATATCGTTTGCTTTCGTAATAAACAATTTATTTGAACAATGCCTGTTGATAGTAAAAGAATTTTTTAATTATATGACTGACTGTTGAAGATCAAGCTACAGTGATGATCAATAAAGTTGACTGCTGAAGATCAATTCACCCCAAGATTGACGATGATTTTGTTTATTCATCCTATCTGGACTATTCGTCAAAATGTCAAGGGAGAATGCGCCCGAATATGTCTGCCTTTGGAAATCACCCGATGGATACAAAACAGCTATTCTGCTGTCTCAAATCAGGTTTGTCGACATCCTAGTTACTTCAGATTAGCTATCTAATAGATATGAATAATTAAGTCTAACTGCAAAGAGTGGCTCACCTTCTATTTCCTATTACTAACCTGTCGTTATGTATTAGAACTACGATGTACTCAGATTCTTAATGTAAAAGACCGTTAAAAAACAAGACAGTACTATCTAACTTCAGATCAATACTCAGAAAAATATAAGGACTTGAAATTAGGACAAGCTATATGTATGAGCATAAGATAGGAGTATATGATTAGAGAATATAATTTGATAATGACTTTAGGTGATATCAGTTAATATTTTCGATCAATTTTTACTGGTTGACTAATAAATATTCACAACTCTTGTACAATTCAGTTTTATTGAAGGCTAATTGAGCTTACCTCATTTTCACCGAGTTCTTCTAGCACCTCCAGCGATGCACCGATAGCAAAACCCAGGAAAGTATGCGGAATTGGACTAACGAGATCATACTCAAGAACGCTTATCATTTTCAGTTCCATTTCTGCCATCTAAAATAAAGTAAATGAAAGTAGTTATAATGTAATGACATAATGATACCTACGTCACTGCACCGGTATTTATTCAAAGACAGACTACAAAGTTTATTGAAAGTCACTTTTCGTCTCCGACAAGTAATCTTTGCCGCCATGGAAATCGCAACCATACCAAGAAGGTCATAGCGATCGGGATCTATCAGCTTACGCCAAGTATATCGATCCACCAGTACAGTAGCCAAGTGTTCAGTTTCTGTACTGAAGCCGATATGTTGCTGAAGCTGAAAATTAGGTAGAGTCATGATTACAAAATCTAATACCTGAATCATCCGATTAAAGAGATCAGCCCTCCAATCCGAAGAGATGTAACTCATTAATGGGCCATGAGGATTGTAGGTCGAAATGATCCTATCATCCCGAATAAGTTCATAATGCAAAATCTAAAACCTATTCATTATCCAAGCAGATTTACACTTCTGAGGTAGATAAAGGGTCCGGAGGAATCGGCCTTCTTGCTCTGTTGAAAATTGTTCATTTGAATATAGTTGATAGAATCTACATTCTTTCGTTTCCAGCTACCCATAAATGTGGTCATCAACTCAAGGGTTTTGCTGTAAATGACATAACCAATTTTAACAACCGGTGCCCTGAAAATTGCATCTCTTTCGTTTTCATTTAATAGTTTTTCGTTTATTAAATCTAAAAGAAAAAAATTGATACCTCCGGATAATAAGAATACTTACAACTGTAGAACTCATTCCACTCATACCAAACAACATTACATCGAATTTAAGAAGTCAAAACTCGTATTCAAAGGAGCTTATTAAAAATGTCGAAACTTTTAATCTATGAAGTCACGAATTTATTTAGGCAGAATCAGTAGACTCGCAAATTGAACTCAGAGTTTCATTCCCTTAGGGTCCGTTTCATTACTTAAATGTTAACTAAGTTATTTGAATTAGAGAAGCGCTTTGTTCCAGTTAGTGCTTATCTTTCAAGCCACCTCATTCCAACAACAAAGGGCAAGAATGTCATCTTAATATGCCAAAAGGGCTTGGAGATAAGCAAAATGAAAAATATTTTGGTCTTATAGGTGGCATTTATGGAGGCCACTATGACGAACCAGAGCAGTATATGCCTATGATCTCACCAGCCAATCAGAATGATTGCAGTATAATCACCCGATTATGGTCTATCCTTTTTATGAGTGCCTTTTCCCTGCTTGGAAAAAGAACCAGCTAACTCCCGAAGCCCTGCAAATACTATCGAGAAGCCAAATGAGCGCCCAACGTCACACTGGCGGCATAGGACTCTGTATATATTCGTGCTCCCTTCTCTATCCCGCTTTTTACGTTCAGACATTTGAATCTTTAAATTGTGCATCCTTTCTCTATTAAAGTCCTATTCTACTCAGACCATTTGCATAGTTTTTCAAATTTCTCCTGTTACTTAACATTATCGTTTTCAAACCTGTTTTTCTATCATTTTTTGCCGTCCAGTCTCAAGACTACTGCCTGCTCTGCGTTTTCCTTTATCATAAGTACTCAGTCACCGTCTCTGTCTTCCATTCTTGTGATAACGGAGGTAGTAAAAGATTGGAAGGGCAATAATTTGCCTAGTTTTCTCGTAAACAATATCTTAGCTGAAGTCTCTCAATTACTGTGAATTGAGATAGTCTGGCCCTCGAAAATAGTACAATCCTTTTCAGCGGTTTTACTATTGTCATCCATGGAGGAATACAAGTATAGCGTTTTTCAATTATGAACTTTAAATCTGCCATTCTGGAAGAAGATATGTAAATCAGCACCTTTATTCTATCCTATTATCTAATAAACCCATGTGAATTCTATTGTAGCACTGATGTATTTACCATATCAAACATGGTAGTAGATGGTCTATCAAAATTACTTAAAATATCGTACAGGATATTCTTATATTACAAAGCGAATTTTGCAAACTTACCAGTGGTAGACCTATCAGAAGTCTTACTGAAAGTTGTCATCTGTACATCTAAAACAATGACATGTAACAAATAATATATCTAAAATACATTGAAAAAAACTATTACGGAAAGCTGCTAAACTTACATTCCTTTACATTCGCATCACGAAGACGTAAACCTCTCAGTGTTAAGGTCTTGAATTCTTCATTGAATAAATAAAAGAAAATATTATTGAATAAGAGCAATTTAAATAAAGATAATAATAAGAGCTATGTAATTACTTGTTGGATTTATTTTCTGTCTGAAGACGTCCTCTCTAGAATGGACGAGGAAGGAGCTAAAGCGTGATCAATAAACAATTAGAAAAAAACACTTACTTTTCTGTTTGAGATTTGCGTTCTATCTTCGGTCTCATTTTTTGGTTTGCTTGAGATTAAGCTGAGAAGGAGAAGTCACTAAGGTAGGAGGAGGCTCGAATGGCCAGTTCTAATCTCCTGATAGAGAGGGGAGTGGAGTTCAGGTGAATTTCAGGTGCACATTGGTGAATAATGATTACAATTCACTATGCGTATCGATCGAAATAAATAAGCGGAATGATGCGGCATTATTATTTTTTTACATTTATATATTAAGATTCAACTCTAAATTAGTTAAAAGCAATGACTATGTAAATAAAGGATACTACAATACTGTGATACTCTCTCAACGTGCTGGACACAGGTTAGGAAGGCATGTAGAAGAGACAAAATGTTGACTTATTAAAATGACTCTAAATTTAACTGATTAGCTTATGAAATGTTTCGATTTTAATATCGGAATAAACAAAATTTATGTTGCAGTACTTGTGGTGTATTAATAGTCAGTCCCACCCAGTGTCTACGGCTGTGCTCACCCATGCTGTGTTTCCTGTCTCCCCTCCCCATTCACTAACGCCTATTTATTTTCTCTTACGAGTAGCTTCCCCCACATCCTCCATTCTCACAGACATGATCCTTTGTGTGTTAACAGCTTAAGCGGTTTTAATAAATAAAGTCTAATTAGTTACAATTAGTTCGTGTTCTCTCTGTTTCTCCGTTGGCCACTAGTACTTAAGCACAAACAATGAATTATTTGATTAAATATAAGTAAATGAGTACAAACTAACGCTGTCTCGTAGAGGTGGGTAATGATTCTTAATATAAATAATGTGTGATTACTCCAGAGATGGAAGATATATGCATGCATTAAAATACGTATTTTATGCTACAACTTTCTCTGTATTGAGCAGCTTTGAAGGCAGGAAGGAGTTTGACTTCTCTATTTTCGCTCACGAGGAAACAATTTTTACAAATTTACCTTTATTTATGCTTTATTCCCCTATGGCGGTATAAAATTGCTTCTTGTAAACTAATATTTTATTGCTCGAGGTTTAATAAACATTATATTAAATCAATTTGCACGTCCGGAATGATCCAAATAACTAGATAAATAGTATTGATCCTCTACAAATCATGCGAAGAGAACTTTTATATATAGAACTTTGGTAAATAAATGAAGTGTCTTGAAGAAACAGAACTTTTGTCTTCCAACTCCTTCGGGTCTGAATTAATATCTAGCGGGCACTTAGATCATGGTGCCAGAAACTATTCTTCCTAGGATTAAAAGAGCGTCGAAATGGACTAACTTTGCAGAATATAAAATTGTCCCGAATTGCTCTTTTGCCTGCAAATAGTTAATAATTTCCATATTGATTGATAGTACTTACTCGAGAAGTGTTATTACATCATTTCGTCTTTAATGTAATATGAATCAGGCTATATCTAAAACTTAGTTATTGAAAGCAAACTACGATTCAGATCTTTAATAAGACATGTAAATAGATATTCTGTTATTCTTCCGCAAGCATTAAAATAAATGTTCATTTTTACATAATAAAGGGCTATGCGAAAGATGTACGACTTTTAATGACCAATAAATGAAAATGCAGGGTTCATATTGCTGATATGAAATACAGGTTGTCGAAATCTTCACTTCATTCTTCATCCAAACATGGAAGCATATCAGCCCTCGCTATTCCGAAGTAGGCGTCTGACTTGAATTTGTTGTAGGCAGCCTGTGTAACGAAATAAGTGTAATATTAATGGCATGCTAAGTGACTAAATGTTTAGGTTTATAGTTAGAAACTAACCATAAATGGCTCGGAACAGTTCTTCGTGTAAGCTGGAATGGGACTCTGTGAAATTTTCTTGGCCTGTACGAGCATTTTCTTATAGATTTGAGCTACGCTCCTAACTTGGTCATTATAGCGGAGTTGGAGGACTTCCTGCATTTCAAAACTCATAGGTAACATTCTGTGATATAGGCATCGTATTCTCGGATCATGCTTTTCTTCATATGAACAATCACAGAATTTTCTGAAAACTTCTCGCACACAGCAGACTACTCCAGCACATTTTACTCGTGCTGAGTATGAAACCAGTCCGATATTCAGAGCACCGAGATCCAGGAGATATAAACACAGGGCTACAAACTAAAAGATAAAGGAAATAATGCCATAAAAGGAAAAAACCCGACTGTACTGTTCATTTAATTATTTAAATCAACTTATAATAGCGTAATAGAAAAGTGTCGATTTTTTTCTTTTACCAGGTAAAATGTAGTAAATTCAGCGCTGTTTTAGAGCATTTTGCTAATGCTGACTCATAACTTAAGTTTGCAATTTGACTAAGTCTCATATAGCATTACACGATAGATTCTGTAGTGTAGATTATACCGAAAAATCTATTTATAGTTGTTTCATCTGCAACCAAGGTGAAACAGAATTTGTTATTTCAACTTACCTTTTTCCACATATTCCTTTCGAAGTCCGGCATGACCTGGAGACAATGCAAGAGGAAGTAGTGCGGAATAAGCTTTTTAAAACCTTCATGAGCGAATTCGCTCTCGAATTTCTTCAAGGCTTTTCCGATCTAGAAATATAGGAAATGAGCTGAAAATCATTAATGGAAGCCTTTTAGTGGAATAAAATTTAAAAAGATGGAACACACCTCATTAATAGTGAATAATTGCTTGCTAAATTCATGAACTCCGGCGATAATATCAGGAAGTACGACTCCTTCCTTTGTCATCTTTATCGCTGATATCAGGCTTACTACCGCAATCTTTAGATAATCTCTCGGTTTTATTTTCCTATTGAGCCAAGTATATGAATCCAGGAGTAGTGTAGCTATATGAAGGGCAGTAACATCGGTATCAAAAAGTACTTGCATCTATAAAGATAGACGAAAAAAACCATTATTGTATGTTTATCTATAAAGAATGGGCATAAAGACGTAAATCATCTACAATACACACAGAAATGCAGGATGGATGTACACATTGAAACATATCTGGAAACCATAACATTCTACCAAATACACATGTTAGATGATATATTTGCACTGTCTTAACTGGCGGATAATAACTTTTTATAAGTTGCTCATTAGACGAAAAAAGGAATCAAAACAGTCTGTTAGTACAGCCCTATTTGGTCTCTATATCATAACCTCATTTCTACTCCCGTTATGCTAACATGAACAACACTGCTCAAAGAGAATGTACATATATATACTCTCTTGACTTCGAGTCAATAAAGCGTGATACCCTACCATTCACCTATATAATTAGCTTGATCTTTTCCCAAATACTTGAGCTCTTGACGTTATTTCAGTTTGAAAACTCCAAGGACTTACCCCGGTCATCCAGTCAATAGCAGCTGCACGCATTAAAGGAGACATCATAAAGTCATTTGAGACAGGGGGCAGGTACATTTGGACAAACATTTCATCGTCTTTGATATCTTTAGCACTGATCTAAAATTAAAAGTAAAAATACATGAATACTTAAAGATGGTTTCTTTTAGAAATGGTAATTTTCTTAAGCAAACAGTTGCAATACCGGTGATAAGTTACAAATTTTGAGGTAGTCATTAATGGTTTTTGAGCCTTGGGGATTTCTTGCTCGAATATAACGAACTGTGTGTCCGCCCATTCCAGGACTGTGATCTAAAATTGAAATTGAACAAATTAAATCAAGTTTAATCAAGTTCATCTTTGTTAGACCTGTGTAATTTTAACAAATTGTGTAAGGTTTGTTCAGCAGTAATAAAATATAATTTGAAAGATTTTAGATCTTATTAAGATGTACCCGCTGTAGCTACTTTATGTTTTTTCATTAAATTTGAGAGGTCATAAACTGGCATGCATTCATTAGCTAAAATGCACAAATAAACCGTCGTCTAGTAAATATAAAACATAATTGAGAGACTGATCTAATTTTGCGAACAAAAAACCTACATAAATAGTCGGATGCAGTATTTAAACGCATAAGATCTGAAACGCATTGATGTATGTCCAGTGTGCACAAAAATACATGTTAAATTGGATCTTTAACTAACTTTTTTAAATGTTCCTTTTAAAAGTTATGTTCTACAGCAGTCTTAAACAAACAAATTCTTCAAACGACAGATTAATGGAATTTGAGTTTTACTTAACGGTTAATGAATTCTTTCTAAACTAACATTAAATGATTAACATATCTTATAAAATTCTGAAAAGGACATGGCCTACCTCTTGTTTCTGGCATTCCGGGAATCATTGGAAGTTCAAGTTCAGCGCGTGTCCCTTTAAATTAAGTTATTTAATCAATAAAGTTGCATGATTGAAGATTGCATCGGCATTCCGGGTAAACAGTATCTTGCAGAAATTCATGATATATGAGCCGACATTTCCTAACAGTTGGATATAACCGTCACACGTAACCCGAACTCCAAACTCTTCAGATATAAATCCGAACGATATGAACTGATTACACTTTGAAATTTCTATTACAGGATAAGCGAAACTTTACATCCCCCAAATACGAGTGAAACAAGAAGAAAATTTTTGGTTTCGGAATTGCGATTCGTACCTTTGACACTTATGGTAACTTTTAACCTTGAGAGTATTGATTGATTGGTCAGATTTCCAGGTTGGCCCTTATCGGCCGACATGCGTCAGTGGTAATACAAAATTCTTCTCTAAGTGTCTCATTTTATCTCTAGTACCTGTGTATGATAATGCTGCATTGATCAACACGGGGTCTTACAATATCAACGCCATAATTTGATTAAAATGTCATGGAATTTCATGTATTATTTGCTAGAAATGTTACAGTTATTTAAGGGTGATAGTTGAAAAATGCAAAACGAGTATAAGCTAAAATGAATAGCCAAAACAAAGAGGAGCTAAAAACTGTACGTCCTAATTTTATTAATAAATTAATTCAATCAAATATACAAATTTCCGAACGTGTGAAAGTGTAATCAACTCATCAGGACTTAGAATTAAATTCATTCGAAGTAAATCTATCATTAATATTGGCTCAGCTCCCCAAACCATATGATAATTTCCCGTGAAATTAAATAAATTTAACTTCATTCATTTTCACAAAAATGCAAATAAATGAGCCATAACAATGTTGTGGTAGTATTCTTTACCAAGTATTTTGAATTGAGTGGGTTCTTTTGATGCCATTCGATGCATGGCGGTATTCGAATTTTCTTTTGAAAAATGAAAAACAATCTTGAATTTTTTGTGCTTTTTTTCTTTAAAGCACAATATGATTAAATTTTATTACCTCTTACTTCATTCACCTGATCATCTAAATTTATGAACAAAACACTTGAATTACATTTCGAGTCAAATATGATTTTATCTAGTTGTAATTATCTTACCGATCAATTCGATTGCGTTGACTTTTTCCGAAGGAAATTCCGAAGCTAAACATAAATACAACAAATTAATATGATTTGGAATTTACCGGGGTATATACCAGGATGCTAACTTTTGCTCTTTGATATTCGTTCTGAAACCAGTCTTTGAAATCTCGAGGAATCATAAAAAAGCGATTTCAAGGAGGTTTTTTCTCACCTGTAATTACTGAGACTATAATGCATTCCCCCATTCAACTATCCCAAATTCGAACACTATAACTCAGGATCACTTTTCACAGACTTTATTCTAGAGTTGTCTTTCTCATAAATCACTCTAAAATTTTACCCTTTGAATTCAAAAAGAAGGAGTGGCAGATTGGAGTATTTAAAATTAAAAACCGATGACCCCATGGCGCCAGTTCTTCTCTCTAATAGTGTAATTATTGTTTATAAGAGAACTCGAGCAAAAACGGTGAAGTGCAGAGCTGCCAACTGTATTTGGATGTTTTTGAAGGAGAAAGCAATACTTCTGCATCATCGACAGAATCACCGTCCTCTTGCGCAGTGATTAGCAAGGAATCCCAATGCTCAATTTTCTGCCATTTCCAGTCCTTTTAAGACAAGGATGGTTGGAATGGTACATCTCGGAATGTCACCCTTAATGCTAAAATCGGATCCTTGCGAGCCTCTTCAAAATATCGTTTGAAGAAGTGGCAGAATATGTTCTTAAGGTAGAGAAAAAATTTTAAGGACCAAATCTCCCTCCTTCATGCCAAAATTGTTTCTCCTCTGCTGTAGCTATGTACCCATTGGCCCGAATATTAAAATGTAATCTATAACTATTATTATTATTAAGCGGACATATATAAACACAATTAAACACGCTCCAATGAAACTGGTTCACTGAATTTACTTTTATCAATACATTGAACAAAAAACAGCTTAATGTATATTAATTTAGGAAAAGATACCGTTGTTATTTTAGGAGAAATCCCTTTCGTTTCATCATTTAAGTCAATCATAAGTTTATGGACAATATTATTTTTTCTATTAAAACATATATTATTTAATGACTAAGCGGAGTTAATGATAATATTAACAAAACTAGTTATTATCACGTACCGTAACATTTCTCAAAGTCAGAATTCATCATTTTATCTTCGGCCATATTTTACAAACGAATTTTGCAGAGCGTTTAAAGCAACATGTGCAAATTACACTAATTAATAACACTAAAGCAAATCTAACTGCAGATAATTACATTAACTGGAGAAAATCGATGAGCTATTAGTACGTTCACTTTGTGGAAAAGCTTCTTGATTAAGCAAAAACCTGTTTAAAAGAGATACACTGTAAATATTTTTAATGTGCAATACTTAATGCACCTGATAATCTTAAGTAGGCACTTAATGTAGGACGATAATTTGACGCCGAAAATATAACACATTGAGGTAATGTTAGGTTAAGAAATGCATAATAGACAGGTTAAAGCAGTTGCAACGCAGATGTTTGGGGTGGGGGAGCGGGTGATATAGTGCATAATATGAACATTGAATCCTATGAGGAAAAACAAAGGAGAGGTAAAAATCTCATATTTCAAGATAAGAAATTAAATGAATTCCGACTGAGGCAAAATTCAAGAATGGATATCGAATATGAGGCAATTGATTCTCCAACAGAAATCATAGAGTAAAACTGAGCTGAGGAAATGGTATTTATTTTTTTGATGATCTCCCAAAAAAGTATCAGTATTGGCTACATTTAGTGCACTCATTAAAACAAATCTATTCATTTCCACAATAGTAACTCCATAACAATTTATAATCACATCATTACTACTAATATATTTGCATTCATTTTTTCAAAGAAGGAACCTTATAATCCGATAACGTAGTCATTAGCAAAACTATAAACTGTCTTATTATTGTTAGGCAAAGAATGTATTCATTTAAAAGTTGCTTCGATCGAAAATTTAATCTAATAGAATTTTGAGATTGCAGTTCTCTATGTTAGCTTATTATATTCAAAAAATTTGTAGGGATCTACTTGGACATCGTAATTGACTGACCCAAATCCAGAACGTCCCCATCTCAACATCTGTCCATATTGGATTCAGTGCTTTAATATGCTCTATTAACCTCACATATTTTCCCCTTTTTGTCCTGAAAGTTACTTAAATTGAACTCTATTTTGACTATATTAGGTACCCCAATTTTATCACAAGATGTTCGATAAAAAATGATACTTTAATAATATAATTCACGGTATCAACTCAAGCTAATCCAGAAACCGTTCGTCTTTCCCTTTGAAAGTGAGATCTTTTAGTTTTATATTTGAGTTTGACTACTGATATCCAGTTGTTATAAACTGATTAACGTTCTTGTCTACCAAGTTAGATGTTATGAGATCAATGCTACCGGCGCACATCTAGCGATGTGGTTAATTCTGGTTAACAAGAGAGAGATAAAATATGAGTTTCTCTTAAGGGCGACTTCATAGTACATTCCTTCCAGGCGAGACTGGCACTGTGAACATTTCGTCTAATTGGCTTGGGGCTTTTTTCAAGTTAGCGTCACTTTAAGCTTAGCTCAACGTTTTAGGTCTACTGCAGTTATTGATTTAATGTTAATGCAGTAATTACAGTACCCGTTTTTTCTAAAAATTGGACAGTTAATGAATAACTATGATGAAAATACGTTGACTTTAGGCGCTTCCCTTTTTGATATAGCTTTCAGTTAAGCACAAATTTTGAACTGTTTCTTTAACAGTTATCTATTTATTTCCATCGAAAAATTTGCTATTAAAATATTTTACAAACAAAAAATGATTGAAAACTTATTTTAAGAAGTTTACATTTCCTTAAAAATGAACGAGTGACGGTAAGCCTTTGACGGAACAAAATTAGATTTACCTCGGAGAGCAAAAGCTGTATGATCTTGAGACTTCTAATCATTCGAGAGCTTGTCAAATAACTGGCGCATTATGAAGTTTGGAAACCAATCGTTCGAGTTAAAAAGTGGTCACGGATTATAGCACAAGTACATACTCAGATTGATACGAGGATCACCAAGAACTGTCATGCTAATGCCGAGTCTACAGGTTGTATGAATCAGTTTAAGAGACCACAACAGATCAGTATTCAAGAACGGCTCCATTTTTAACTGAAATCCCCTGTTATATGTACTCTTCTCATGTTCTTTTTTATAAATAATTTAATTCTAAGATAGAAAATGACCTTTTTATGAGCCTGTAGTTACCAGGGTTTTGACCTTCACCAACCTAAAGTGATGAGAACATAGGAGTTTGCATCCACACTGCCTAAATTTCACATCTCTATTTCTTTGCCTTTAAAACCAATCAAATTAGAAGCAGATTTTGATAGTCTTTCTCATGCATTATACAAATTTAGATGAATAATCTAAACGACATATTTATATAATAATATACGCAATTAATAAGCATGGATCCTATTCAGCTCTCACTTACATTAATAAGGCATTTACATACTCTATTAAAACAAGCCGATTTCAAGCCAAATAATTATTTTATATAGGCTACTAAATGAAACTACACACATATATTTTATGCGAATAAGCAGATGATGAAAATTAAGTCATTGAATATCCAAGAAATTTTACACATTGTCTTTGATTCTCCCAAGACACTTCAGTTTCTCCAAATCCTCTTTATCAAAGCTGCTTATTTTAGATTCAATTGCTATTCTATCGTGATGACTCGTCATGTATGTATTGAAGACCATCTGAAATCAATAAAGAGCATAATAAAAAATATACTCCACTAGATCGACTTCAAAACTATTAGCAAACTAACTGAATAGTTGTAAACATCTTCTTTATTCCTGAATGCAGGAACGCAGACTTCGTTAACGCTCAAAAGAGCCTTGCCATATTCGTAAGCGATTCTTCTCAATTCGTTGTTTTCTTGGAAACCAGTAAGTTGTACAAATATCTTAGGCCAGATTGCTGCCAATCGGTGTTCACAAGTGATTGCTGGAGAGCAGCAGTCACAGTGTATTCTGAGGATGAAACGAATAAACCAAATTGCTGCTGCACATCTAAGACGCGGAGAATATTTTCGTAGGTTAAAATTTTTCAGATTCATGTCCAGAATGTAGTTACAAGCATGCTTGGCCTGAAATAATAATAAAGATTAAATAATTACGATATATACAAAGAGTAAATAACAACTATTCTTAATGTACCCATTTGAGTAACTCTGGCTTATATTCATGAAGACCGTATAAAAAGATCTCAAGCCAACGAAGTGTTGTCGGGAAGTTGATATTTTCACCAACAGTTTCGCTGATATAGTCAATATCTAGAATCTAAAAGCAAATATATAATAGAATTATAAAAACTTGCTTTCGATCGTGTAACAGTTATTCCAATACTGCTTGTGAGTTTAGAGTAATCAGGCTCGGTGTATTTATCCATGTCGTGATTTTCCTTCGCCAACGTGATACAGCCGAAAACCAATTGGTTATTTAGCAGATAATTAGTCCTGCGCTTACTGAAATAGAGTTCGATATAACCAGCTGCTCGGTGAATAATACCCACAGGCAGATCCAGCCAAGTACAGTTCTTAAAAAAGAAAATATTATTTTGAAGTTCGTTACGCTCCCACTTAATCACTAAATTCAGACTATTACCAGTATGATTTTATTTATTAGATTAGTATATAGTTGTAGATCCTTGTCAAGTTCAGTTCGTTCTTCTGTAAGTACACTACTCATATAAGCTTTGTCCAATTCCGTTTCCTGTTCTATGATCTGAAACCGTAACGAACAATTAAACAAAACATATCACATTAGAAAGGGGAAGGGATTCATTTAATACCCTTATAAATCTTTCAATGTCGTCAATACATATTCTATTTGACTGAATAACAAAATCCGGCGATTCGATATCTTGCTTTGTAGGTAAGGCGTCTTCAGTGAACTGTTCAATAGTTTTGCATATATCTAGTCGAGTCTGGATCGATATATTTTTTAAGTCATTTTCGGGATGGAGAGCATAGACCAAATTTAAATGATTCGTGGCTTGTGTGATCACATTTTCTAAAAGTCATTCAAAATTAGTAAAGAGACTTTTATCAATTAGCTTATTTCTACTTGAACAAAGGATGCATATATTAGATCCAGTGGGCATTACTGTATTCAACAAACACACTTTTTCAGGAAAAAATTCAATAATAAATTCTTAGAAAGAAGTCCTTTATTTGAATTGGGATATCGATAAGTATATACTACTAACCGTAACATGAACATGACTAATATTTTGCGGTGAATATAATTAATAAACACTTCATAAACAATAAAATATTTATATCTGTAACTTTTTTAAAATATACTTACGATCATTTCCCATTTTATGTTCAGATAATTCACTACAAGAATATTTTATAAAATTACATTATAATTCTCTAATTTGAGCTTACACTTTCTCTTCTAGCAATTTTCCGTCTTCACTCATTTGGGAAGTATATTTCTTATTCAACAATTTAGAATTTATTCTGCTAATATGCGACTAATTAATCCGAAATTTATACGCTGGAATAAATTATATATAATCGTATATATATGCTATTAATTGAAGAATCGATGATCATTTTAGGGACTTTTCGATTATCAGACTAAGAACTAATACACATTTTAAATAATTCAAACGATTTAGAAATTTTGAAATGCGTATGGTAAATAAAATAATAATTAAAAAATTAAATTTGATTCGATATTTTTCTTAGGCACAGCATATATTTTTATTAAACTTGATCTAAGTACAAATATTTCCAAAAGTAAAAGAAATAACTATTATGAAAGAAGGCCATTGCATGCCGGGACGAAGTAGGTTAATGGCAGCAACCCAGAAAGACCAAGAGAGGAGGCAGACTTTATTTTTGCACAACGGGTGAAATTCAATTATTTGGATAGATAGATACCATAATATAGCCTCAGGAGGTAATAGGACGCAATCAGTTTATAATGTGCCTCTGAATACTGTATATAAACGGACGTTTATCAAAAGTAAATTAAATGGATTAAATTATGATTAAACAGCCAGCCTGTTGAGTTAAGTCTCAATGAGGGGAGGGTCTAGCGGGCCACCGGGTTGTTAAGGGTCACCAGTTTGTAGGTGAAATTGCCAACGGTAAATGAAAGAAAAGGAACTCTGAGGAATGCATAGGCCAGGTTACATTGAGTAAGCTCAGTACAGAGTCTCAAGGAAAATTAGGGAACTGAAGGATTGAACGACGAGAGATGAGACTGGCGAGCTGGGGTCCAGCTGAGGTCCACCCTGTGAGTATGTGTGTTTCATGGGAGGCTATTTATAGTCAACACTTTGGGTGTTGACTAAGCAGTGTCTGCCGAGGTATGTTTACCTTTTCCGGGTCGATGAGACATAGGCCAGCTGAGAAAACACGATGTTTGTTTAGGGAGTGCTCGGGTCACAGGAATGGTTAAAGGTTTACAGAGATAACTTGTGAGGACAGATAATTAAATTTGGTGATAATTAGGAAGACTGTAAGATAAAATATTTCAGAAGAGGGATCATCCTACGAGGGAATAAAGTGAGAAATTAAACGATACTTAATAGAAGAATTATTCTTAGAGGAACTGAGCAGCAGCAAATAAAGTCAAAATGCTAGATGTTTTTTCGATATTTTTAAGTAAGTTTACATTTATCTGACAATTATAAATTGAAAGGCTTTTAGTGAATATGAAACTATATAAAGCCAAATACTAATGAATATGACTTGCACAAATAGAATTGACAAGTTTGTTTTTTTCTATCGGATGAAGTTACTATCATCTTTTGCTCTTATTTATTTTACTTTTGGTTTCATTCACTTATATTAAAACTGATCCAAGATGTCCTCCGTATCCTTACTTAAATGATTAACGGACTTTCACCCCGTTCTGTCTTAACTGACATTAACGCTCAACTTAAACTCTACAACTAAATGTCGATAAGGGTATTGTAGGAGGGACTCGAGCCTTGAAACCACAGGACAGAAAAGAAAAAAAATTTTTTTCCATCGACCTTCACAGCTTTACAAAATGCACAAGTTCATGATAGGAAGGAGACAAAGATGATGGCTGAGTATTCATATCAGGTGATAATACAAACCGAAAAAAAATGTAGCGAAACCCTTGAGAAAATTGGGTGTAGAAAAAGTAAGAAAACCGGTAAATACAGGTTGCGTGATGAGTTAGAAAACTAGTTTAAATAGGTAAGAGCCTTAAATCAACGACGGTAGGTGTGTCCAGACACCTGGATTTTGGACATGATTTGATCACATCGCATCGTCATATGTACCCACGCCAGTTGTTCGTATGTATGATTATAGCTTGTCAGTAATTAATAAACAGCCTCTGTATAGACGTTTATAATCTCTCGTTTTTATCGTTTTTGTCAGTCAAGCAATTTTTCCAGTAAGTAATTTCTTGATTTCTTCCACCCTCCTCTACAATCACAAAGTCATTCTATTTGATATCTGATAGGAAGCCAACAAAGTAAATCTCAAAACTGTAGGGCTTATATTTGTCTCGAGATGAACATTTCACAAAGGTTGTCCATGTTATTCCCATTATCCATATCGATATGCGGGCGTACGCCCTTCTTGGAGAGCTTAACAGTAAATGGGGCCAAAAAATGTCATCTATCCGGAGGGGTTTTGATCTCCAAACATCAAAACCATGACGACAATGTATGTTTAGTTAATAAACTGTCTTGGGAGTAACTACATTGTATTTAATCTTTCTCCTGACTCAACTGCATTCTGGAGATATCTAGCGGGCATAAAACTAGACATCCTATCTTTAAAAAATATCCTAACGGGGACATTAAGTTATCTGGAAATGGATAGGATGCTTCAAATTCATTAATTCTTTATCTCCTTCGGAGTCAGTTAATTCAGTAATTAATATTTCATAAACTGGGTTGAAAAAAAGATAATTTGTATTTAGATTTGGATATCGTATGGTACAAGGTCGAACATTTTGCTTAGCAATCAACATCAATTTTAACTTTTTCTTCAATACAATGGACCGCTGCCATGTACTGCTTTGTCTTGCTCCAACCGCTGGGTTTTCTTTCTTCTTTCGTGGACTTCATCCAGAAGACATCGAGTAGTCATGTGTGTATTAAGGTCTTCCCTTTTATACAATAATAAATGAGCATTGAGCACTAATAAACAATTATTCTGATCACCTATCAGACTGCATAATAATTTCAAACAGAACTGCCAACCGAAATGTCAATTAAAGATGAATTACTGGGCCCATAAAACCATCCAATTACTCAAATTAATTGTCCCCGATAACATCACAAGACATACCTCCTGGCACCTATATGACTTTACTAACTTTCCCCAATTTGAAAGGAGCCTCGACTACCAATTTAGCAGTCCCGCATTGTGGTTGTATTTAAAGCGTCCGAGCTTATAAATAAGCACCAAAACATAACGACACAGGATCAAATGGATTGTGAGTTATTTAGGTCACAAAATTGATACCTGTCATCTAAAAATAATGCGATAAATAACGTGCGTGTTTTAAGTAAATAAATGTCAATGTTAAAAAATAAATCTTAGCCTTCGTTAACGTCTCATTGATAATGCGATAAATTAAGTCTACACTTTTCTTTAAAAACCAATGTCGATATCTATAAGCAACCTGTTCGATGTAAATTATCCACAATGCGGTATCGTTGAATTGAGCTCACATCGATTTTCTGCATTTATTCACAGGCGTTCATGTCTGTATCGTCATTCTTATTCTGTTGTTGTTTTTCTTCTTGAAAACTGCATTGTATCTTACACTGGGGGACTTTGTTATAGTTATTCACTGTTAATGAATTAATTCAATACATTCGTAAGGGCATTCAATTACAATGGTGTTTCAATAAGTTCAGTGTTTTTAAATATGGCACCTCAACTGATTGCTTAATTAGTCACTTTTACCGTCGGGTACGTCCGAAAAACATCTCAGAAGCTTCTGTGTATCCTAGTATTCCGCCTTTTTTCATGCAGCCTTTCTCTTATTTAAGCTTATTTGGTAACTTAATTTACTTGCCATTTTAACGTTACTTTTATTTTATTACTCTGCATGTGCACTGTTTATTGATTTACCACATTAAAATATATCAATATATATATATATATATATGTGCTAATTAATAATCGGAGAAGTGGAAGAGTAGCTAAAGAAGTGCGGAAATAGTTTTGGGAGAGGGAAGGTGAATTTGGTCCATGAGAATCGAAACAGTTACTTCACTCTCAGAGAGAAGAACATGTGATGCTTTCAAACGATCTTTTGAATGGCTCGCACCGAATAACAAGTCAATATTACAAATAATATTCCGACGTGTAGTTTTTCAACCATTCTCGCCTTATTAAGACTTAAATCAGTAGGAAATCGGGTATTAGAAGGTCCCTTTGTTAATCGCGCTAGAGGAACATTGATCCTATCGATAACGAAAGAGGATTGTTTTCTTTTCGGTAAATATTCACATGAAGTTGGCAGTTTACACTTCACTGTTTTTGCTCGAATTCCCTTGAGATAGAGATCTACGCCATTAGGGATTTCCTTGATGTTCTAATCGATTTAGTTAGTCATGACCTTGTGCAAGCCCTCTTGCTAATTCTCCCAGGATCTAAAGACTTACAGAGAGCTTTAGAGTAAGAGAGTTGGAAAGACATTTCATAACACCTTGAAAGCGAAGATTTTCCAGAGGAAACCTTTGAGCTAGATCTTGGCTCTGCAAGAGCGCAATCCTAACAGGCTTAAATCTAATTTAATCAGATACCCTTAGCGCTACTGCATAAAGACCATGATAAAGAATTGTTTCTACGAAGATCTCGATAAGCCTTGTATTATAAATATTTTTTTCTATATGTAATTCCTCTTCCATAAATATTCTGCTACCAATCATTTGGCACTGTCCACTACAAGTACTGCTTATATAAAGTCAATAATCACCTAGTTTGGCTGATGGGGAAGGCGGTTAAAACAATTAACAAAAGTTAAGATTAGTAGACCATTTACTCCTCATAATGAGTCCAACTTCATAAGTTCTTATTTAGTCTTTCAGATCAATTTCTGTTAATACAGATCTGAAATTGCACATTTTTCCTGAAAAATTATATATCTACCTTATTAGGATATTTAAAACAGAAATACTGCATATTTCAAGAGAAAGATATGGTTCATTTCAGTTGAAATTCCTTTGCAATGATTTCCTTTGTGTGCAAAATAACACATTAGAAGTTAAAGATCAAAGCATGTCTCATTTTGCAATCATAATTACCGTCAAATAAAAAATAGCCTAGGCCTAATAACTAATTGTTATTAAGTCCATTTAATTAAAGGTGATATAAAGGATAGTATTTAAACAAAAGGTGTATAGCTTACAATGCTACATAAACTGAGGGAAATGAAGCGGATTGTGAAAGTTGAGATCTTGGTCACAAAAGCAGCGACTTGTGTTGAATTCGAGTTGTGATTGGAGCTCTTTTGTGCATCAAGCATTTATAGTTTGAGCATTTGAGAGTATTCTGTTCAGTTAAAATGAGCTATAAAGGCGCCTGTGTTGGAGTTGCTGCTATTAATCCTCAAAAGCAAAGGTTTACATCTGGTACCATTTATCCCGCGTTCCATGGGCTAGTTTACTTTCGTCTAAGCACGAATCCAAATGTACAAATTTAAAAAGTTGGGTGGTGGTGCTACTCCCATCTTTGGATTTACGGAGCTATTGATTGTTATAAGCAGTGGTTTGAAACTAGTATATTCTATTAATTTCAGGATATTACAGGTTTGCATGACCATAAAAAATCTCATGAAAACTTTTAATAATTCCTTAATAACTAAATTATCAATACTAAGGGTTTATAAGTCGCACTGGAGTTCTGATCTGAATAACATTCTATGAATATTTACATAGTGATAAAGGCATTGTAGACGTCAATAAACTTCTGGCTACCAAGATCGGCAACCCACCCAGGCAATTTAGGTATGTGGGAATGGCATGCAAGTTCACTTTTCCTTCCCAACCATTGGAAGAAAAAATGAAATAATGTTGCAAGACCGGCCATCATAATTAAAAGTGTCCAATAAGCACTACACACCGTAGACGAACCTTTGGTGCAATCCAGAAACAAATGATGAGAATTTAATCTTGAAACGTGAATTGCCCACTTAGTAAATATTAAACAACTTCGATTTAAAAAGTAAATGCAGTAAGACCCTTTGATACCTTAACGTTGCTCTTAGCTCCTTTTTGGACTTTCTGTTGATTGATTTCAGCTACGTCCTAAAGCAAAAGATCCCAAAATTTGTTTCCGTTACCACGGATAATGAGGATGGGCAGAGAAACCATTTCAGCCACCAATCACCGGCGATTTTTATTGAAATTTAAGTAAAGAACTTGCAACATGCACACGACTACTCATAGGTTTTTCATCCTGATTGCCACAGAGTGACTTACAGAGGATACAAAACCACACAACTCCCTCGTCGTACATACATTTGCGCATTCTTACATAATCAAGGTTATCATCGCTTAGTATTGACACTTTCCCCCCTTCCAATCTTTAATAACGCCTCTTACTCTTTCCTTTCCCCTCCCATTCCAGTAAGCTTATCCAGTGTATATTTTTTCGAATCAACACTTGATCCTGTCATTTGGAAAATGGCTGCTGCATTCAGTTAGCCATTAAATATATAATTAGTTGTGGCGGCATAGCTCGAGTCTAACTCGGTCGTAGTTCTAAAGCAGCATTTTTACCTACATTAATACTTCAAACTACTTACTTCCTGCGTCTTGTTTCGTTATTTATTATTCTTAAAGCTAATCAAACTGCAACCGCCCTTTCACTCCAAAAGAGGAATTAAGCTTCTTTTCCTTCCATTCTCGTTCTTAATATGTGGTTTTAAAAGCCTTTTCAATAGATTAGCGATATTTTGAAACTGATGTCGAAAGAATTGCAGATATTTGACGTAAATATGGGTTTGAGATAAGTTCTCAAACGATAAAATCTTTTTACCATCGGAATTCTATCGAGTGGAGTAGTCTTTTCTCTCTTGAGCGTAGAACTCTGCGTATGTCTCAAATATTTCCCCTTTCTTTGGACAGTTATCATGATTAGTTTGAGATAAATAGACCTCGAAAATTCCTACTACTATTTGTACCAAATACAATCATTCAGCATCTCTTTTTCATAATGGCTCAGCTGTCCCTCAGGTAAAGGTACAATTATTCAGAACCTAGCAGGAAAGAAGGAAAAAGACTTGTGGCTCAAACGGCTGCTTTTCTTTTGTGAAAATATATTACTTGTATAGGATTAAATATGTGATAAACGACTGGTTGCCGGGTTACCCAATAATTTTTTGCGATGGGTTCTTCACTATTGCTCTTAAATACACATGGTGTAGGCGTAGAAATCCAATAATCAGTAATCCTCTGCACGAGAGATAAAGATCTGTATTTCGTTCGAGTTTGCCGAAATAGTTTACTGGACTTCCTAATACCCTTCCATATTCAAACATAGGTATATTTGAGGGGTGAAGCTTTATCAGATTAATACTGCAGACACTCCAATTAGCAGTAGGATGAAATAATCTAAAACCATATTAAACTCACTTTAAAGGTGATAATCCAGTTCTAATAATATGTACTCTTGCATTTTCACCAAATGTTAAAACCAATGTAGATAATATATATGTATATATTAGTGAAATAAAATAAATCAATACATTTCAATACATCGCATTGAATTTTTCACATATTCGTTATGGTAAAAGTGTTTAATCAATATTAAACACAATGTCCTCGTATTTCAAATCGGTAAATTTGCGATCAGATGCTACAAAATTCTTGTATTTGTTGAAGGCACACTGTCGGAGATTATTAAAATTAAAAAAAACAATGAATAATGTTCTTTTATAAGTTTCGTCAAATGATTCAAAAACTATCACATACCGAAAATGGTAAATACAAGTGCTCAAGTATTTCGTGACGTCTCGTACATATGTGTATAGTTTTAATTGTATGATCAGCATAATAGTAAACTTCTTTGAGGAAGTCTTTACTCTGTATATTTCTAGTCACTTGAACCATTCTCTGTGGCCAAATTTCCATGAAATGATGTTCACAAACGTCGAATTCTTCGTCACAATTGCACTTTTTCCTGAGTATATATCGAAGTAAGTTAAGAATGAGGGCAGTCTTAGTACAGGACATTATTTGGGAGTATTTTGCATAAATCAGCGATATTTCATGTATAAATTGAAATGCATTTTTAATCTGAGGAATGATGAATATGAGGTGTTAATTATATATACCCAGTCTTTTAAATTATCCTCGAATTCAATTAAAGCAGGTTCGTAAAGATTATAGTAGTCCATCACAGTTGGACATCTGCACAGGTATCGACATGATTTTGTTTTCATTTCATTAACGTAGTTTCTTACCTATGGCATTAATGTTCTATTATGCATTAAAATAATACCTGGTTTATAGTATAAAAGGGTCCAAATTCAGGAAAACGTTGATAAATTTCTTCCAAATTTACGTTATCTCTGATGTGGTGGGCCAGAATCAAACATGCGAATGCTATTACCTCATAATCTGATGGCACTATCACATTTACAAATAGGTACGAGTCTAGCAGATCAACGGCTGCGTATAAAACATTATCTGACCATTTGAGGTTCCTTTGCAACTTAAAATACAGATTAAATATAATGGATAAGAGATCATTTTGGGTTTTTATTTCAAATGATAAAAACATACCTTTGACATCCAATCTACTGTATGTGCCCGACGAAAATGAGATACCCCACTTCTGAACCAAAAATCTGTACAATATTCAGAACTTCGGATTTCATCCATAGCTATCATTAAATCCCGTTTCTAAATATTTTTGCAATTATGATTTTTATCTCCCGAATTTACGTCTTTTATCTCTGCCAAAATGTCTTCGAAATCCACATTTTGCTCATGATAATCTTTAATTTCATTTTCCTCATCATCCACATAATATTCATCCAACCTATCTTCCTCATTCGCTGACACGATTTCAAATGCAGCAGCAATTTGTTCTTCCCTCTCAGTCTCTGCCTGTTCCATCACTTCATCGGCGTCAGTTTTGTGAAAAGATCCTGAATGGAGAGCCCGATCTAAATAAAAAAAAACAGAATTTAAAAAAAGCAGTAGTCTTTAAGATTTCACTAAAGTTCGGTAGAAATATGCCATCAATTTACATCCGATCATTGAGGTTAAATTACATCGGGCCTAGTTACTTTTTGCATAATTGACCCCCTAGGATACCCAGTGTTGACAGTGCACTGTTGGCAGTAATTAATGTGATCGTATGCAAAATTAGAGGTCACTTCCTATCGGTGCACAATCTGTCAGCGGAATGGCCAACCATGCTGGCTGAGTTTAGATAGTAAAGGAGCCGACGGAATTTGATATTCACATCAGGGAGTCTCAATGATGCCACTCTTAACTCAAGATGAGGGTTATAAACCCTTTCGTAATGTGGCTCGGTAATTGTTATTATTATTATTAACTCTTTTGAGGTAAATATCGTAATCGCCCATAATTTATATTATCCCATTTTAGTTATCCTTTTTGTCCATTCCAAATGAACTCTAATTTTTAGAATGCCATGAGAATATAAGTTAGTAATGGATTGTGCTTAATGAACGATTAAGGAAATTAAGTAGGTATTCTATATGACAAATAATTCAAATAAATAAAGGGAAACGAAATATTACATACCCTTTTTGTGTTGGGGAATTAAATTCCATTTTTTAGATATCGTTTCAAAGGTAAACTTTTCCGGCAATGGCGTGCCATAATCACTTTCATTTTCAGATTTTGTTTCAAAAGAAGTGAGCACAAGTCTAGGTCCCATCGCATCTTTGTTGAAATAATAAAATGTATATTAATATGACATTTAAATATCAAAGGACGATTAACCAACTATTGAAAACCTGCGTCCGTCATTTCGTCGTCTAAAATAAGTTAAATTGTTTTAATCATTCGGAGTAGGCAAAAAGGTAACCGACTAGATGAAATTTACAGATGAACTGTAAAAATCCCTGAAGAACAGGACCCTCTTCTACCTGCATTTCTTCCCCTCCAACTTGTTCCATTCCAACAGATTTTGTATCCATATATAAATCTCCTATAGGAATTCAAATAATAAACTAAAAGAACTGTGCGCATATTATATTCAATATTATTTTAAAATTAAACAGGGTTTTTATTACTCTTTTACTAAAACTTAAAAAATCTTGAGTCAGTCTGCTTAAAATGGAATACACCAATTCAAAGTATTAATGAATTACGTAATGAATTAATAATAATTACGGTAGTCATTACGAGGATTGTTACAATTGTTTCTTAGAGTCAGGCCAGCTGATTCTGAAGAAATAATAGAAAAATTAAGATTTTCCTGGCTCAATAAAGATGGATTTAAATAAACAAAGTCTACCGTTTATTCTGCATCCTGCTGTTATAATCTTCCTTATGTTCTGATTTCTTCTAAAATAATGTCCGGTCAAAACCTGTTCTTACGGATTTCTTTGAATTTTTGCACTCATCCCGTTAAAGTATTTCTTTTTAAAGAAGACCTTTTAACACGTATGTTAATAATTCAATGTGAAGATGAAAATAGCGTTATTAATTCATCAATATTCCATAATCATTGTAAATTGATTAATGTATTTGTACTTGAGCTTAAGTGTAGCCTGATGGAGTTATTATTCCAATTCCATCTTCTTAGAAAAATTTTAAAAAATTTCCCTATATGAAAAATTCCTGAATAGTAATTTTAAATTATTTTATCTCCAAATCCAATATTACCCTACTTCAAGATTTAAGGGGAATGTAATTGAAGAAATAAGCAAGTTCTTAATTCTCTTAACGAAACTGGACAAGGATTATCCAATTTTACAGAACTTCTCAATCGGAATATGTAACTCCTAATATATAATCATTTAATTTTAAAGCTACTTTGAAATTAATTGTCATTAAACTCAATTATTTAAATGTCTGAAGATATTATAAAACGCATTAGGGCTTGGTCAGCAAAAATACGTTTTATTAGTTTCGTTAAAATTAAAACAAATAGAATTTAGTTCATTAGGGAAAGTGAATGGTGAAAGGACCTCCACCAAAACCACAAAACCCCTATATTTTGTAACCGCAACCTAAAAGCATTTGAAAATGGCATAATGTGGTATTTGTAAAGTTCCTCTCTGCATAATGTGTGTAAGGGTTTCTTTATTTCGTAAAAGAAATATTTATAACAAATGAAATCACGGCTTTCTTTGTCCAACTCAAAAAGCAAATTAGTGAATTTCATGATCTTTTTGACGAAATAAGCGGTCTGTTCATATTTAATCAACCTGGTCAGATTTGATGGCCAAACTTCCATAAACTGATGTTCACAATTGAAATTCGGAGAACGACAGTCGCACTTCTTCTTCAGAAATATAGCGAATAAAAAAGAATAAGTACGGTTTTAGGGCATGCTGTTAATTTGCTAAGTAGCACATATACTAGGGTCAGTTTAATATGCACTGAAAAGCCGTTTTAATCTGGAGAAAATAAAAAGTAATTATGAAAGGCATATGCATGCCCGCTGTTTCATTTCTTTACTAAATTCAATTGAAACTGGCTCATAGAGCACATATTAGTCCAGTGTAATTGGGCCTTTGTAAAGGTAACGGAAAGATCTTGTCGCCATTTCATTCGAATAATTTATTACCTAACTCAGTAAAATCCTCTCATGTGGAGTTTTCAATACACTTTTTTGTAGTGCAGCATTTAAAATGCTTGTCTGTAAAGTCAAAGAGCCCAGGTTTGATGCTCATCCAATGAGCCAAATGGCCAACTGCTCTGGTTAAACTTAGCAGATAAAGGACGATCAATGATGATGCCATCCCTCTATCCAACATGAGTAATGGAAAGCGCCCTCCTAAGTGGTCCTGATATTTAGTTTTTAGTTAATTTAAATAACTAGTCTTCTGGAGACTCTGTTAAGATTGTGCCCACCGACTTTTGACAAGTCTTGACAAGTTTTAATCTGCGGGGCTGTCGTTGCGCTACCGATAATTTAAATAACTTCACTTGATTAATTGTGTAAAACTTTCTATTTCAGGAAGTTTGCATAAAAATCCTCAGGATCTCTATTTAAATTTGTTTGCTAGGCTAGGACCACACAAGCAATCTCCAAGATTTCATAATCCACTGGTACTGTCACATTCAAAAATAGTACGAGTTTGGAAGATCATCAAAATTTTATTCAGAGGGTTTCTTTTCTTTTGTAAATAAAATTTTATTGGTAAAAATGGGAAATAGATCGGTCAGTAGTGTTGATCAGATAATAATAGCTCCCATAGTAAACCAATTAATCACTAGATATCGATGAAATTTAGAAATACGAGTGAATTGAAGGAAATCTGGCAGTAATTGCAAAATTTCAACCATTTTCTAAAAAGAATTGGCTGTAATTGAAATTTAAACTCATACGTTATCCGACGCGGAAAGCATTATTGTGGACCTATTCCAAGTGGGACAAGCATTCCACCATCTCCTTACGTGTCTATAACAAAGAATTGTTCACCTACGTCTGTTTTCCTCTTTGGTGTCTTTCGGCGGTGAAGATCTAAAAAGGAATAACTTTCGATTTATTACGTGTTAAAAATATATAATACATGGGCTGAAAAGTCCCGGGCCCAACACATAGATGGCGCCACTTTTATTGCAGTCACCTTTTTCAGTTAATACTCACCTTCAAAAGACAGCTGTTAAAATTTCATCATATTCTATTCATTAGTTTGTGAATTATTGTGCTAAGAGTGATGCTACTCTTGTTGTCTTCAAAACAATGCATCAAAAACAATTCCGTATTTTCATTTTACACTGCTTCTTGATGGGAAAAAATACCGTTCAAGAGAAGCAATGGCTTGAAAAGTGTTGTGGGGACCCCGCTCCATCAGAAATCACAATAAAACGTTGATTTGCTGACTTCAAACGTGGTCGTAGGGACACCGATGATGCAGAACACAGTGGACGTCCAAATGAGGCGGTAACATCAGAAAACATTAAAAAAATCCACAAAATCGTTTTAAATGATGGAAAAGTGAAGTTGCGTGAGTTAGCTGACATCGTAAAGATATTAAAA
>CAADRB010000002.1:993245-1011288 GCA_900708905.1 Hymenolepis diminuta | reverse complement strand
CAATGGCAAAACTACATGAATTGAACTTCGAACTGCTCCCACATCCACCGTATTTGCCAGATTTGGCTCCCAGCGACCACTGGCTGTTCGCAGACCTGAAAAATGCTCGCCGGTAAGAAATTTGGCACGAATGAAGAGGTTATCGCCGAAAATGAGGCCTATTTTGAGGCAAAAGATAAATCGTTCTACAAAAGTGGTATTGAAATGTTAGAGCGGCGCTGGAATGATTGCGTTGGTCTTGATGGAGATTACGTTGATGAATAGAACTAATTTTGACCCAAAAAACTGTGTTTTCTTTGTTAGGCCCGGGACTTTTCAGCCCATGTGTTACTATACGAAATACACTCGGCATGTAGTAAAACTCTTATGTATTTTAAAATTATCTAATATAATAAACAACGTTTCACACATTTTTAGCCAAAGTTAAAACTAAATCTTCTCACCAACAACTACTTTAAGAGCCCGGTCAATTTAGGCCGAAGATATGCCGCCATAAAATAAGTGACCTTAAAAGCTACAACACTTGTTTCCAAAGCAAATGATTAGGAGTTGATTTGGAACCCATATAGGATTGGAAGAGAATATAACAGAGTAGGAACTGGAACTGGAGGGGAAGAGCAGATGACAACCATCAGTGCCACGTAAGTGAAAATGGGGATGTAATAGAGGAATTATATAAAGGTAGGCAAAGTGAATATGACTGTTATTTGTAGGATGAGGAACTAGCAAAGATCGCTTTCTCGCAATAAGACAATTGGGTCAAACTATGTAAACTATGGCCATAATTTACATTGAATCTAGTCATTGCAGATACATATTTGAATTTTAACACAACAATTGAAACAGAAGTAAAACCATTCACAATAATTCCAATTGAAGTGCCTTCATGAGAAAACTCTTAAAAATAAGAAAGTTTGTAGTATTAACCTTATTTTATTCAATACGGAAGTGAATACTAACATTCACCACTCTGACTTCCGTAGTTTAAGGCACTAGTTCCTCTATATAACCGGTGTTATGAACAGACAACGTCCTGCAGAGAGGGTTCCAGCTTGGAAATTACCAACATAATAGGCAAAACCCACCTAAGCCGTAGTTTTTTGATATTTTTAAACTTTGTTACCATAAAAAGAAGAAAAAAGCGGCGGCCTTGAAGCTGGTAAACCAGATTTTGTGACTAATCAATCATGCATAGCATGATAGTTACATGTAGATAGGAAATAAGGCCAAAATCTTGTTGATAATACTCTAAATGTTTATCTTTCCTTCCCCGCATATTTGTCGACAAAATGCTTAAATTAATTACTATGCTGTTGAAGGATGACTCCCTATGCTTTCTCAAAATTACTCTTTATCTGCATCCTCTATGAAAATACTTCAGTTTTTCGCCTACGAAGTCACAGTGATATCTTTATGTCCCCATGACTCAAACCCTTTATCTGTCATATCTAGACAAGTGTATCGATCCTCTTTTTTTCTAGAACCCTCCCGTTTCATTTGAAAGTACACCGCACTCATCTCGCGCGTGACTTCCCAAAATGACTTATATAAACGTCCTAGTATTGGCACTGAGACACACGCGCAGACGCACGCTGCCTTCTCATCGCATTTGTCCCTTATCTCTCTCTTACCCTCTTGAATCCACATTGTAGCTTGATCAATTCATTTTGGTCAAAAAAGCTCTTGATCTTCTTCTCTAGAACTGGTGTTAACTGTTAGCCGATAGCTGTTATCTTAACCCCAACGCTGTAAAGGCGGACTGAAATTTTCTCAATGAAGTGATATGGTTTGATGTAAATATATATTTCTGAATTTTCCTTAACTGTTATCTTATTACATTTTAAAGGAAATCCGTACTTTTGTGTTGTAGTAAAATCGATGTAATGCGCCATGGTCTATGAAAAATCCAAATCTCATTCACTTTGTTATAAAGTGAAAATCATGCCCAAATTTAACTGAAATAACCTTTTACCTTCAAAAAGAAGGGATTCTATCATAGATTGTAACACTTGTAGTTTGATCCAAAGGCTCAAATTTACCCTCATCACTATTAATCCAATTTTTTTCCTTCTCTGACCTTCTCTATCAACAATCCATACACTAATTTTACTGAAATAAGAGAGGAAATAGTAAAATTTGGGTCATAACACAGTAAAAAGTGACCGAGTTAGTTTTACACCTTATTGAGCCGTTGTCTAATTTTCATCTAAAATAGATGGAAGCAAATTATAGATAGAAAATTGAGATATATGTGTTATTTTATCATTAATTAATTAATCTTTTGGATTTAATAATCTGTGAAAAAGAACATAGATAATCCTATTAACAAACACTAAAACATTCAGAATAATCCCAATCAGGTCCATTCATTAGCACTTCGGCATCTCTTTACGAATACTTTATCAGCATTATATCCGAACTAATCTCTGCTTTTTATATATTCCTTTTGCATGACACAAAGAGCACAGAAGATTTGAGGTAGGCTCTCTTCCCTGCTAGTCTAAACGGACTCAGAGCATGGGTCGATGGAAAGTCAGCATGACGAGATATTTTAATATTTATGTGCTTTGCTGAGAGGCAGGATTGTGGTCATCGCGACAGCATGGCCACTCGCTCTCATCCATTGTATCCATTATGCTTCTTGGTCTGTATCTCATGAATCTTATAGACTGCATATTCTAACAATAATCTGTCTTATGTACAAATTATTCCTTAATAAAGACATGTTTGGATCAAGCTTCTTTCGTTACGTTTGACGTCAAATCTAATTCGCAATTTGAATTTCCTGACTGAACTAATCTTGTTATTCCTCTTAGTACAACTCTTCCCGCCCAACTTGCGTGCTTCTTAAAGATTGCTAGGTAAGACAGATTTTTTACGTTAAGAGACAATCAAGTTCATTCTAACATTAGACTACAAACAGCTATTTCCTCTTACTATCATAAAACATTATTAGTGCCATTGAAACCATTAATTTATTCACAAAGGTACGATACATTACTGCTATTCGAAAATAACGGTCTTTTTCATGAATGAATTGAAAATATTACCAAAAATAAAATAAAACAAATAAATAAATGAATTTTTCCCTGAAACCATATTCACGAATAAAATAAATCATGCAATTTTTTTATTACCAAATGAACTGAGGTTAATTTTTAAAAAATTTATTCCAACTTCCCAAGAGATTGGAATAACTTAAAATGAAACAATATTCAAAGTATTTTTAATTACTAAAGGAGTAATAGAGTTCATCTTCTTCCTCATCAGTAAATTGGCCAACATGTTGGGCGATTTCTTCTTGGACATTAATAAAGATCCATTTAAGTTAATTGATTAATTCAAGTTAAGTTCCAGTTGCAATTATAAGACAAACTATTAAAAGCTTCTGAAATTACTATACATCCTCTATTTTTCTCATGATTAAATTTATTTCAAAGTATTAGTGTTCTATTTACCGAATTGAACATATGCATCCTCAAATAATTCGGCATTTTCTTCTTCTGTAATTTCAGAAAAAATATTCAAAATTCGTAAAAAGTGGCAACATCAAAATTATATGAATCCAGTATAAATTGGAGCTTATTTGAGCTAATCCAAGTCAAATCTGCTATCTTAAGATCAAGCAATACCACTTCCCTTTCTCAGTTTTTCTTGATATGCAAATGATGAAGTGGAATAAAGCAATTAATAAACTGACGAATAGGGACTGGACCTCGTAGAAAATAATTTGCCAAAAATTCAGCTTACGAATAATGAAATTCGACTTTCAGAATTTGAACTAACCATTAAATAAGCTCTTCAAAACTCGAATCCGAATGTTAAATGAAGTAGTCTCAAATCATTAAGTACCCCTTCTTCATATCCCTTATTAGAAATGTATTATTATCGCTTTCAGTTGCATTCCTTCGATGAAAACTGTGAAACCTTTTGCATGGGTGGGCATTATAGTGCAATAATTTTTAATGAAATAAATGATTATATTCAACCATCCGATTTATAGAAGAGCAAACAATATAATTTTAAAATTCAGCAGGTTCTTTTTCAATTTCGTCTTCTTAAAATTAAGCGAATATTAATTATCATCAATGAATAGTTTCTATCACGTTTTCTATATGATTGGATAATTTAAAATAAACAAGCATAAACTGAATTTTTAATTATTATATGGTAATAGAACATTCTCATCCCAAGTATTTCGACTGTGGAGTTTACAGTGACATCAGGGCTGTTCAAAAGCATCGCACGCGAAAGAGAACATTCTGGAGAGCTCATCTCGGAAACTAATAGTTCATCTGAATTTGCGATTGTGTTTAGAAAAAAATCATGCGTATCCTACTTCAAATTAAAGTCAAGTATCCTGTCTAAATATTATCCACGAGATTTAGAAAACTCAAAATGAATTATTACCAATTTCTTCGACATATTCTTCATCTAGAATGTCGTGAAGAAAAGAAGTAAAATAAAATAAATTAAAATCTCGATTATAAAACAAGCAATGAGAATCATGTAAGTTAGATTCAAGCATATTATTGATATATATATATATATATATATATATATAATGCAAACGCCTAATTACCAAATGGCATATCAACTTCTTGAACATGCGGCATTTGGGCATGTTGACCAATAACCAATCCACCAGGTTGGTAATCTTAATTGTCAGGCAATATAAAAAATATTAGGTGTAAAATATAATACAGAAAAGAATGCTGCTCTCTTAATTTCTGCTCCCAGATGCAAAGTTATATGGCAATATCTTGTCAAAGTAAGAACAATACATTAACATTTATTGTATCGAATATATATACATATATAATGTACGATTGAGTTGAAATAAACTATATATTACCAATTGCTCCATTGATTTCTTGTGTTGGTTGGGGTAGAACAATATCGCCAATATGAAATACGACGTTGTCATCTATTATAAAAAACATGTTAAAATGCAACAACAAATAATAACTAATATAATAAATAAGAAGCAAGAAATATGCATTATATATTTTAGCATCACATTTAGAAGGATAAGGTAAAGAATATGCGAACGATTGCCCTATATGCATTTATCTAGGCTGTGTAAACAAATTAGTAGAATTACCAAGCAAATGCTTTAAAGTAAACGTAAAAGATATATTAAACAAATATTAAAATATAAAATATAAATACTTTTGTTTACCCATTTCTTCATCTGATTCTTGTGCATAATCTATATTAAGAAGGAATGGAGTAAAGATTAAACATTGAACAATAAATTTTAAAGGAAATATGATTGAGAAACTATAAACAATAGAAGATGTGAATTGTTTCCCTATATGCTCTTATATAGTGTGATTTGAGAGAGTGCAATACTTGTTCACTCCGACCTGGTCAGTCTCTCTAAGTATTGTGCGGCTTTTACCTCGTATTTCTACTCCAGCAGTGGCTGCTCAACGAGCAACCGCCTTATCGTACCTCATTCTGTCTGTCTACCACAATTTGAACTATCTTCGCTCAATATCGATGCCTTCCTCTTTCCTCTCAATTCCACCTTCTGCTCCCCTATTCTTTCCCCTCTCATCAATTCTTATTTGTTCAATATACACATGGTCCTATTTACCTCTTTGTCTTCTCATTTTGGGATGGCTGTTGCTTCTTGTCAGCCTCAGGAAGATCATTAGTTTTATGAGTTGATATTTAGCCTAATTTAGTCTGTCTTAGAAAGTAGATTTATTAAACAAATTAGAGTTGCTCTTAAAACTCAATGCCTACTTTTCGGGAATCTCAAGAAATTAATTGAAATGGGTCCCCAAAAATTGTAATTACGATTATGAAATAAATCGTAAAAATATTTTTGTAAATTACAATTTGGCCCATTACTACATAATATATATTCTGTTTTCCGGCAATAGTAAGATAATTTAAAAATGAAAGGGAAATGAACAATGTTTAACTACCAATATTATCTTGAACAACCACATTCTCAAGTAATTCAAAATTTTCGTCATCCATAAGACCTGAAAAGTATTCGTATTATGTCAAAAAGATTATGTTACTGTTATTCATTTCTTAATTATCAGTTAATTTTTTAAACTTTGAAGGGGTTTATAATTTACAGTTAAGCAAACGAAATAAGTTAATGACTAGTCCGTACACTCTGTGCTTGGAAATTTAAATAAATTTTTAAAATAAAATAAAATTATTCTTTAGAATCTAGTTAGCTCATCGACAGCATTTTAGTTTGAATCGACCATCTGCCTTTATCTCCAGGAGGAGACAAATCTGTCGAGATGGTGTTCCTATTGATGAACTAATTGTTATTTCTTTACATCGTGGACACGAATCCCCTCTGATAAATGGGGGGACGAAACATGAATATGGAATATTAAAAACTGAGATCTTAAACGATACTACCTGAATAAAGATAAAAAACTGATTAATTATACATCCTTAAAAACTAAAGGTGTTTTGATTTCCAAACTTTTTCTCGACTTAAACTTGTCGTTCATTACCACCTCTAACGGAATACTTTACTATTCCTAATGATCAAATACTCTCCCTGTTAATTAAAATTGGAACTTTTTGCAATATCATAATAAAAAATAAAATTTTTTGATTACCAAAGGGTTGAACGACTTCTTGAGCAAGTGGCATTTGGAAATGTTCGTTAATAACTAACCCACCAATTTGGTTTCCTTTATTATCAGAACGCAAAGGAAAAAAAGACAAATGTCATATTGCCAACAAATTTTTTTATAAAAGGAATCAATAAACACCAATAAATAAATATCAATATTATGTTTTATACTTCCTTAGAGTATTAGATTAAGTTTTAACATCACCAGTACCTTGATCGAATGCTCCTACTTGATTATTGGCAGGTTGTAATTGTTGGGGTAGAATAATCGGACCAATATGTATTACTACATTATCTTCATTATAAAATAAATAAATAAAACAAAATGATGTGTCAAAACTTAAAAAATAAAAAAATAAACTAAATAAGAACCAAGAAATAATGGAAAATTTGCATCTATTAAAGTTCAAAATATGTTTATATGCATTATTTAGTCAGTACAGATCAAATAAATAAAATCACCAACAAAGTTCATTAAATATTATTATTTATAGGAAAGATATTAAATAAAAAGTCAATTTTAAAAATTATATTTACCATCTTCTTCGTTATCTGCTTCATCATCTACATTATAAAGTAATGAAGCAAAAATTCAAAATCAGTTAATGATTAATGGAATAGATAAGATTCAGCAAATATGAATTTTCTTTTAAAATTGATTGAGAAGATCTGCTAACTTAAAATTTTTAGCCACCTCTAAGGAAAGCCGAAATGCAGCGGCAAGACCGACCCCTTTTGATTAAATATACATGTTAGTAAGTACTGAACATCGTCGATAAGCATTTGCTCCAATCTAGGGGACGAATCGTGAAATTTGTACTTTTGAACGTGAACTACCATTTAGTAAATATCGTACAACCCGAGTACAAAATCAAATTAAGTAGGATTTTTTGATACCTTGATGTTGCTGTCTGTCTTTTCGATTCCCTTCCCTTTATTATTTATTAGGTTTTCCTTTAGCCGATTTTACTTGTTTCACATAGTTAAAAATTGCAGTTTTTTGTAATACTGAAGATAATAATGACAAATAAAATCAATAATTGCAATAAATCATTTATTATTATCCATTACGGGAATATTGTTTAAGGTTGAAAATACGTGCTTAAGAGAACTAGTATGACTGGTATGACCATTTTCCCCTTTTGACCCATGAATCGTTTAGTACTCCTACATTAGGGGTTATCCTTATGGATAGCTTGTGGTAAAAAAATGCAATAAATGCGTTTGTTCAGCCTAAAATTTTACAGAGTGGCCCACGAAGGTGGCAAAATCAGACTGCTTTTGAAAGTACGCATTATTCAGTCTGTGCACAAAATTCTACTTTCAAGCACACTGATTAGATACGTAACTCAGCCTTCCCTCCAACAAATATTCCCCTTTCTTCTCCATTTCCCATGATTGTCCAATACACCGTATGTTCATCTCAATTCTCGTCCTTCTGATTCTTAAGAAAGGTTTTTGCAACCCGTCAGCCTTTAAGATCATTAGATTTTAAATGGAGTGTCTCCAAGTATAACTTAGTCAGATTTAAAAGTTGCCATATATCCTTCTGTTGGTTGAACTTGATATATTCGTGTATTAATGCATCTCCTTTTAAAGCTTCATTCTTTTCAATGAATCGCGAGCTTTGTACTGAGTTAGATAATCAACGAATTGACGAGAATATCAAATAACTTTAAGATAGACATATTAAATTACCCTCTTCTTGGTTAACCTCGTTTATTTGGGGTTGGTCAACTCCCAAAAGTGCTTGCAGTCCATTTAACATTTCATTGGCAATAAGTGGATTCCCCTGGAACGCTTGAAAATATATCAAAAGTTTCTTTTTAGTAATTGAAATTCACTAATCACAAGTGGATGCTATGAAATGCATATTAAGTAAAAGTAAACACTTTATTTTCCTAATGCTTATTTAATAATTTGTCGTAATATTTTTATATTTCAGTTACCGGGAGGAACCGGGACCATTTCCACAACTATTTGAAAAGAAATATGGAATCAAAATATTTTATAGCTGTCAAACTCTCTCTGAGAAACCATATCATATGTAGTATATTATAAGGCACAATTTACTAGGACTTATTTAAAATTTCCATTTACCGGGGGGAATATCATTCTCCTCAGGTTCGTGCACAGGTCGTGGGAATCCTTAATAAGAATACAGAAATTAAATAGTTTATTTCATAATTCTTTAAGTCACTTTTACAAATAAATCATATGAAAGGCATCTCGTGAAATTAATCAGAATTAAATATTTTTCATTACTTCGAGGACGCCATTTTGGGAAGCCAGTATAATTGCAATTATTTTCAAGATCTGTATTGTGTAGGAGTGTGCGAAAAAATAGATAAAATTCTATTAAATACGAATATGATACTGAAGTGGAAAAAATGAACTTTTATTTTGCTTTAATTAATAACGAAAATTTTTCAAATGTCATCACTTTCTTATAATTTTATTGCAATTTTGTAGATGATTTCATGATAAAAATTTATGCTTTTCAGGTATGTGACTGTTTATATCTTGCTGGATGATATTGGAAGGGATGAAATTAAATAAACTGATGGTTATAAATTAGTCACAAATAAATGTAAAATAGATAGATAACATTAAGTGAAAATCACTTTACAGTATAATTACAATTTCTGAAGACTAGGAAATTGAAATTGTATTTAATTATAAAAAAGTATGCTTATATCTTATATACGATTTGATATATATTAAAGCTGGTTAGAATTCTTCTACCGCATTTCAGAATAAATCAATTCGCCTGAATAAGGACACGTGACAGAGTCGATATTGAAGCCATATTTCTGTTGCAAATAGGGATGATGAAGAATAGAAATTGTGATTATTTGAACAAAATTTTCTCTAAGAGGCTAGTGATTTCAGCAACTAGAAATGTAATTTGTATTATTGTGACCTCACTCTGAATTGAAAATAAAGCTACCTTAAATCTGAATTAATTTATAGATTCAAACAGTAAGAAAAGCAAAAAATAAATATTTGGAGTGCTTAAATTCCTTTCCTATGATCATTTTTGCCTCTAGCCGATGATTTTACATATCTTCTAAGCCAAGCAAGAATTAATGTAAATTTTAAGGTGAAAAGTGTCCTCCTTAAGGTTTGAGCAAATATACTGGAAATATTTATCAAAGCAGTTTTCTCCGTGGCTTATCTGCGATTGCCTATCGTAAGGTGGATGTTAATAGATTAAAAGCTGTATAAAATACTGCTCGAATAATTATTTCAGGATTGCATTGCATGAGACAACTGAGTATTAACGCTTTAGAAGAAAAAGCATCCTCTGAAAAATATTACTGAACGACTGCGGAGATGAAATTAAATCTAAGCGCAAGCCTTCACAAAAAACGTTTTTATTACAAATGCTATTTAAATCTCATTTACCAAAATTGGGTACCTCTAAATCAGCACATATAAAGATTTGGTTAGGACAACTTCAAGCGGATGCTAATCAAGTATTTGGTGAGAGATAAGGTGAAATTAGGATAATCTATCCAACTTTTATCAAGCCATTATTGACTATCGGGCATAACTGAAAGGTGTGCGTAAAAGAGAATTTATATGCGTGAATTTTTAAAGCCATGAACTATTTCCAAATGAAAGTTAGACGAGAAGGCACTGGCAAATTAATCAACACAAACCCAAAGATAATCTCCTTTGTCCAGTAGATGAGAGCTACAAGAACTATATGGAAAAAGAATGGCTGTGAAATCAAACGAAATCTCGTCACCCAAATATTTCTTTTGAAGATCAGAAAAAAAAGATTGACAAGTTTAATGAACTTAAACCTGAAACGGCAGTTGACCTGATGATTCTGGAGCCCAGATGAAACAGGATTTCTCTGATTCCCTGACTCTCACTTCTACCTTCTAAACACCTCTCCCATAAGTGAACGTTTCTTCACTCTCTCTTCAATTTGAACGTTTTCCTGTAATGCAATGTTTTAGACTAAATATGGAAAATAAATAGAACTTAGTAAGTTAACTGTCGTGTCCCGAATAACTGGTTCTGATCTAAGATGTCCTGCTGTGTGAAAATTTGCCTCCTCTGGAACTAGACCGATAAATGATTTTGCGACTCCTAATTATTTTAAGTGAAAAAGCCTATTATTCACTAGAAATAGACCTTGATTAATAGTAGGAGAGATGGCAATAATTTCTAGTCATATTTCGACTAATACCGATGCTTAATTACGTCGAAATCTCTAAGCTTCTCATAATTTCATTGGTTCTTTATTAATTCATTTGATAGTATCATTGTTTGCTGCTTATTTTTTCCCTTCCAAATTTCCTTGGTCGGCTCGAATAGTCCATTTGCCAATTATAAAATCCATCAAACAGGGTAAAAATTTTAATTCATTTTTGATTTTGAAACATGGGAATATTAAATATGCTTATGACCTGTGCATGGTAGCGAATAGTATAGCTGCTGCAAAATGACAGGGTCCGAACAAAAATTGGCGCTCTCAATTCAGTGTATAAAGATGTTTGCTGAGTACATGGTGGAGAAGATATAAAATATAATGGCTATTCGTTAGAAGCAGCAAGATCTAAAAGTAAACGCCCTTACATATTAAGGATAGCAGATTAATGTTGATGGAACAGCAACTGGTGTTGTAATGCGCAGTATCCATAAAGCCAAAAAGGCTTTTAGAAATGTCTAAGGATTTTGAACATTCTAGAATGCATTTCATAACAACAGACTTAAGATTCTCATAAATATTCGGAGAAGGATAATCCCAGGATTAGTCTCTTGGAAAAACATGACATTTGAAGCACTAGCTTAACAAATATCTCAAAGAAATAAATCAGTCTAGATTTAACTTTAGACCTTTAGACTAAAACTATAAAATTTCTTTGTGTTCTTAACATAAAATGTGATTTTAATAATCAAGGTAACTATAATGTAGGTCTATAAAAAATCATGGTTTAAAACAGGAAGTCTTCGGATTGACCAATACGTCTTGTCTAAACAGTCACTAATGTCGATTACATCTCCATAGCACAAAATTCCACCTCACCGTATATTTTACCGGAAAAGTTGATCATATTTCATTTATCAGAGTTATATTAATTAATGTAAACAAATCTGCTTATTTAACCTAACACAGGAAGGACATTGTTTATCCTTGCTTTGATGATTATTATAAAAATAAAGTAGAATAAAAAGAATATATTTAAGAGTAAAATCAAGAAATTACCTTCCGCATGATCAATTTCATAGGTGTCGGTATAATAAGTCCTTTTGTAGAAAAGTTGGGTACCTACGTAAATATATAAAGATGATGTTGAAGGAACTTGAAAAAATGTTAAGACATATTCGTTGTACGAATTAAGTTCACAATATAAAACGAATTTTAACAAACTTCTGAATAAAATGAATTGAAAATAGTAAGATTTATATAACTATTATATTTAATAAAATAATAAAATCAAGTTTAAATGATTTTAAATTAAGAAATTTTATAATACTGATATTCATTTCTTTAGACATACCAGGATTTCCAATAGGTTGAAGTTTACTTAATGGTTCTTCCTTAGAATTTTCTTCAATTGGGAAATCTTGGAAAAGGAGAAATAAATGAATATTGTAGAAGTTTTTACTCATTGAAATTGCTTTCACAAATACGAAGCATATCAAACATAATCATTTAAAATATGAAAAAATCTTAGTCCAATATCTAACATTTTTAAGAATTAAGTATTTTTAATTACACGAAGTAACATTTATTGGTACACCAATCGGGTTGCATTTATTTTCTATATTTGTATGCACTAATAGGTGTGCTAGAGGAAAATTATTTAAAATGTTGTTAAACAAAAAAGAAAACATAAATATACAATAAAAAAATAGGAAAATGTATATAATACAGTTTTTTCCAATATTTGGTTTGGAAGTGGTCTTCAATATGCAGTTCCTAAGGGATGTATCACATAATTATATCCACTTCTTACGAATTCATTCCAGTTTTAAAAGTATTTTTTTATGAAAACTAATAAGTTTTAGATCTATCAATTCTGACACGTTGCAGACGTGTATCAGGGAAGACAAGATGAAGAAATCGATAACTGTTTAAGACTCATAAATTAATTAAAACCATTAGTGAATTATTATTTGCTTATATATCTTTCAATATTGCAAAGGACTTAAAACAAGTTTTATTAAATATTTATCCATATTTTTTACTAAAACAGCAATAATTTTAAAAAATTTTTCTCAACTGTTTCCCGTGAAATTTGTGATTGACCATTGGTTGGAGGAAAAAAATCACAGAAGTTTTATTTAACTTTAAATTAGAATAAGACATATGCGAATAATACAATGAAGGTATGTCTCAGGATTGCAAGCTGTTTACTGTGGACATAAACTGTAATGTTCTGATAGAAAATTAAAAAACTGCTTTTGCCTTGTAATTCAGCTTTTATCACAGATAACGTATCCTTCAAATGATCTCATCAGAGATAAAATAAAATCTGTTGTTTAATGCCATTTTCCTTTCTTCCTTTGCTTTTTTATTCTCATTATGTTTGGATACTAGGTCGTGTAGCCTAAATATTCTTGCTCTGCTTTGTTATTACTCTCTCAAACTCCATTTCCAGTAATCATTAGAAGATCTGGGAGTTAAGATAACTATGTTGTAACGGAAGTTAAAAATTAGTATGAATTAGTGGGATTAAGATCCTAGGGTGGCAATGAATCGGAGCATATTTTTGCAAAGAAATATTAAAACTCTCAAATTTTAAATGACTAGGGCAAGGAAACGTTTGGACTATTCACTGAGTTGTTGAAAATGCGAATTTGGAGAAGAGACCTACTCAAATTCTGGAAAGAAGACTATTTTTAGGGAATGAAAAACAAACATTTTTGCTTCATCTTTAAAGGAAACTAAGCAAATTAATATAAAAAGAGCTAGTAAGATTTAGCTAGTTTCCCTTCAATTAAACATCTTAAAATTGGCATGTGGCCTAATGATCGAAGAGTCCAAGCGTCATTATATCAGAGAATTCAGAGAAGATTTTAAGAAGCTTTCTGATTCACCAGTGGTAATAATTTAAAACACAAAGGCATTAGTCCAGATTATATTTGCTACTTATAACATATATAGAGCAAAAACTACAGAAATATCAAATCTAAAAAGACTTCCCGAGCCATCAAGAAATGTCTTCCCAGGGTAAAGAGGTGTCCTGGAACCACCCTTACAAGAAACCCAGATTCTATTACCTTTCTTGTTGAACTGAATTAAGCAGACATTTACAAATTAAGTAAATAGTGCACAACTAGAAACCGAAAGTGAAATAAAGCAAGACTCTCATACCTTGCCTGCACTCTTTTTATTCTTTATTTAACTAAACGTTAACCGATTTCGGTTGCCTTTCCATATTAAAAAATAAACGATTTTGCCAAGCTGTGGATTATAATAATAAGCCTAAATTATTAATACATTAACTGCTTTATACTTTCTCTAAATTCTATTATTGTTTATATAACCCCATTTATATCTTAACTATTAAAATTAAAAAAGATGGAAAATAAAATTTTATTAGAACTCAAACCTGAAATTTTTACAATATTAAATAAATTAAAGAACATTTAAATAAAATAATTTTTTATTTAAATTTCCATATAGTTGGAATAAATTAAAGAAATGGAAGTAAGAGTTTTTTTAAATTTCTAGATGAATAAAACAAATCACTTTTGTCGCGAATTGGAAATTATATTATTCTCTCCAGTAGACATCAGACTCTTCTTAATTAAATTCATCTAGAAATCTAGTGAAAATTAATGTAAACAAATGAAATAGATCTTGAAAATGATTTGGCAAACTAAAGTATAATTTATTAGTATTTAATGAAATCTATCTCATTGTACAGAAATTAGACCAATTTGAAACGAGTAAGCAATGTTTGTTTACTAACTTGTGCATCCAGTTCCTCATTTTTTTCCTTCCGCTATATTGACAGAAAATTATGAAAAATGTGAAAAGTAATAAACAAAGTTAAGTTTATTTTTAAAATCAAACTGAAATTGAATGAAAACTAAGGATATTTCACCATTGTTCTTAAAGACGATTTCAGCAAACAAACCATAAAATACAGCTTCTAAGAAACCTGTAATATTTAAAGTGATCAAGAAAAATATTTTGCAGTTACCTTGAGGGCACCTTCTGAATGGAACAGGATAGCCAATATTTTTGGGATCCGAATAAGCTAATGAATGAACACGAATGCATACGTTTGATTAAAATTCCGTTAAAAAATATGATAGAGAAAAGATGAATAAAATTATTCTAATATTTGCATGGAAAGTGGGTTTAAAAGTGTTATTTCTAAAGGATATTTTATAAATTATTTCAATTTTACAACTTTACTGCTTATTTACAATTCATTTTCTGATCCAACATTATGTTAGTGAGCTAACTGTTTAAATTTCAACGAATAGTATTATGAAAGAATAAATTAAACAAAGCCTTTGTTATATAGTGATCGCTGAAGTTTGAAATAAGCCGCTAATAAGAACGAATTACTTATTGAGTTTAGTGCAAAACTATAGCCGTTTTTTCTGTTAGTATTTGTTATGGTTAGAAGTAGAACTCTACTCCTGCAATTTAGAACAAATAAATTAATACAGTGAAAAACAAGAATTGGGGTCATATTTCTGTAATAAATATACATAAATGTGATATTAATTGTGATTATTTAACAAAAAATACCCCTGAGGAATTTATGACTTTATCCCTGATGTCTGGATCTCAAGTGTCTGATCATATGATAATATATTTTTGAGACGTGGTTGCATAAATTTGATTGACTTCAGTCTGTCTAAGGTATTTTTCGTTTTTAAATTTACAATGTCTTAACAAAATATGCGAAAATGTAATTCAATCAGAATGTATTCTCTCTGGAATTCGTTAATATTGCGCCATAGTGAGATCTAATATTAGAATAGAATCTAGTGCATCAAAGTGTCACATAACCGACAACGAAATTGGTGACTAGTTTTTGCAACGAATATACACTACGTAGGTTAAAACAATTCCAAGAAAACTGTTTCAAATTAAGTTATTTATTTACCATCAACGGCGTCGTCGATGAACTGCTTGACTGGAATTTGAGCAGTCTCATCATCAGCCAGTTGGGTAAATTCGTCTTCTATATTATTAAAGATATAAAAGTTGAAAAACGCATTAATTTTTTAAATTTTAACCGACAATTCGTTTCTATGAGTCATACTAAGAGAATCTAAAATCCGATTATTTAAACTAACCTGTGTAATAGAGTATGCGTATTACTATTTTTCAAATATATATTAATTCATGAAGGCTAGCACCATCATGCTACCTTGACAATTTGAAGAAAAATTTAGCTATGGCCTTTTGAAATTATAGACAGTTCAATGCTCCTGATTTCAGGAATAGTAAGGTTTATGAAGTACTGTCTTCTTTAACAGCTTACTTTAGACCTCCTCTCTCGGTCTTATTTTCCAATTCCTTATTCAGACGTCTTTCCATGATTTAAACTTGAAAGTATTTTGCTTACCCATGTGCAGCAAAAGCAAAATAGTTATAACCCCATAAACGTGCATCACTATAACACAAGTGATTCCATAACTATATCTTTAGCATTTGATCAATTTGGGTGTAGGCTTTCTTCTGTAAACAGATAAATATAACATGATTAAATTCTAAGATTTTCACAAGTCTTTAAGAGAAGTACGAACGAAACGCAACTGAAGCTAAGTAGAGTTGCTGGGTTCCAGACCGAAACCCTTCAATTTACCTTTTCCATCCTTTATTAATTATCATGTTCAAATCTAAATATTTCTGTCCAAATTGTATCAATAATACGACTCCTTGTTAAAGCGGACTATATATATATATCTAATTTGTTACAAAAAATTGACCCGAAAAAGGTTATTATTAAAATAATAAATATGATTACCAGTCATTTGTTCGACCTCTAGGCTTTCAGCTCGACTATTCCCTGGATAGTAAAATGGGACATTTTTTGTCAAAGCTCCTCCGTAGGAAACAGGAGAAAATGTAGAGACTTAAAACAAAATATAATCATTAAATTAGATTTTATAAGTTTCATTTAATAATACAAAGTAGGCTTTCAATCCTAACAAAATTAAAGCCTGTTAATAGGCGTTATATTAATTGTTTTAGAAAAACATTAACGTCAGTTTAAGAAAAGATTTAAAATAAGAATTATTAAATTACCGATGTGTGGACTTTGCATGTTTTCCAGAACGAGAATTTGGTCGGTTTCATCCAAATCACCTTCATCTTGGTAAACATTAGATGGGAGTGTGGGACATGGGAAAAATCATGATTTAGATCAATTAACTATTTTACGTGAATCTATTTAGTTAAAATTTGCGTGTACACAACGAATTTTCCAATATTTTAACAAAATAAACTAGAGCAATCTGATAGGTACAATTTTAATTCATTCAGTAAAACATTAAAATCAGTTTGCAATCATTTCAAAATAAGAATTTTTGAATTATCGACTTTTGAATTTGGTGTATTCTCTCGAATGAGAATTTGGTCACTTTCACCCATACCACCTACATTGCAGTAAAAAATTGAAAAAAACACTTATTTTACATGTCGCGGTTTTCGAATGAAACTACTTTATTCAAACTTAGCATAGATGAAAATTAATTTGGTGACCTGCTTCTTCTTTATATTAAAATTCCTATGTCAACTTCGCTTTCTTCATGATGCTTCTACATGTGTAGTATTTTGCTGCTGCGAATCCTCCTTCTGGTTATACAAACATGTTTCATTCCTATAACACTTATTACAACCAGATGACACAACCGTTTTGAACGGCATAGAAACCGTAACCATCATTAGAAAATTGATCATTACATCTTTAAAGGCTGTATAATAGTTTTTCGAATGACAAAAGTTTTAGCTTTAAATCACCCCCTGAATCAGTATGTGAACTCAAAATTGTAAAGGCCATGTAGGAAAAAAGGCTCGCACAAGTAAAAACCAGTGTAACACATGGGCTGAAAAGTCCCGGGCCTAACAAAGAAAACACAGTTTTTTGGGTCAAAATTAGTTCTATTCATCAACGTAATCTCCATCAAGACCAACGCAATCATTCCAGCGCCGCTCTAACATTTCAATACCACTTTTGTAGAACGATTTATCTTTTGCCTCAAAATAGACCTCATTTTCAGCGATAACCTCTTCATTCGTGCCAAATTTCTTACCGGCGAGCATTTTTTCAGGTCTGCGAACAGCCAGTGGTCGCTGGGAGCCAAATCTGGCAAATACGGTGGATGTGGGAGCAGTTCGAAGTTCAATTCATGTAGTTTTGCCATTGTTTTGACTCACTTGTCACACGGTGCGTTGTCTTCATGAAACACAATTTTTTCTTTGCCATA
>CAADRB010000002.1:976229-992451 GCA_900708905.1 Hymenolepis diminuta | reverse complement strand
GAATAGAATATGATGAAATTTTAACAGCTGTCTTTTGAAGGTGAGTATTAACTGGAAAAGGTGACTGCAATAAAAGTGGCGCCATTTATGTGTTAAACCCGGGACTTTTCAGTTTATGTGTTATTTAAGGTTGTCAGACATGAAACGAAAGGAAACAAACGTGAACACTGTATGTCGCATTCAAATCAACGAAAACGATTACCTATCAGTAGAAAAGAATGGAGGGAAAATAGGAAGAGGTGGAAAGATGAATTATGATTTTTTTCTCTCTTTCAATAAATTAGACAAAAAATTAATTCAGGGAGGATTAATTAAGAATTTTCCGAGTAGTGTCTAGCGGAAAATTAGGAAAACACAACCAAATTTTGATCATGGAGGCACAATTTGGAGGGTATGACAACGAACCAATCAACACCCCTAAAAATCTCTCAATAGATTAACTCCTTGTTTTCAGTGAATTTGAGTATATAGACATACCTATTTGGCTGGCTATCAAAAGAGTTGACTCCAAACCTTTCCATCGCATCTTCTAAAGGCAAGGGTAAGGGATATGGTAGCTAGACATCCGGAATCTGAACTTAGTAAACGCTAAATCTGGTCCCCCCTCACCTAAAGTTTGTATCAATTTCTCATAACTTTTACTTGTTACAAGATATTGAGAAGTAGCTAGTCAAGAAACATAATCTCTCTAAGATCACTTGGCTCATTCTGCGTCATCCTCGTTACATTACACTTTCTCCAATCAGTGTAACGAGTTAGAAATCATGCATTAAACTCAAACAATAAGTAATTTAAACTAAATAAAACTCGAATAATTCTAATAATTTACATTTCTATTAAAATTAGATTGTTTATTTTTAATACTATTTCTATTTTGGAATAATAATCGGAGCTTGCTGAAATTTAGGTGAGGTCTAAAATCACCTATTTTCCTTTCTAATCCTCTCCATAAATAATATATATCTAAAGTAATATATTCCTGTCCAAGAGGTATCTTTTATACGACTGTTAATTTAAAAAGATTTTTTATTGTGTATTCAATCCATGCGTTAGAATGGATGAAAACAGTTAATGAAATTAGTTTAATTACCAGTCGCTTCATAATGGTGGGGGATAGCAGCCCGAGTATCACATAGAGGGTCAAATCGAGGATTTTCCTCCCTAATGGATTCGTGGACATAAACTGGAGCTGGTGGAGAGACTGGAAAATATTTCTTAAATTATGTTTACTTTTAAAAACTATATTCACGAACACCAAATGAATTCTCCAATCGTCGTAGCAAAATAATTTGGGGCCTGTTATTAAACACTGCCACAATTTCATTCATTTAAATGCTACAATAATTTATTATTTAAAACAAATTACTTTAAAACAATTTCAAAATATATATTTTTTTAATTACCAGATGGTTCTCCTTGAAAGAGAGTTTGGTCGTTTTCATCAACTTCATCACTTTCTCCTTTTTCATAAACGAAAAATGGTATAGAAATTTAAAAGAAATAAAATTAATTTTATAGCTTGAAATAGTTTGATAGCCTTCTTGAAAATTTTTAGAATAGGCTAACTAGAAAATAACTATTTTCTTCGTTAAATGTTGCCATCTATTTAAAATATGTCCAGATAAGATTACTAAATTGGCAACATTTACCGGGATTTCCTTCAGGCAAGTTTCCTCTGAGCGGAATTTCTTCTTCCACTTTTCCATTGTTATGAATTAAATGAACTTAAAGAAATGAGAATCAAATTTATGTAAAAGAAATTGTTTTAAGAAGACACATTTATTTACTGTCATCATCGCCGAAATACGGCCAAATTGGATCATTATCTGTATTTATGTTGATATCGTCATCGTCTAGATTATCAGAAAAATTAAACGTAATGAAGTAGTTAAAAACACTAATGAATATAAAAAATACATTTATCTAAAATTAATGTGAATAAATATTAATTTACTTTAATTTCGTGAAATGTATTTTATTTTAATAAATAAAATCAATGCAAATACAAAAATCATTTGACTACCATTCCCTTGGCCAACTTCACTGGTACTACTTTGATAAGTTACTTCATAGTAAAGTTGGGGAGTTTCATCGAAGTAAAATGGAGTTGTTGGAGGAGCTTGAGTAAAAGCCGGAAAATGAAAATCAATTTTGTGAGTAGTATTTTCATTTTGAAACAAATTATGGCTGATGACTCAATAAAATGAATTATGAAATGTAAAGAGGAAGTCAGTATTTCACTCAATAAACAATATTTTCAATTAAAAATAATTTTAAAACATCTTAATATGATGATATTTTCTTTAGAAAACATGCCGGGAATTTCAACAGCTATTAGTTCTTCCATTGATTCTTCTTCATCATTGTTTTCACGTGGGTAAACTTAAAAAAATAATGAAAATAACAGAAATTGTTTCGCAATCACCTTCACAAATAAAAAATTCCTCGAACATAATAATAAAAAACACAGAATTATCCCGATAACTTTTCTAAAATTAGGCACAACTTGACAATTTATAATTACAAGGAGGAATCTTTGTTGGTAGACCAGTAAAGTTGCTATTATTTTTGGGATTTTTATGTACTAATGAATATACAGAAAGAACAATAATTTAAACATTGCTGAACGGGAAGAAGTCATTGGAAAGAAAAACTACAGTATATGTTGATACCCGATTGGGAAGTAGTCCCTAATTTGTTATACCTAAGGAAAATTTAATTCATTTGTATTATCTCTTACGATTTTATTCCGGTTTTACCATTCATTTTTGGTAAAAACTGATGTGCTTCAAATCGATTAATTTCGATAACTTACAGCGTTGTATTGCGTAATATGAAATGAGGAAATCGATACTTGCAAGAGATTCATAAATTAATTAAACTAATCAGTTAATTCCATAGGTTTTCACGCCCTTCTTTGTTAGACTGAATTTTAAACTGAATAATGATAAATTTCAGTTCTAAAAATGTTTAAATTTCATCTTCAAAATCCACTAGTATTTTTTAATTTAAAATAAATGAGAGTTTTGATTCATGATTTTGGTTCTTGGAAAAACCGTTAAAATTAGGATAATGAATGTGCAAATATGAATTGGAGCCATATTTTAGAATTAAAAATAGGTTATAAAAGATAGTGATCATTATTTATAGATGATTCAGCTAATTTTTTGTCAATCCCCTCAAGAATTAAAACTTTCCCGTGTGATTGATAGCTTCAATCATGTGCAACATATTCCAAAATCTTAACAAAAAGGCACTAAGGGATTTATAGTGTAATATTACTTGTCACCGCTTCTTACTGTACACTACATAGGAATTGGAATTAGGCTAAGCTGTCGACCTCGCAAGTCAGTTTGGAAGTACTTGCCAGAAAGTATAATAAAATAGATACACATATTGGATCGACTAGAAACCAGAATTCCAGACATTCTCAACTACAATCCCGAGTTACTTTAGTGGAGATACCAATACGGTTTCTTTCTCTCATTATTGCTTGATCCAACTTTCTGCTTTTCCAGCTCTTAAAGACCCTTATGCCTTTTCATTCTATCTTGTCTTGTCAATTGATTGTGTTATAATAAATCCTTATTTTGATAACACTTTCAGCTTCAATTCAATTAATCTCAAGATATTCAAGTAACAACTCGGATATGGTATATATTATTGCAGGTTGAATTAATAATAAAGAAACTGTGCTTTGTTTTTGAGCATTCAATTAACACAGAAAGTGCCTAGATTGGTCACCATCTGGTGCGCCTTTTATCACCTATTGTGCTTCTGACATTTTATTTCCGGTCTAACTAATCTCATTACTGCAAATAAGGACATATGATATCCAAACGAAGTTTCATCTCTCGTCCTCGGAGTCTGAACGAGTTACTAGTGAAGGATGAATTCCTTCTTCTCCGAAATATTTATCTTACGTCATCTCCATTCATCACCAAATTTGATTATCTTGTCCTTATAGTAATGTCTGTAAACTTTTAACCTTTCCTGACCCAAGCACTCCATAGACAAACATCGTGTGTCCTCAACTGGCCTATTTCTCATCGACCCGGAAAAGGTAAGCATACCTCGGACGATAGTAGCAAAGACACCGCATAGTCGGCTTTGTTATTAATCAGTCCTGTCTGCACTGGCTCTTCTTTTTCCTACAATCGTCCCGACCAATTAAAGCACGCATACAATCATATCCTTATGCGTGTCCTCACACAAAGTGTCGATTATAAATAGCCTTCCATTAGACACACAAAGGGCACACAGGGGACCCCTAGCTCGTCAGACGCATCTCCCTTTGCTCAATCCTTCTCCTCCAATTCCCTATTTTTCCTTGAGACTCTGCACTGAGGTTTATTCAATGCAACCTGGACTACGCAATCCTTGGTGTTCTTTCTTTCATTTACTGCCATCTGCCGCTACACTCGTGTAGCGATATTCATGAAGTAACGGTCATCGCAGGTCACATGATGACATCCATAAATCCCAATTTATTATTCTCACAGACTAGATAGTTGTTATTTTGATACACTTCGCTGTTTTATCTAATAATTTTAATTCTGATATTTGGCAAGTACTGCAATCCAAGTATTACAATAGGTACATATATCGACTCATTTGCAGTGGTTTCCTATTCCAATGTCTTTTCGTAGTTCTACAATGACCTTGAAAATAAAATTTCTAAATACGCTTCGATTTCTTCGGAAAAACACTGTGCCTAAGCAAGTTGTCAGCGTACGCAAGTACATTGATGCAAATATTTTCTATGGCACATTCTTCTCCCGTCATTCATGTCTATGGGGACTACCACCATCTTTATTATTCCTTAAATTATTTTTTATTCCTGAAAAGTCACATTTTACTCAAAATTACATTACTCTTTTTCAATCGGCCATCTTGAACATAAATTAACATCAGCATTCACACAAGATCTCCCTCAACAAACTCCGTGCAATTACGCAAAGCCTGCATCCACAGTCCTCAATGAAGACCTTCATCCAATGGTTTCTCTGACTTTTCTTTTAGTACAGATCGTTAGGAATTAAAGAGAGAGGGTGCACATTATATTTATTGGGATAGAAGCAAGAAAACTAACTAACTAACGTTTTCCATTAATGTATTTTAAGCTAGCAAGCATACTGATACTCAGGAATTGGAAGGATGCAGCAACCTCGCAATACCATTATGATAGTTTTGGCCGACATGGACAGTTGCGAACGCATAGTGAACCAATAGGAGGGCTAAAGTATACTCATCTGTAGTCCCATGCTATTTTAAAGGTAAGTGACCATTGTGACCAGGCGGTATACCTTGTAGGGGTAATTACTAAGAACCGGCAGCTAGCAACAACAAACAGCAGTTCTAAAAAGTTGAATACAACAGTTATGCAGCCCAAAATGTATTGATCAAACGACACTAAGGGTTCAAGAGAGCTAAGAGCGGGTCGAGGAACAAAGCCAATTAGAGGGCAGCGTAGGTGTATGACAAGCGTATGTCTGCGCGTGTGCATGGGTATAGAAAAGCAGTTTATATGAGTCGCTCGGGCAGGGACGTACGTAAGGACATGAGTGTTGTGTGCTTCTAATGAAAGGGGATGGTTATAGAAAGGAGGGAAGTAGCATGAACAGATAGAATGGTTCCGGACATCACTGTGGGAAAGCTGAGCCCTTGCAACGCTCCTTCGAGGACGTTGGAATTGGCTTATTCCGATAATTAAAATAAACCACTTGAGGACACACGATGATTATCCACACCATCACTGTGAAGTTGAGATAATTAAATCTCAGGGATTAGTGATGACAGAGATGAAAATTTCGAAGGGCATGGGGATCCACCCTCCAGCTTTTTAATGTTTCATGATCTATCTTTCTATCTTTCATACTCTTACAGACTTCTATACTCTTCCATCCTATACTCTTCCTATTTAGGCCATACTTCCTGCAATATCTTATTTGTTCTGTCATTCCGACTTTTGTGAAATAGTTAAGCTTAACTGTTTACAGACACTTCATTTCCTCCATACGCTCAATGTGCACTCATATATTATTATTAAGTTCATATGATTTTAAAAAAACGTATTAAAAACACGATCTGGAAATAGAAACATAGCCTTAAATATTACAGGGAGGCAGATAATATATACCTCTTCCATGATAGGTAAGGATACCTCTGGAACTTGAATTCCAGCTTGCTCCTATTTGTCCTGAACATCTTCAGGATACGTGAACAGTTTATTTCCATTTGAGAGCAGTTTTCAAGTTAGTTGAGGACTATTGCGCTGATTTTCATTAACAGAGGTTTGAATTCTCTTGTAGCTTCATGATCACATATTTCAAGATTCAGATACAAATTGTCTGATACCAGAATAAAGCCAGTATCTGAAAGTGGATGAGTTTAAAGAGTTGGAAGCCGCACCACTCATAGTTTTAACTTATCAGAGCTGTGTTCACCCAAGGCGAATGGTATATTAGCACCCATATAGGGATTTTTTGCATTTGCTACTATTTCGATACGAATCAGCTAATGTGTCTGTCCTTCCCAGTTTTCACCCACTCTGTGCGGATGCTTCGTTCTTATTCTCTCAATCTTTGTCATTAATTATACAGTTAGTCTCCACTTCATCCTCTAATTTTGTAAAGGCGGTTGATTTATATTCCTTTGCTGTTAGAAAATACCAGTAAATCGGTGGCATGACCAGCCATGAAATTCAATCAGGCGGTAATAAGTATCGACTATCTTGTAAATAACCTCACTCTTGAACCTGGAAGTCAACTCATTAAATTCTAAAGTTAGAACATTCATCAGAGAACTTTATTCCTCATGAGAACACGAAGAGCTCTAAATCCTCAGAGTGCAAGAGAAAAATGGTTGATTCCGGCTTTCTAACCTGCTTGTTTTTATTCCCTTCCCAGTTTCATATCCGATTAGACTATTTTGATGTTCCTCTTATCGGAATGCTGGCTTGCACTGCCATGAGCAATAATACATTAGAATAACAGTCCCATCTTACAATAACAATGAAACCGCTTATTCAACTGATAGAACTACCGGCCGGGTAAAATTTGAATAAATGTCATTCATCCTTCAAACACGTATTTCGAATTTTCTCTATTATCGTTATTGCGGGCTCAGGTGCTTTACAATTAGTGAGACAAAAAACAGGCGAGTTTTGACGAAAGACTTTAAAAAAGAGAGAGTAAGAGAGATAAGGAGATGTGGAAATGGGTTGGCAAAAAATGCAAGACGAGTAAAAAGTTAGTACACTCAAACTAGTACATTAACATGAGGCTTATCATCATCATCATCAATATCAAAAATGTCATGATTCTTCTGTGAGGACACCTGTTGTGATGAGTAGGGGGGAATCGACTTGATTGATTGCATAAAGCTTTCACGCTCAATGGAGCCATTCAGGGAGTAAAAGTCCTCTTTAGGACTTGATGAAATCCTTACTGGAATTTCATCCTCATCTCCACTTGCATCTGCATCGTATGCTCCATCTTCTACTTCTTCTTCTTCTTCAATGTTCAGGGCTTTGAGTTCTTCGTTTTGAAACTCTTTTCCGAGAACTAGTCCTTCTTCATCTAGAGTAGAACGTCTGAGAGTGACACCATTCAAACCTGGTTGATGATAGGCAATGAGATAAGTGTCTCTCCGTTCACTGAAATCAGGTCTTCGTCTAGACCTCCTTGACCCACTTTTCCGACGACATAACTCTCGGTTTGCCAGTAGAACAACACCGATAAGTATAGCTAAAAAAGCCACAATCACGAGGACAATTACAGGCAGTGCATTCCAGTTGTCATCGGACTTCTTTCGTGGAGAGGCTACTGTTGAATCATCAATTTTATCGCAAATTGAAAGACATTCATCCAGAGCAGGGAAATGGACATGTCTCAGAGAGCACATGTGACGACAGTGTCGTTTAGAATAAAGCTGCGGACAGGGTCCAGATTCGTGGGCCATTCCAATTCCAAGTTCGTTGTACCAATAAGAGCACCATAGCTCCTGATCATTTCCAAAACTATCGAGAAGGCCCTTCATACTAATACCTGAGAGATCGGACAGATTATAGGCCTTTGTGGCGACATATTCTAGATCCCAGGGTGACTTTGAGGTGGATGATATGTTTGCATAGAACTGATGGAAATCACGAATTTCAAATGATGGGGGAAGGGAATTGTCTGAGGTATTCACTGAGTAGTTGAAAATGCGAATTCGGGGTAGGAATCCGCCCAAATTTTGGAAGTAAAGCGGACTGATTGAGGGAATAAAAAAGAGAGGTACCATTTTGCCTATAACGGAGAATAGGACAAATCAATACCACAGAGGAATACATAAACAGTTAGTTAGACCGAGATAGTTACCTGATTGAACCTCCAAAACTCGGTAGCTGTCGGTGTGTTGATGACCGAAGAGTCCAAGTGAAATTACATCAGAGAATTCCGAAAATATTTTGAGAATTCTAGCGTTGTATACGTCGTGAAGATGGCGGAACACGACTGGAGAATTTTCTGGCGCGCCAATGGGAAAATGCATCACAATCAAGACCTGCAAAGATGAGAAAAATGAGACAGTTTCTAACTTGATCTACTTATAAAATTCAAGTAGTAGCAACTACAAACCTTTTGATTTTGCTGCCTGGCTGATTTCAATTGCTCGATTAGCCAGGCGAATTGACCGAGAGGGTCGGAAAGGCTAGGATTGCCAAGAGTATTACGACGGGCATAGAGTAGCCCGTTGAGGGATATGATACGGAGGGAGGTTCGATTTCCTACTTGAATGAAGTGGGAATAAAAACAGCCTAAAATAGAACGAAAGTTTGCTTATGTAACTTGCCTAGTACCCAAAAGTAAGTCAAATTCTACAATTAATTGTGCTCTAACCGGAACGTTCTGAAAACAAACACCGAATATGGCAATGGTAAGTGAATGAAAACGCTTATAATTCCCCAGCAAATAGAAATAGCAAGTGTTTGCCATTGAAATGAAAAACAATATAGGTTTTCCGTCCAATGACTATGATTGGTCATCCCACTAAGTATGCGCCGAAAGGAAACGAATCCAAGGTCTGTAATTGTAGATGTACATATTGACTGCTACACCACCAGTGTACCGAGAAATTATTATTCATTTGCCCTTCCTTAAAAATTCATCTACTCTCGCTATTGATCCCGAATTTTAGATATCTAATCTTCTGAATATTATGCTAGCATGTTGGTGAACTCACTTCAATTTCAGCCTTAAACTTCAACTTCTTCACTAGAGAGTAAAAATCAGTATAGCCTGGATGTCTCAAATGCCAACATGCAATGAAATACTAATTTCGGCCCTGTCTATGCCTTGCATCTCTTGGTCAGAAAGTTGTATCAGGAAAAATACATGATTTTACCATTTGTAGTCCAGAAGTTCCAGTCTGACATTTAAACTCAATGGCTGGAGGAAGATGTTCATATCAGATATTAATATGAAATATAAAAAAGCATGACCGAATCAGAATTACCCACTGCCATACTTGGACGAAAACGAGAATCGGGTGAAAATAAGATAAAAATGTAATAATACGAACGAAGACAACAAAATGAACCTGATGTTATCAAAACTTGAGAAAGCGGATAACCTCCGACTTCTGAAGGTCGGATGAAGCGTTCTCCTGATTCCCTCACATTTTTTAAACTCCGATTTATATTTCTTAATCATATTTACTGCTTATAATAAAATTCTTCAGGGAAAATAAATTTCCTTATCAAAAAAGCTTAGAAAGAGAGCTTTTCTTCACGATCATAGATTGACCGATTTCCAAATAATTTGGTAGTACCTTGAACAGCTGATGCATTCTGAGAGCAAATTGACCAAGGAACAGCAATTCCTAAGTCCATATTAAATGCAAATATTTTGTGCCTTTTTCCTCAATTTCGCCGGCCGTCCGAATGTCATTATAAATCTGTTTGGGGAATAATTTGATTTAGTGATTTTGTCCCTTGACTTTCAAACGCGTATCAGCAGAGTAACAAGATATATTTGTAACTGGTACAAAATTAAACTATATCCTTTTCCTGAATTGACCTGGAATCAACATATTTATGTTTGGATGCAACGATTTTCCAAATGGATTTCAAAATTAATTCTTCAAAAGTCTTATTTTTTCTTTTATTTCATCCTGCAAAATGGTCTCATCATTCGGTTTCAAAGCCAAACAAAAGAATAATGGGGATTTGTTGAAGGGTTACCTGCCAAAGGTTACCATGGTGATAAACATAACCGTTATTAACAGTACTCATGTCCTCGTATGCCGAATAACGGCGTAGATAAATATCTTAACGATTAACAATATTGATAATAATTGATTCCGGGAGCATATATTCCTGAAAGTGAATAGGAACAAACATTTCTTCTTCGTAGATAAAACAGATAATACTAAAACGTACTGTCACACAATCAATATTGAGCTTTCAAAAAGTAACTTATTAAAAGATCACCAGACGTTAAAGTGTTTAAGAACGTGTCAAATTATCTACATATTACGAACTTCAAAAACCAGTTTTTTGACTGCAAAGATGGGGATGGATCATTACCGAGGTAGTATATGGCCAACAACTCAGACACCGGTTACATAGTGCAGTGCAGAGAAGAGCAAAAAACTTCAAGCAAATGCCGATGTGAAACTCAAATTTCAGACGCAACTCACAATATGTATTCTTGTATTCTTTTCTTGGACAAGTTTTTTTAAAAAAACAACTGATTATTAATTAAATAGATTATAAAACAGTAATGTACTTCTTGATAATCTTGCTTACGAAGTAGCGCCTCAAATATTAGCAATAACTTAACAGAACTGAAAACCCAAATTATTTTATCGGGATGGGAATTGTTTTAATCTGGCTTATTTCCGCCGACGAAATTTAAGGCTTACTTGCGGATTTTCAAAGTTTTAACAACACTTGACCCAGATAGAGGAAGGATATTATAGAGCAGTTTTAAAGATAAGAGACTCAAATTCTATCACTTCTTGTTGACTAGTGTGTTGGCTATCCACATCACTAAATAAGTACACTGTTGAATATAAATCACGTGACCTCTGGCAGTGAAGATGTGAGATTATAACTCCAATTTAGGAAAGGTTGACCCAACACTTATCCTAGAAGGAGAAGTAGCATCATGGAGTTCAAATTCTATCACTCGCATGTATTAACCAGAAACAATTCCATTCATTGAATGGGGCATTGGTCAGCGTACGTCTTTCAAGTTAAAGGTCACCAGATCAATGACCATATATATATCAGTATCAATGATCAATACATATCCAATGATGTGGATGGCCAATCGCTCTGATTAATTCTGGCCAATAAGGGAGGTGACAGAATGCAAGTTTTTCATGAGTGGATCTTTGATATCTTCCCTCCATCAAAGTCAATTGTTATAAACACTTTCCTTAATGAACTTAGAACATTTTCTATTGAAGGACGACTCCCTATGTGTTTTAAGCGTTTCTACCTAGGTTGTCACTAACCTCTAGGACTTAAGTATCTCAGTCTCACAGTGGCGCTTGAAGCGTTTGACCCTGCAGCAACCTTAAGACTGCTGCCAAGCTCACAGTGGTACTTGAAGAACGCAATCTCGCGGTGACCTCAAGGTTCTCCCAGGAAACCGTAGGGTGTATTCATGTGGTTTATTTTAATTAGCAGGATGAGCCACTAAATTGGTACTTGATTGGGCGTTGCTAGAATTCACCTTCCCCAATCAGCGATATCCGGAGCCATTTCATTTATGTTACTCCTCCTCTATGACACTATATAAGATCATATTTATAAACATTCGTACACGCGATTGTCATTTATCTCTCGCATATTGCCTTTCTGTTCCAATCTCTCAGTTCTTCTCTACTGACTCATATTTTAACCGCTGTAGGCACTCAACTCTTAGTGTTCTGCTTTGACTTGGGATTGCGGTTGTCTACCGTTATTCCAATACTATCACCACAATATATACTAACAATCTAATAGGTTTCTATAACATCATCTTACAAGCTGCGAGAATGTGTTATTATGCATTAAGTGAAAGCGTAGGAATTACGGCTCACCATCACTGAATCGATTCGAATCTGCCTCCGTTTCATTAGCAATCCAATCACCCCAGAATTTGGTACTTGAACCTAGGCGGGTGCACCAGCTTTTACGAATAGGATCGTCATTCTTGACAGACATCCTATTGTCAGGAAAGACGTCATGATTGCCAAGGCTCAAAATCACCGGAATACTATCCTCTCGGTTGGGTGGAAAGGCAACTTTCAGGGCTGAGGCCACGGTCTCCATTGTAGCCTCAAAGGCTTCTAAAGTTGAAGTGGTATGCGCAACGGAGTCGCTGAAATACAAAAAAAGCATTAATATTAAGAATAGAAAAAATAATAAAAGAAAAATACTGCATGCAAATTTACCAGCAGTTCTTTTAAAATCGATAATGAAATATATACGAAATTGGCTGAACCCACTTAAAAATGTCGTACTCAGGAAAAGTGTGAGGATGACCATAGCAACATACACGGAGACCAATAATCAGGTAATCACCGAATGAACAACTCATGTCTCTAAATCATACTTTGGAGGAGAGAATTTTATCGAACGCATGTATTATTTTGTTTGCTCTAATTATTCGATGATAGCTTTTTATTAATCGTTTGTCAAGAAACAAAGGACACAAAAAGTCAATTCCATTCAGCATACCTCTATTTGGCTTCTTTATCACAACTCTGCTTCCACTCATACTGCGCTGACGCTTATCCTCTGCCCTTCCCCCTGTTCTTCCTCCCTCACTTCCTTTTTGATTTTTCAAGGCAACCTTGATCACACTGAACCATTATTTTTTCTCTTTTGAGAAAGGCTGTCGTATGCCTTTAGCCCTAAGGAAAAAGGGGATTTCTAAGCCTAGCTTGGCTGGACTCTTCAAGTAACTCTCTGACAGGCCTTAATATTACTTTAGGTCCACAAAACTGATAAAAAACGTTCAAGTATAACAAGTTCACATCTCCATGTCTGCAGAATAATGAGTGCATAATTATGACAATTTCATATCTGATGATTGTATTTTCTTAAAAGATTTATTCTGTCAATAAAGTAGATTCTGTCATATTTTATGATTTGACGCGATGAGCAATCGGCAAACTGGTTCATGCTGTATTTGTAAGCATCCCCAAAAGACCCCGATATAAACACACATTTGAGGCAGAATCAAGAATAGATTTTTAATTAGATCATCTAGCGTGTTCATACATGAACTCTACATGAGCAAAATAATTCAACTAAAGCAATCACGAAGAAATTAGCCACAATTCTTGACATCTATTAATCATCCAGTAAAAAAAAAGATGATTGATAGCGATTCTCATTCTTATTCTTATACCACGTTCACAAAAATTAAATTGAAAAAGAAATAACAATAAGGTATCAATGATCACCCACGTCTGATTTAGGGAAAATTTGTTCAAAAAGAATCCTTGTTCGTATATAGAGTTATGAAGGAAATAAATGGTGATTTAAAATCATGTTTAACACATTTGAATAACAGAAAAGTAAATACAGATAGACGCTGAAACAAAAGCTCAAAGGTAGATAAGGCGCAATAATGTGTAACCTTTAATTTTGAAAATTCAAGATAACAAACTAACTTTGGAATACGGTAGTAATGATGATTGACACAAATAATTACGAAATAATTTGCTGAGATATAAGGGTTGAATATAAGGAAAAAACACAAATAACGAATCTATGCTTAGAAGATAAATAATACGTAAATTAAATCTAACACAGTTCCACTACTCTACCGACAGGGTAAACAGATCCAGTTCGTCTTTCCAATTGTCCTCGACATATTAGACTTTTGGTTAGCAGATATTTCACTAAAAAATATGAAGCACTAATCGAATATTTCAAACCAGTTTACGCTGCATAAATGCAAGTTAGACGAAACGTTTCTTTTAGTCATTTTAGCTGATTTGACCTTAGCCACCGAAACGTCAGTCAGGTCAAGAAATAAACACTCACATTGGAGCTAAGACCTAGTACTTCTGACACATCGCATACTTGTCTACCATAGCTGAAGTAGGCATTCAATTTTTCACGGCGTTAGGGGTCTTTATTTAGCACCAAGAAGATCAAAGTACTTAATTTTATTCAAGTGGATACATTTAATTAATACCGAAATGCGTGTGTTTTCAGAGCAAAACCGAATAGGATAAATAATACAGACCTTAGTGATTTAAAAGGACGTTCGGAAGAGCGTTTGATCTCGTGATTTTAAAATGAGATAAAATTAATTCGTGTCTAATATGGTCAGAATCAATTTGTGCCTTTTTTACTTCAACAAACTATTTCAATTTCAACTTTTAATCAAATTTCCGTTAAATTTCACTTATTTAACATTTTATTCAGATTTTAAAATCACTTCGAATACTTCCTGTAATGAATTAGTCTGATCTTAATCAATTTTCCACTATGTACGTACGTATACGATAGTCAACAATCAGAGCCTGCCCCATTTGCATAAGTATTAGGAGACTGAAGGGTATGACTAATTCTAAAGGACAAAAATACATTGGGTTCCATTGCAATTGTTCTGTGCTTGTACATATACAAAAACGGAGAAATTGCTTGCCAACGAATGACCTTAAAACATTATAAACAGCTTTGTAGCAACCACTACCTTTATTTATAGAAATTGTGTTATCAGAAATCAACCTCATTCAACTACTCAATAGCATTTTTCTTTCCTTTTAAGGATATTTGCAAAAGAAATTGCAACAGTAATGAGAAACTGCTGTTTACATTTGCATTTCCCTTAATTAGTTTAGATTTTATGGCTATGCTAGACCAGGTGAAAACAGAGGAACAATTATCCTAAGACCTGATCTATTTAAATCTATATATCGACAGACACAGGTTATGTACATTAATATATATTAACTCTTAAAATAGGTTGAAGTGTATTTTACGGAACCGAGGCTTTCTTTTTACTAAGCTAAAGCCTGGAAGGGTTAGTGTCCCACGCCAATGTGGCCTAACAACCAGTCCTAATATAGCCCAAATTAAAGTTAAAGGAGGGTCATATTAAATGGGCCCTTCTTCATCGTTTTAACAGACTGTTAGTAAACAACAGGGAGATATCTAGAGCATACTCCGAGTTACACATTGAGGATAAAGAGAAAGGTTTTATCGATTGTGAGATCGCTGCAACCATAGTGACACCTCAAAAATAAACAGTCAGTTAACCAACAAAAAACACAAAACATATCAAGGTTTACTTTAGTGATTATAATATCTTAAAATATCATTGGATCAACAGAATATTTTTATCCTTATTGTCTCCAATTGAGAAATACTTTAAGAAAAAGTGCATACTCATTTTATTCAATAAGCTCACTTCTTTAAGTCCCAAATTAATGGCGTATGAGACCACTACACTTCCTATAAGCAAAAAATCAAGCAAGCCCTATCCAGACGGACCAAAATTCTGGAAGCACAGATTTACCTAACTTACTCCTTATCATCTTAAGCATCCCATTTATGAATCTAGTAAGCAATCAGTAAAGACAGTTCCCGTAAATTGAAGCGATGCAAGAGGCCTTTAAAAGTACTTAAAGCGAGAATTTGAACTCACCCAGAGAAAATGACAAAATCGGGACGGGTAGGTACCATCTTTCGAGAGGCATTGAGTGCAGAAATCCAAAGACGCAATGGAGAATCACAGTCCAAATCACCGTAAGGGCCCTTACAATTGTGATTTGTGTAGTCCAAGTCAACGTGAACGTCTGAGAAGTGCCAGAATAGACCTACTCGAGAAGAATGGGGGAAAATGAATTCGCATTTCAAGTAGCAAAGAAGCCGTAAAGTGGATGAGGAAAAAGAATATAAAGAAGAATCCGGTAATTCCATTCACACGAGAATGTTCACTTAAAACGGAAGAATGCGTAATGACCTTGGAAATTGCATACGGTTGGATATCGACTTACTCCTATTTGTTTACCTCCTTCCCTGCGTTCTGTGTATGACTTATCACTAGACTTTTGGGTAGTTTATCCATTTTTCCTGCGTTGTCTCATATCTCCACTTTGGCTTCACACTGATACTTAGTCATAACTAGTGACTAGTGTCAAGACTACCGCCTTCTTTCCGATCACATAAATAAACTGCAACCATTTTTGCCTCCTTCCCCTCCTGTGATACTGAAGTTCGTAA
>CAADRB010000002.1:949840-976202 GCA_900708905.1 Hymenolepis diminuta | reverse complement strand
ACAGCTTCTGCAACTTAACTTGAGTTAACAAATACCACCCTATCAAAGCTATATACAACAAGTATGTCCAATTAAATATATCACCACGAATTTTGCGAAGAATTGAACGGCCGCGTAGTTAATAAGATACATGCTTTCAATGCAAGCTTCGCATTAAGATCAACATCCAAAAAGCAGGGAAAATATGAAGGACAACACCACATTCTATATCAATTAAGAATGTTTATGAAAAACAGAATTTCATTGATACTTGCTTCCATTCAAAAACAAAGCTACAGGTTTGAATTTGCGTTTACGAAAGATATACCAGTAAATTTTAAGCAACTTGACTGTTATTTTAAAATCTTAAATTGATCTGCTCAAAGACTAAGGCTATATAGATAGAAAAAATTACGACAGCAAGACAAAATTGGTGCATACCTTTCCATAAAGGTCAAATAAGTACAAGGCAGACTCCTAACTAAGGAAGCGCAGTTTAATCTAAATAACGTTAAAATACAATTAGAGAAAAAAAACCGGGATATCTATCTTATTAAGAGCAATTAAGCTTAACACACATCACATCCATATACTAGAATAAAGGACAAATTAAAATTCGTTCGAGAATGAGATTGTAAATATAACTAACTTTTGATCTACAGAGTAATTACGACCTGAATGATCTAAATGACAAAAAAAAACAAGATTTACAGCCCACTTGCTTAAACAATTTAGCCTAAAAAAAGATAAACAAAAGCAAAGTGGAATTCAGTCAAAACCTTTGAAAATAACTTGTTCACTGGTTGTCTAGCCTATTAAACGACAGTGGATAAAGGGACCATCTGTAGTTTGCTAACACCGGTTTGTGAATAAACTCTATTGAGTTAACAACCATTTGAGGAATCTAATTAGAAAGCAAATGGCTTCTACAATTAGACTCTAACATGCTCCAATTTATGGACCTGACTGATAATATCAGTAAAACAAGAAAAGAATATTCTGTAAAAGAGCAAAAGTTAGTCAATAAAGATCAGTGACTAATGACTATTCTGAGTCATGCCATTTACAAAAACTACCAGAACACAATCCAACAAAAAAGCAACTTCAAGAATCCCATTTTTTAACTTAAAAAGCTTGCTACCGAACACAACAATCACATACAAATTGTCCTTGTTAAGTTCACTTGTACCCAATCGCTAGATCAAAAAGCAATAGTACAATCGATGTCAATGCAGTTGAGCTAAATTTTAAAAACTTTCTTTAATTTAGAATAATTCAGCATTTCTTTATAAGCAGCATTGAGATTGTGCACCAAAGTCTGAGTTATCGATAAAAACGGTTAGAGTTGACTTCTCAAACATCTCAGGATAGCACAAAACTGATAGCTCTTCAGTATACCATAACAGTATATGCTTCAGTATGCTTAACAGAAAGATATCGATATCAGTTTTCTTATACCGATGGAAAGTGGATTAATCATCCATAATGTTTAGCATCACAGTAGAAAGATTCGAAAACGATCTTAAGAAAGACATTGTGGTGTTTTGAGAACTACATACAAAGACCAGTAGATAAAACATCTTGACTAGATATCAATTTAGTTCGTTGTGTTAATTGCATCTCTTTGAGTAGGCAAGCGGGAATCCGAGTGAAGAACACCACAGGATTCAAGTAACAAGCTATCACATACATGAAACCTGTACTAAATCCACCAGTTTCAAAAACAAATGGTGACCTAATTCGAGCTAGATCTAGACATCAGAATGCTCAAGTTTATTAACCTGATTCAACTAAGCGATCGATCTCATTCATATTTGTCAGGACTAATTTATTTAAAACAAAAAACATTTCAATGAAAAGAACACAGACGAATTAAAGTTTTCGTGATTGTTCTCATGAGGAGATAGGTCCTGACTTATCAAATCACAGGGTATATGTTAGTTTTATTGAGTCAGTTCAATGGAAATGATTCATTAAGTTATTAAAGTAATAACAAGGTGATTAATTTACGAAACAATTTTTATACAATCAACGAAACCTAATACATGCAAAAATGTCCTCACCAAGTTCACCGTACCCTAACTACATTCAGCGAAAAAATCAATACATAACATAGTCGGTATCAGAACAATCAGAATAACCAAAGAACCATATTTTAATGCGAAAGTTTAACAAATATCTTCTAGTTTACAGTAAAATCCTAGTAATCTAACAAAAATCTTCAAACGATATTTGCCAAAAGTAAACGAACGTTCAAAAACGAAATGAGTGTCTTTTTCATTTACCAGACCATGTTTGCTAAGCAAGTACGCATTGTTTGTTCTAAAATTAGATTTGTCCAAGAAAGGACAATCAAACAAAAGTTTCTTCAATAAAAATCCAAAGATGATTTCTCCTCACTTCCTTTTGAAGTTATTCGAATGGACTAGGTTATGTGAAATCAGCGTGCTCCAAAAGAAACGCCTAATTTTACAAAGTTTAGACATTAAAAAATCAGCACAAACATATAAAGGGTGCTATTAGGATCACTCGCGCCCAACAAGCAAGAGAGGTAAGGAGTGAAAAAAGAAACCGGTTTACTTTGGCACAGTGTCTAGAGAACGATACTGTGCACAGACCGATTGCCAAATATACCCGCAGTTGACAGATATGCCCTGACGCGTATTGTGTGCGAACACACAAACCTCTCCTTCTATTTTTCATCATTCCGGTTGATTGAAACTGGTGGATGCCTCACAAAAAATGACAAACTAATGGGAAATTCAAGCTGTGAAGCGAATAGTAGAAGCTGTTCATTTCCAAGTGATCAGATGCAGTCATTAAAAGGTCAAATAAATAGTGCATGACCTAAATGGGTATTTAATTAGCTATATCAATAAACTTATACCTAAAAGGACTAATCTACCCTACGCATTCAACAGTACTATGATTGGATAGGTCCTATTTCATTCCTCTCCTCTTCATTAATCAGTGAGACCCCAAGACCTCCAAGGGTGACCCAATTTGCACTGGACAACGAAATCAGTAAAATCAGACAAGGCATATTTACAATTGCATCAAATTGGAAAGGCGTTTGTAACCGTCTCATCTAATTGATTGGGCCAAGGTCTAAAGGATAAAATCGAAGAAAATTCTGTTTTGTCAATAAAATAACGTGAAAATAATAAGTGCTCCCTCGGTTCGGGATATGCCTTGCGAAATGTTGCTTAATAGTTTAAATTTCAACGCAATTTAGAGACAGTGGAGCACAAAAACGTCAAAATATCGAGGTTCTTAAAACAGATTACAGGAAAAGTAAAATTAATGAAGCTTAGGTATAGGCAGAAATATCAAATACCGATGTGAAACTGTCAGCAGTGCCTTTACGGCACCTCATAACTATCTGCTAAATCAAAAACAAGTATCATATGAAGAAAGCTTTTAAAATCCTTCTAGTTTGTTAGGCGCACCTGGAGAGTATGAAAAATAAATGGGAACAGTTAAGATGAATAAAACAGACTTAAAACGCGAAGATCCGAAACATTAAAAGTAAATTCACTTAACTTAACGAAAATTATAGAAATATCAGGTATATTGAACGATCACTTACCATTATGGACATGGGCCTTCGATGGCAGCGATATACAGATTAGCAATACGGCAAACAAATTACTAATAACGGGATATTCCATGACCAATTTTAAAATCACATTTATATAAATATCAAATTAGAAAGAACGAATCTATTGCACATATTCAATTGGTCCTATTAATTTGGCCGCGTGAATTTTAAGGCAACAGAATATATATAGTTAAAGTTTATCTCATGAAGCAATTACAATATATTATACATTATATTATGGCCTAACAAATAACCAAAATTATTAAATTAAATTAATTGTATTAAAGTGATTTTTGTATCATTTGATATTTAAATTAAGGCTCCATAAATTTCCATTTTTGTATTAATGGAACTCGTTATTTGATGTTTGTCTCTTGCCAAAGCCGTGGCCTTAAAGTCTCTAACTTTTCAATCCTTAGATCTTAATTAATTCAGACACCAGCAGAACGAGCGGAAATAAATAAAAAACATAATTTTTCGGGTGATTACCTAATAATCGGAGTCAGTATTAATGGTTGTTCTTCAAGATCAAATATTGATAACGTTTCTTTCCCAAAGAAATTGGCTAGCATCAACTGATATAAATAACCCTAGTAACAGTAATTATTTAATGTGTAAAGAACCAACAAGGAAATTCATTTTGACTGACGAGGTGTAAATCTCAGTGCATTCGTGGCGGATTCAATAAAAAAGAAATGCGGGAGCCCTTTCAGTGAACGCCTAAACAGTTAATTTTCACGTGTGGACATGAAAGAGCCAGGTTCGTAGGACATTACAACGGTTAAAACAAAGTAAAATGTGAATTGGCTTCATGGAAATGATAAAATTAAAACATAAATAGACAAGGACGCATGACTAAAGTTACTCATGACACTAGATCAGTTAGGATGCGACAGAGAATGCCGTCCCAATTTATTGATAAATTAAGGTTTATATCTAAATGTTTCTTTCCAAGATATCTGTCACTGATGCCTTCACGTGATGATCGGGCAGTTGTGCAGGTATTTATGTGCAAACATATGCACATACACCTGGATCGTATGCAGATGATGTTGTCAAGATTTTATCGTTTCCGATCGCCAGGTGTTGATTTCCATCTGCACTCTGTAGAATAAATGAAGAATAATAACGTAACGAGGGATAAATCTAGAGGGGAGTAGCTACTCAGACATTCACACTTTCCAGTACTTTTACTGAAGCTTCCTTTCCTGAAGTAAAAGTGCAATCTAAAAATTTAAAACTTTATTTCTTTGAAGATATCCAGCAAGGATAATGATTAAAAGATATTTAGAAATACAATACATAATCGAAGGGGAATCACTGCATTAGATTGTCTGCTACATGAAATTTACAAGCCATGATGACGCCATTCAGGTGAAATCTCCACGTAATCATCATGATAATACTAGGGCGAAGTGGATCACAAATTACTAGCTGGTTCGTAATTTGGGCAACCATATTCTGAAACATCGATTATGAAAATGTAATTAATATCAATAAATAGTACGGCTACAAATAGGAAAATAAATATCATATGATTCTTTTTATTCCACCTTCAATTCCCTTTCATTCGAACGAATTTGTTTAAATTACTGTTTTAATTTGGGTCTTGTTTTGACATGGTGGTGTGAATGGCTCTTTATTATGGAGTTGCCGGATTGTACTTGTAACTAGTGCAATGTCTTAGAAAATCTAAGTGTCAATTATGGTATTCTACAGAGAAGGACAGATCTTATTAGGTTCAATCTTCCCCAGCCAATCGAAACTTAAACTAATGATAAAAATGGTCAATAAATTATGCCGAAAAATGAACTGGGAGTCAGACCAATTTTACTTTTTCTTAACTGGGTTTTTTGTAATTGATGTTTCAAAAAAGTGACGCCCTGTTCCTTGCACTTATCCAGTTACTATCTGTTAAAAATATGAACTTCTCTAATTGGCTTGAAAACTGATTTTATTTTGAATATCTAAATTAATTTGTAGGTAAATGCAAGAAGCATCACTATTACTTGCGATAATCACTTTTCGGACTTATACTTTTATGATATCTGGAGTGTAACAATTTATGCTCATCATGCTATCCCTGAATCATATGTAGATAGTAAATTTAAAGTCGAGATGAGTAACCAGAGGCTTGATAAGGTAATTGTAAAAAGGCATTCCCTTTATATAATTATGCACTTCTTTAAACTTCGATTTTTATATCCAATCTAGGGATTTATTGTCTTTATCGGACACGTGTATGCATCTGTATCCTGAAATCAGACGATGGAACAATGCTGATTTTATAAAAGTTCGCTGGCTTTCAGTATGATAGTATGCTGAGTGTAGGATATGGGGCTTTATTAGTTAATTTAACATCTTCTAAGATGGCAGCAGCTAGAAATTGTGGAATAAACATGGCGCTCATATTCATTATGGTTTTTGACATCCGATCATGCTACTTCACAATCTTGAAGACTCACAGTTGTATTGTCAGTTTTATTTTATTTGATCACTTTATCAAAAAATTCCCTTCATACTGGGCGTAAACTTTAACCGCGTTTCTTTGTGAAATTAAATTATTTACAAGTCGTCAGGATAAAAACATTAAATAATGATGATTTTATTTTACTTCTAGATTAAAGCGTCTTCCTGGGCTCGCAACTGGGACGTTCAACATAAAAATATCAGACCTAGAATGATAATTGACACAAATAATGCGGAATGGAGATGCTTTATTATACGTATTATCTTTACACCAAAACGATTTTATGGCAGTTTTACATACGAAATAGTTATTTGCAAAATTATCCCCGTCTTAGCGGGCAGTCGTACTATCATCAAATATAAAAATCCCATACTAACAGTATTGTGTTAATGAAATACGAAAATTTTAATATTTTATGAAATTATCGACACATGCGCTTTATATCACCAGTATAAATAACTTGAATGTCAACTTGACCTACGTTTTGATTGGCTGAAAATCCGCGGCTAGTATAATAATACTTTCAAGTATATTCTTTATTTTTGGAAGTTCTTCATAATGCAGTGTTTATATATTTGCAATTTATTAAATGATCTTTTTTTGCGAAACTTTGGTACAATCTTTCACTACCATAAACATTTATTCTTGTTTTTATTTTGTTAAATTATAGCTTATTCTCTTAAATAAATATATATGCGTATTTTGTCCTTTGTCACTTTAGATGTCCGGATTTGCAATTGAGATATTAATTATTCTTTTGTCCAGTTGGGTTTCAGCTCATAATGACAGGGTTATCGAACTTAGTTCAGAGTAGTTTTGCATTTATCAATGAATTATTTTGTTCTAGAACTTTTACAAAGGCCATTACTTCCCCTGGTGGTGCCCTTGTTAAGGTAAAACTTATTTTTCATCTCATTAATTTATTAGTTCTACGCACCATGGTGTGGGTACTGCCAGCGATTTGAGGGACCTTATTCCAAGGCAGCTGAAACATTGGGGAAGGTCGCACCCAGATTAATCGTCGCTCGAATAGATGGCACTCGCTTTCCCTCAGAAGCTTCCTTTGCTCAAGTCCGAGGGTATCCTACCGTTCTTCTGTAAGCTGCAGTTACTTCCTAGACGAGTACTTTATAGATATAAATCCGAAACAATTATGCGTATTCTTTTAGTTATCAGAAGTCCAGAACTGAGGAGGGAAAACATAAATTTAGTTACGAATAAACGAAGCAGTTTCAAACGTACTAATATACCAATTTATAATGTAATGATATTCAGGTGTTCTTTTTAGCTTATCGTCTTTCATGAATTTCTTATTATCAGTTGACAAATACAAGTAGAAAAGGCATAAGTCAACCTATTTATGCGCGCTCTTAATCTGTATTTACACCAATTATCCTGAAATGCATGAAAATTCTTTATTTATTCTATGCTGAATAAGGTGACATATAGCTATCTATCGGTAGATTTTCATCATTAATCAAAATTCTCCCATTTGCCTTGTTTTTACTCTCGACTTCTATTGGTGGTCTAGAATAAAACGAAATATGGACAGATACGTATTTCAAACTTAGTTCTTGCGGATATGAGACTTGAACCTATTTTTTTATTAGTGTACATTCTAAATGGGTGTTCTGCATAATTAATCTACTTTTATACTTTTGGATTAGTGGTTTTGCATTCTTTATTTTATAAATTTATTAATTCAATGATTTTAATGAGGAAATGAATTTGACCAACGGTTTCATAGGCTTCGAACTATAGAACAGAGGTCTGCAGAACTGTATAATTTATTTCTTTTCATTTTGACGTTCTTTCCCAGCCTTGACTGGTGATATTTAGTTCTATAGGTCGGAATCATGGAGACATTCTCTTCTTTATTCTTTTTCACAAACTTGTTGCATTCAAATAGTTTTTTTATTTAATAATAAATTTTTCTACTATGGTAAAGATATTACATACGGCTTTTAACTTCTAAATATCAGAAGATTACGAGTGGAAAAGGTGAGACTTATAAAGTTAAGCAAAGTGTACAGGCACGAGATGTTCGTTTGATGAGTTTTCCATAGAAATAAATTCTATATGCTGGTCTGTTCCTGCAAATTTTTTATGGCCTCATCATGATGAAAATAATTTTAAGAACGCAGACTAGTTAACATGCTTTTACGTGCTTTTTTTGTGATGACATCAAATGTCTCTTTAAGGATGGACTGGTTTTATAAATATTTTCCTATTCACATTTTTCAGATTCATAGGTGGGAAGTCCTACAATTTCAATGGTGAGCGTACGGCCAAAAATGTTGTCTCCTTTGTCGAGAGTGTTCTAGGGTAAGTTGAGACAGTACCTTCATTCCTAATTCTCCCTATCACCTCCTAGACCTCCTGTTGAGAAGCTGGCCAACGTGGACACATTGAAGAAAAAAGTTGAAGAACATTACGATGCTGTATTCTTCCTTTATCGTGGATTGGATTCTGGAACTCTTTGGGTAAGTGAACCATTCTACCAATATGTATATCCGTGCTATTTTTAATAGTATATGTCATACTAGTTCGTACTTTTGACGACATTTAGGAAGCCTATAATGTTACTGCTGAGGAATATAGATTGCTGTTGCCTTTCTATCATCTGAAAGAAAAGGCCGAAGTAGGTGAAATTTTTGTCTACAAAGATGGTGGAAAAAGGCTGTTTGAACCGAAAAAAGGCAGTAAGTTAAAACAACGTTTGCTTTTTTTTCTAACGTTTATAATCTCTATTGTAACTTCTCCGTATTTCTTCACGTAGTAACTTAAACTCTTTACTACTTGACGTTGATATGTTTACTATTAACCTATCGCTTTGATTAATATTAATGTAACGAGTTGGACAATATGTAATTTGGTATGCCGACAATTTAATCTTCACCACGTTCTGTCAGTGTTTGTAGAAATCTCACTATTTAGTCTATTTTATTATAGAAGATGATCATTTAATGTTCTTATGGAATTATTAGTTGGATGGGGAGATGCAGAGTTTTTAATATTACAGTTAGTGTGAGAGAGGAAAGGGCAATAAATAGACAACCATAAGTAATAAAATAATAATAATAAAACTTTCCCATTTGAGACCATTTGAAACTTAGCTTAGATGGATGTTGGATGAGTTGCGCTGGGTATCGGCATTCTTGAACAAGGCTTTGTGTTCTTTTACATTTTCTTAACAGCGCGTATGAAAAGCATACAGAGTATTTAAAGGATAGAATGGTGGTGTAACTCACATTTCCATAGCTATAGATTAGCGATCAAAAATTGCGAAGATTAACTCTAGACCCACTGACATATGTTAAGTGCCAACTGTCAAGCAGAAGACAAAAAAATTAGTCTTTGAAATATATACTTTCCGAATAGATTAAATATAAATAGGTTGTTTATCCTATTCTTAAAACATTGTAACGATGAGTCATATTTTGTTATAATTCTACCGGGATGTAATTTTTTTCCTGTCTGCGAGGCACTATCTGATAAGCAATACTTTTTAACTAATGGTTGGAATTTAATTATTTTTTCTGACTGAAACGAGCTTCGTTTATTCGATAGTAAAATTTGAGATTAAATTGAAGTCTGTTTCTGTTGGGAAAAAGCCATGTTATAAGGAACGATAAGTCAGACGCAAAATGGGAACGAAATGAAAATTAACTTGTTGCAGAATAGTAGGAATATTTGTAGTATATTGAAACGAATTATCACGCTGCAATTTATGCATGAATGAGGGCTTCTAGAAAAAATATGATTGCGAATCAGAGATTAAGTTACTTTCAATCGTAAGAAAGAGTTTCCTAATACTTATCTGGGGTAGAGAAGCAGTATCATTGAGCCTCCTTGGTGAGAAACTGGAATTCTGCCATTCCGTTTATTAGTCAGACTTTCCCAGTGACCTCTGACTTCGTTGGTGAGTACGTTAATCGCCTCGACGCATTTCTGTTACGGGCTTTCTTCCTATACTTGGCGGATGTTTCCAAGTAATCACATATTGGCAGTCTTATCCTCTGTATTACTGCTTATTTAGTTGACATACAACAACAGATAAAGAACTTCGTGGAGCAAAATAGAAATCCAGCCTTTGGTTACATTAATGCCTACGATTTACGCCACGCACAGTTTGACGACTCAACCCTTATCTGTGTATTCCTTGTCGACCACGTATCGGATTCCACTGAAGTGTATGTTGAAGTAACATTAAAGAAAATTTGAAATAGCTTCTTATTTCCTAAAGCTAATTTGTTTCCCTGTTTTAGTTTCAAAAAGATTGGAAGAGAATTGGCGTTCACGAATTTCAATCCTTCGTCGAATATGTGGGTTGATAATTTTTACGGATCGCTACTCTTTGAAAGCTTTCATTTCATTTTCCTTCCGTTTATAGATAAATTGTATGTTTTGCAATTTGTCATGGTGTTCTTTATGGTAACGATGCAGTTGTAGACCAAGATTTGATAAACCATACAGTAATAACTCGATACAAATCTGCAATTATTCAGACCTGAAGGGAGGAGAAAAACGTCGGTTCTCTCTAATAAGACAATACCTGAAATGTATACAAATAGGCATGAATTATTGATTACTTTACCGTTTGTCGGTAGTATAATTTTAAGGAATTTCATTCCCAAGGTTGAGGACGCACGAATAGTGACTGGAAAAGCTATCGCCTGAGTAACGAAGTCGTCTAATAGATTTTTTTTACATTTTCTGATTGAATTTCGTAAATTTCCTATCGCAACAAATGGTTGTTGTACGTCAGTTTTTACAGTGTTTTAGTTCCTTACATTTTACATTCCAGTGCTGTCGCCTTAATTCTGTCCGGAAAAATAATCTGTTTAATATTTAAAAAGAATTTTTGTGTATATAAATTGTGTTTTTAAGCCTTTAGCCTTTACGTATAATTCCTTATTTGCATACATTTTTCCGATATGATTGATCCTAGTGAGGCTTACCGACGATTTTCACATTTTTAGAAGCTTTTTTCACCAGCCTGGACTACTGAATCGAAAAATTGCCTAGTTTGCGAGGACAGTTCACATTTTCAACACGCATCTTTGGCGTCTCAAGTTTGTAGTGGCAGAGTCACCAGTTTGTAGAGGGCCACCAGATTTTTGAGGGTCACCAGCATGTACCGGCAGATGGCTAACAGTAAATGAAAGAAAAAGAACACCAAGGATTGTGTTGACCAGGTTGTATTGAACAAAGCTCAGTACAGAGTCTCAAGGGAAAATAGGGAATTGGAGGAGAAGGATTGAGCAACGGGAGATGTGTTGGACGAGCTAGGGTCCCTTGGTGTGTGTTCTGTGTGTGTCTGATGGAGGCTATTTATAATCGACACGCATAAGTATATGATTGTATGCGTGCTTTAATTGGTCGGGACGATTATAGGAAAAGGAAGGGCCAGTGCAAACAAGACTGGCTAATATCAGGGCCGACTAAGCGGTGTCTGCTACTATCGTCCGAGGTATGCTTACCTTTTCCGATCGATGAGAAATAGGCCAGCTGAGGACACATGATGTTTGTCTATGGAGTGCTTGGGTCAGGAAAGGTTAAAAGTTTACAGACATTACTATAAAGATAAGATAATCAAATTTCGTGGTGATTAGAGAGTATGTAAGATAAATATTATGGAGAAGAAAGATTCATCCTTCAAGTTATTCCGCTCTCTAAGTATTCTGAAGTCTAATAATATTAAGTTTTCATGGGATTGGAAATTGAGAGTGAAGGTCTATCATAACGTAAAACTGTTTCCACACTAATTACCATTTTATTTGTACTCCGATTCCATTTTTAGTGAATAAAGTAACCACTCCCACGTTGATCAATAGTTACCTGCAGAAGAATGGTTATATGATAACTTTTCAATTAGGAATCACAACGTGCCATTTCTTACTTCGAAATTTGGACTGTTAGCTGGTTAGCTGGGCATCTCCTTTAAATATCAATTTGAAAAATTTTGCACGTAGCTCTAGAAACGAGATTAGTAAAGCTACTTTTAACAGGAAGTAAAGGGAATCTTCGGATGTATTGTCATAGAGGAGTATTTCAAGTAAAATTTTAGTGAAAATGTTTTAATGCCCTAGAGATGCAAGGTGGTACGGTCATGATTTATGGGAAATCGCATATTCTCATCCTTTGGGAGACCTGCTTTAATCCTTGAGACTGTATGTTATGAGTTCTGAACGCAAAGTTATTTTTCCTCTGTTTTCTCACTCGTTACAGTTAATTTGCACCCAAGTATTTTCCTGCTATATGCATCCACACTCGGTGCTTTTCTGTTCTATCCCAATTTCATATTTCGGTTAGATTTTATAGAATACTTTTTGCTGCATTATTAATTGGATTTGTCCTATCTGGAAATATATGTCCGTTTATTAATAAAAACAGTATTCAATGTACTGATCTAGCAATCGGATGTATAGCTTTAGAAAAGGGGAAATAGGGAGTTTTGGTCCGTGGAATTCGGAATAATTGATTCTTCTCTTTTTAGACCGAAGAACATATGCTCTGCATTTTTTGAGGAGGCTCGCACCGAATTTGGGGCCTGCATTAAGCATGACATTTTTCATCTATAAGTCTTAAGCAGCCAGAAATCGGACACTCGAAGTCCTTGTTGATTATTGCACTCGAAAATACCGTTAATAATACAAGATCTTTATTTTCTCTTCCGCGGACATTCACATGCAGTTGTCAGCATCGCATTTCATTCTTTTCACTCGAATTCCCTTGTGGGATTTTCACTATTAGAGACAAAGATTGATGCTATTGGCCATTTTAGCTCGGGCGATTCTATTAAACCAAAGACTTCCTTGGTGTCCTGATCGATTTGCCTCATTCATTACTTTGTGTAAGCTTTCTTTTTAGTTCTCCTTGGAATCTCCAGGAGGATTTCTCATTATCAGCCTAAAGGCGAAGTCCTATCTGGGACGTATTCTCAAAACGTCTATGTGCCTCGAAATCTGAACAAGTATATTTGCCAGGATGTCGAAATTCTTCTTGCTACTATTACTCTAACAAATGGCAATAGTCAATTTAATCTTTGAGGTCTTTCGGGTTTTAAAAATATCAAAAGATTTTTAATAGGTTTGGAAATTGTAGGTTTTTTTTCGGAGAAGCCCTAAGTCTAGAATAATTGGAGTACGATCTTTGCTGCTTGTCTACTTAATTACTGAAGTAGCAGTTGTTGTAAATATTCAGCTTTTACCTAAATTTAATTTCTCCTTTTTGTTCTAGTCGCTTGAAGTTTGTATGGACTGTCGATGCCTCGGGCCTGAGCAGTCTAGCCATGACTGATTTGGAATCGCCCAATATTTTTCTCTTCTTTCCCACTAACCATACTATGATGCTTCACCCTTATTATTCTCAACCTGAGACAATGGGAAATTTGAAAAAGCAATTTGTCACTGACTTTCTAATTGATGCAACTAATGGACGAATTCCAGTAAGTTTTGATATCACTGAAGGTCATTAGGCATATTTTGGTCATTGATTAGTGGTCGGTATTTATCTGTGCTACTTACGACTGATGACTTTTAACCAATGACTTTCGTGCCTTTAGGAGCTTTGACATTGAATTTAGTTTGATTTAACTGCTTTCGGTGGGAAGTTGCTTTCAATTCTTTTGAGAGCTAATACTTATCACATATAGCTGCCATTTCCAGTTACTGCCTTGGTTCTAGCAGGAGGTTGTAAAAAGGAAAACGAGATCAATGATGACAAATAAAAGTAGCTGAGAATGAAGTTATTGTTTTACAATTTATTTTTAAAATTTGAGAATGGTGAAGATAGCCGGCCTCTTCAGCACCATCTGCGTTTGCCATCTTCCCATCAACTTTGATAAGTCAACTAAAAGTTAGCAAAACTGCATATTCGCCAATTAGTTAGGCTATACTTTGTTCCCTCCCACCAGCTATGTCATGCCGACCTTCTTGCTGTGGTTTCAAGTACGTGCAATGGTGATAGTGATTGGCTATCAGCAGCCCCATAAGACATGATATTCCTAATCATTTCACTATATGCTCTTATAGGCGGCCTTTATAATCAAAATCTTAGATTCACCTTTTAAGCTTAAACTGTTGTTTCTTCTTCAGATGTATGGTGGAAAGGGGTGGTTAGTCTCGATTCGTCGCTTCTGCTTTGACTTCCTCAGCTCCTGCAAAGTGAGCTAACTAATTTCCAGTTATAACTCATCCACCTATCTCTTTAGAACATGATCCAAACCTCACCACTCATTGCCTTGATAACATTTGGCGTCCCTCTGGGCTGTCTGTCTTGCCTTTTGTATTGTATTTGCTGTGCGCAGGGAGAAGACTTATACGTTCCTGAGGAAGCTTTGCCTGCTATCGGAGCAGAGGCTAGAAGAGCTCGAATGTTTGATAGAAGACAAATGGAGGAACAGCTGGCTTCAGCTAAATATGAAGATACTTCTAGAGCAAGGTCTATATACAGTCGGAATGCAGGTATTTGATGTCATACTGTGGACTGAGGTTTCAATTATCCAGCTTCTGAACCTTACTTTGTTTATTTCAGTACGAAAAAAAATTTTGGAGTCAACTATCGAGGAATCGAAGCCAACTATTCCCGAGGAGTCGAGGAAAGATCGATGATTTTTACAAGACGGATGATCATATGTAGTCAGCTCTTTTCATTGTGTTCCTTTTTTGTGTCTTACTATGGTTCATTTGCAAAAATAAGCTCACGATATTGAATTTTTTGGTAATAACATTAAACGTTTCGGGATGTACAGAAAAACCAAGGACTTTGTGATTTTCTGTTTCCGTTAATTATAAATAAATTCTTGTTTTCCTGATATCAGTGGATTTTTTTGTTAAAAGGATCAATAAAAAATGTGGGCGTATATTTTTTAGTTTTCAATAACTAACTAGTTGCTTAACAATAGCGTGAGTTTGTTCGGGATAAAATTAAAAACCTTAAGGTACCTCTAAGCCTGTTAGTAAAGCTACTTTAAGAGTAAGTTAAATTAAGGTAAATATTCCATCCTGGAACTATTGATCTTCTCAAAGAATAAAAAGAATACGAGAGCCTTTAGTGAGTTTGCGTGGGAATATTGTTCGGATCCGAAATCAAATAATGGCTACCAGGGTGCAAGTTTCTTCAAAGAGAATAAAGCCGATTTAAGAAACACTTTAACCATACAAATTTGTTCCTTTAAACCACACGAAGTTGAATATTACATCATTCATCCTTTGCAGAAAGGTTAACAAGTCTTGTTTAATGTGCATTTCATTGGATAAGACTTTATAAGTAAAATCAAAATACTATTAAATCTAAATAATCACCAAAGATTCCTAGTTTGAGTCTTTAACTATAGTTATGATCTAAATCTGGTTATTTGCCATGTTTACTAAAGTACTATTGTTACCTGTATTAACAAACGGAATTTATATTTTTTTTAATTTCGGGAAGTACCTGACATCGAGTAGCAGAGTCCAATTACTGAAATCGGTTTGAAGAAAGTCAATACGAACAAAGAGGATAGGATTAAAGTGCTACCGAGGGCAACTTTAAGGTATCAAAGAGTCTTACCTCATTTGATTTTTGGATTTGGGTTGTACGATATCTACCAAATAGGCAGTTCACGTTCCAAAAGTCAAATTTCATGATTCGTTCCCAGGATTGAAGCAAGTGCTTGCCTGCAATGTTCAGTGTTAATTGACTGATATTATTTAATCAAGAAGGGTTGGTCTTTCCACTTCAATTCATTTTTCTTTCTAGTACCTGAGAAAACAAATGATCTTATTCCGCGGTTTTCAGGTTGAACATAGCAGGGATGAGATAGCTAAAAATATTTAATATGAAAACTATACATTATAATAATTATAATATAAAATATCATTATACAAGTTAGAAAAATGAAGAGATATCACTGTGAAAATATGTGTGCTTTTACAAATGTTGAGCTTAGTTATTACAAAAGTAATATATACATGTGTATATTAAAGTGTGTCTAAACGATACTACCTAATTACGACCTTGCGGATACTACTAATTTTGTATTCGGTAAATAGATTAGTCATATTACTGTTTGTGGCCTATTAAATTATAACTCTATTGATTACTATTCACTTAGGCAGAGATATCTTGCTGTTTTAAGCGGAAGAGAAATTAGTCGGCGCTTTTTTTATAAGTAGCCATTCTTTTAGTAATATGAAAATGAAATTTATTTCTATTGAAATGTTAACTATAAACCTTCTTTATTTTAATTTTGGCAGAATACAAGACTAAGCATGTCCATGAGTAAGTTTACCAACGTTTAAATTTAAGGTGCAATAAGGGCTTTTCTAACTAACTAATTTATCTTAAGAGCCGCACAAACGTAAACCGAAAGTTGCCCAAACTTATTCTCCACAGAGTAAACGAAAACTTTAAAATATCTATTCTAAATTGCAAATTTTGATTGAGAAGATCATCTAATAAAAGAATTTTTTATTGTTCTCTTTAGGTGGACTTTTTACTTCTCCATCAAGTTCTTCTCAAGATGGTTCTTCTCCAAGTAATTATGAAAACGGGATTAAGTCCTTTTCTGGTTTAATTAAACTTCTTAAATTTCTTTAGCACTTAAATCGACTGTTAATGATTTACTGCAATATGTGCAACGTAAGTCTTAACAAGATTACTTCATTTTGATTCTGGTGTAAATATTATAATATTATGATTTTTTCCCTTTTTAAAGACTTACAAATGGGTAAGATTAAATTTTGTCTTCAAAGTATTCCCGTGGAAGAAATAACATACGAATACTTTCTTTCTGTTCAGGAACCCCATATACGGGTATATTGCATACTTATAATCAGTTTGGCATTACCTTAAAACCATCATTAATAAAAACCTTAACTTCAAGGATCTGGACCATTACCAAGATGTGTAGAAGCAAGGGAATATGATGAAGGAAATTCTCATATACGAGAAGGTGTGAAAAGAATGTTTGAATAAACATACAGATTAAACAGGAATATTTTTATTTTATTTAATGTTTTAGAATTACATGAGCTCAACAAGCCTGGTATTAATTGCACGATTAAAGTTAAGCAAACAAGTATGCTTGCTCTGTCTTGTATTTTTGCTATAATTTCATGCCTTTTATTCGCAGTAAAGCTAACATTTTCAAGTTCATATCATGGGAAAGTATCTGAATACAACAAATAAGCCTTTAAAAAAAGAGGTAGATGATAAAGTCCCGATCTTAGGATATTAATTTTGTTTGAACTGTAACTACAGTGAGTAGTGTACCTTTTTAATGATACATACAACTGTAATATCTTATTGTTCCATAGTTCATAATGTGACCCATAGGTTCCTGGAGGAGTTAATGTCCCCGATATTCAGAGGTTATTCATCAATTAATTTAGTTGAATAGCCGGCCATGTCTCATCAATATCATCTTACATTCAATATTAGGTATATGAAGCTATTAAAAAACTTTCCAACACAGCAGAGTTCACTAGAGTTCTTTCAAAGTGAACTGCAACATTACTAATAACCATACTTTAATGTTATTTTAATTGTAGAAACTGCCAACAGTTCCCCTGTTACCCGAAGCCGATCCGTCCAGCCGGGTAACAATTCATTTGAATATGTTATCAACTAATAATTATCAAAATATTAAAAACAAAGCGACCTTTAGCCTCAAGAAGATCGCTTCCTCCAAGACTTCATCAAGGTTTGTAAATAAATATTTAGAATAATTAATATTTAAATATTTTCTTTATACTTCTGTTTTGCTTTTTCTGTTATAACCATAAGTATTATTTAAGATTCCATAGTTCTATAAAATCTTCCATGTTTAGCTGCTCCTCCAAATTGGTATCAAGGTTTGTTAAAGATAATTTAAAAATAAATTCCACATATTTGTGTTTCCTACCTAGCTTATTATAGTTAATTCAGTTTATTTAAGAATATTCTGGTTTCAATTTTTAGAACCATTCTATCGGGCTCCAGTTACAGAAAGTTGGCAAGACGTATCAGGTAATAATCTAGGTCAAATTTCTGGTAATTGATTAATAACTTTGGCTCGCAGGATATCAATTACGAACAAAATCGACATCTCCTTTGTCACGCTCCAGTAAGATAGATTACAAATGTAAACAAATATAAAATAAGACTGGTTTTTAATTCATTATCATATTTACAGGATACGTTTATGACATGGCATATCAGGAAGGTAGGCAACAACGTCCAATTATTAAAGTGTAAGATTAAGATGCGCTTTTGAAGTATATTACATTTCTTTATTTATATCGTCTAGATTATCAATCACAATCCCCATTCCCTGGTCCTAGTAATTATATTTAATTTAAAATTAAAAATAACATTTGTATATTTACCTAAAATCTTAATTCGAAATACAGTAAAATCTTGCTCATTTTATACGTTCTTTAGATTATTATTCCCAATCTCCAATCTCTAATGATAGTAATGCCAAAATTAAATTTTATTTGGTTTAACTTCAAACAAGTATTAATAACCGAATTTAAAATACCTAAAAATACTATTTCATTTTAACAGATTTGCCATTGAGTGGTCAGTTTATCTGTATATCAGATTGCCAGTCTTTAACAAAACATAAAGAAATTTTGTTTGTTGCGTTATAGCTGAACAAGGATCTTCTGAAGAAGGTGTGTGAAGTGTAATATTAAAATATTTGATTTGGTAATGATAATTAATTAAAATTGGTTTTTGGCTTATCTTTTAGAAATTCCAAATTTGTCCTCCATCTCACCAGCTGCTTCACGTAATAAAATTAAAAGATGAATATGCTCGAGTCACATCTAAGTGGCATAATTAAAAAATAATATTTTTAATAAATTAAAAAAATTAGGGACCAACATTAAAATTAGCGCTTATATTTTGTGTCAATTCTGCTACTTGAATAATTTGCGATTAAACATTTTACTGTTGAAGGCATCTAATTGAAACAAATTTTCTTAATTTTAGTTTATGAAAAAATAATTACCGGAAGTGAGATATTTATTCACTTTTGAATATATTTATTAATATGAAGACTAATATTTAGGAAATTTGAGAAATTTATATAAAGATCATAGGGACAATTCAACAACAATTGTATAATCAATTTATATTTCGCATATTTAATATGTAAAATATTATATATCTACGAACTAAATTTTTTCTTTTAGACTTTAAAAGTAAGTTTTTACCAATAACGTTAAATTTTATAAATCCAAATCCTGCCACTAATTTGATATTTAATAATAATGTACTTACTTCAACCTACATTTTTAGGATTCGATAACAACAGAGGGTACTTGAGATTCATTGGTGCGTCCCGTATCTTTAGAAATTCAATAATTCAAATTATAATATTAACTGAACGCTCCATACTATTTAGCGGATCACGTCATCGCTGAAAAACCTTATAATAATAGTATGAATCAATAAAAACTTGCTTACTGCATTTAAAGAAAAATACAGTATTGTGAATTAACTAAAAGTTTCTTTTTTAAGGTCTTTCACCAGAGTCATACCAATCTCATGGTATAGAAGGAACTAATCCAAGTACGTCAATTAGATGCAGTAACAGATGACTAAATTGACCGATTTAATATTAATCTTCCTTTTATTTGAACTATTGGATGCCTATTTTAAAGGTCCACATTTTGGAGAGAGGATGTAGAACTCAGTGTGCGAAATATCGAGTTTTACTTTGTTCACTACTTAGGTCAGGTTTAAAAACAAGTGACAGCTATTCACGTTACGTTTGGGTATTTAATAGGCTCACCCAACGGCTAACTTCTAAACTGGATATGAATAATCTTCAACGTCTCCTGAAGATTTGATAAATCTGTAATGTTCTCTCTTCTAGATCAATCCCCAGAATCTTATCGATCTCAGTCGCTAAGAAGACCTAATCCCGGTTAGTTATTTGCATAATATAATAGAATACAGAACTTGAAACATTTGTATATCTGCCAGTTTTTATCTTAGCTGAATACGGATCATCTCAAAATAACATGAGGGAATTATTAGTGGAGGGTATGATACGTCGAAGATTATATGCTAAACGAATGTTTTTATTTTAAATTTTAATCATTGTAGGTAACTATGATGATGAAGTTGAATACGACGACTGTGCTTCCATAGAAGATGATTCTGAACAATATGATTCAGTAGAATATTAAGTGGAATCTTATTAAAATAATGGCTGCAACCAGAACAAAATAGTAAATAGGAACATATATTGGATTAATTTTTTTCTTTCAATTGCAAATCCCAATTGAAATCGAGTAGATATATTTGATAAAGACGTGCTGTCTTGCTAAATATTACTCCAGTGTAAAGGATATTGCATTAACGAATGACAATCTCATTATTTTCATTAATTAAAAATACTATAACACAACAATCTCGTATTATTTCATTTTACTGAAAATTTGAATGTAGAAAATAGATTAACTAAAAAGAGTTAAAAGTCATTTTAACTTGCTGTAAAATATCATTGTGTTTAACAGAATAGAGGAATCATTCGGATAATTTTGAAAAATGACATGGTGAAGCAAAACTAAGTGCAGATTTTATTACTGAGAAAGGAAAATTTGCATATGGAGAATACCAAAAGAGAGCATCACAGTATGAGGGAGGGGGGGGGAGGTCAATTGAGAAGTGGAGATTAATTGATTAAATTTTTTTGATTGTCAACTTTATTACTAGTGGACAGAGTTCATCAAATATTTAGAAATTCATTTGTCCATATTTGATCAATAGCTTTCTGAGTGTTAGATCATGATGTCCAGAGTTTATTGATCCATCACTATGTTTGTTTTATTTATAGAAGACAGAAAAGTGATAGTACAACTTGACTCTCCCATTTTGCATTAACAACCTGGAAACTATAAAAGTTTATATTGGAACATTACTTTTTGTTCTCAACTGGATTGAATATACGTTAAAGTCATGTAAGCTGCTATCATCTTGCTATTTTGGATATAAGAAGAAAATTACTAATGAATGGCTACGCAGCACTAGAGATAAGAGTAACAACTCACAAGCTCTTTTAAAGTTGTTCACTTAGGATGTACGCTTTCTTCAGCCATCAAATAACTTTGAGTTGAATTGGAAACCTCAAGATTAAGAAAAAAATGTAATAGAACGGGAGGTTTAATTTTCCAAAACACGATGTCTACTAAGAATTTTACTAACTTATCTTAATAGCTAAGCTCTGAGAAACAGAAACGAATTAAGAACGAGACTCTATAAACCAATCTTAGATCTACCAAGTCTGAGTCCACGAGACCAATGCCTTCAGTGTACATCCTATCAGTATTCGGTATGTATGGGTGTCAACCAACCTGATTATTTCTTGTCAACAACAGAATTTGAGTTTTCAGTAACAACGGTCTCAGAATTCCACTAAATTGCCGATGTCTAGTACCGTGAACACTTTTCATAATGGCCTTGTAAAGTCTTAAAACGATCTTTCTAGGGTCCAAATAAAATAGACTAGGTGTAATTTATAATAATAAACCTGTTGCAATAATGACAGTAAGACAAAGTACATTAAACTGAATTCTAAATTGCTCACGTTTAATTTTTATTCTATTTATACAGTGTTAGGTTTGAAGAATCCAGAATCTTTACCTTAAGTACCTGGGTTATAACTCATATATTGAGTTCAAAACAGATTATCTAATTAATTAAATAAAAATATGGTTATTTCGACTCGTAACTCCTATCTATGTCAAAGGAAAGCTGAGTAGGGCAAAGTTAAACATTTTGATCATGCAAGATCCAACTCTTTCATAGTTAAAACTAGCCCGTAATTTAAAATTGAGGCTTGAAATCAATGCAAAATGCATCTATTGCCCAGATGTTTTCTAGCTAATAGTTAAATTCTATCACTAATAAAAATTTAATTGAACTGATCATGTGCATGAATTCAAAGAGATTATGAAAGATTCCAGCACTGGTGCGATGACTGAATTACGTGTCCGCGAGTTTACACTTCTTATATTCATAAATGAACATGCAGTTAAATACATCAACTGCTATACCAGCTTAAATCGACAAACTTAAGAATAAACAAGTAGAATTTAGCCATCAGAGATGCCAGAGCTAAGCTAATCGGCGCTTTAAGTCCGGATTGGGAAGAGCTGACACAAATCGCGCCCTTTTACAAGGGAGACTCCAAGAAGTATTCTTGAAGTCAAGATAAATGTTTGGTAAGCGCCCTTTTAAACGACATTAGATGTTTGTTGTCGGTGCTTAAATAACTTATTAATATTTATTAATGTTGATGGGAAGTTTCATGATCTGTTAAGCCATTAATTAATTTGAGACAAGTTTATGAATAAAGTCATATTTCATTTAATTTATTTTCTTTAAACGTAAAATTTAGTAGACAAAACACCAACGCACTGGACATATAAAACATCATATAAATATAAATATAAATAATTTAATGGCCCATGTATTGAATATGATAGCCTCTAGTCGAAAGATGTGCATTAAAATTTTTAAAATTTCTGTTATAAGGCACAAATTTCTCAATAAATGAATCATAGCTAAAAATACAATATTTTAAGTAATTTTATCACATCTAAGTGCGATTAATTAATTTTGATATCGAAAAACAATTAACTTCGATTAGCATATTAGTCTTCACATTACCAAATTCAGTAAAATAACAAACGGTACAGCCTAATTTTTTCATAACATTAGTTATTTGAGAGGTATATCCAACATTACTTTTCTTACTAACCCTATTTTGAAGTTCTTTTTATTTAATTAATACATATTTCTTCGATCAACTTATGTAGAAACAAGATGAACTCCGATGAGATCCATCAAAACGGTAAAGTAACTTTATATCTAAAAATAGTAACGTAATATTTTCATTGAATATCCACTTTAATTCAAGAAAATGCAACTGATGAGGATCAAAGTCATGAAAATATAACCCTTCAAAGTAAGCTTTTGAGATTTGTGAATTAATTTCATAATTTTAATTCCACATTTTTATGACGAAATGGGAGAGAATTTATTATAGTTAAGGTTGTCACAAATTCCGTTAATTTCACGGATGAAAGGTAGTAAATATTTGTGTAAAAATTAAAGTTGTATATTATTTGACCCCAGGTTATGTTGAAATATATGAAAGTATTTTATATTAATCAAAATATATTGACAGAAATGCTAAACAGTGTGATTCAGAGATGAAAATATTTTTAACTTAGAAATGGAAAATGAAAACTCCAAATGTAATAACCTAACAGAAATAAAGTGCGTACTTTGTAGATTTTTAAGTTTAAAATTGGCCTAATACTTTAGCCCTGAAGTAGAAGTAAATAGACTCAAAGTAATGCAAATCCAGACATCAATTCTAAAACTTATTGTTCATAAGGGGAATTACACTTCATTTTGAAAAGCTAATTTTGAACCTTCTTTTTTAGATAGTAACCAAGGACAGAGCCTAGAAGAAAACCAACAAGATGGTAAATAGAAACGATTGCATTATCACGAGGAAATTTTCCAGATCAAATGATTTTAGTAACTAAAATGTCCCAATGTATTGCGCTTTAGTAGAGACAAACTTTGAATTAGACACAGCATGAATTAGAACCATCGCAAGGTTTAATCTGATATCCCTAAACATATTCCCTAAGTTATATAGTTAGATAGTTCTCTAAAATGTAATATTAATGATGTAAGTAAGGTTTTAATATATGCTAGCTTAAAAGACCAAAACGACTGAATATCTGCCATAACAGAAGTGTCTGAAAAATATCTTTTGACTCAGTATATTTGACAACTTATAATTTGACTCACATGGATCATATTTAGCTCATTTTTAAGATACTTAACTCTGTTACCATTTTAATTCTATTATTTTTATTAAAATTTCTGGTATAATTGCATCATTTTGGCTTTCGCTTATTTAAAAAGTCCCTGTTTGAAAGTATAAAAAATGCTTTAATTAATCTTTATTTATGTTAAGTTATTTTACCACATTTTTGAGGCATTGTTACCATTCGATGAAATTATATTTTCCAGTTCATTTTGAGATTGTAATAGGAAGTCCTTCGTGTTTCATATATGGACTTATTTTCATTTTAATTTACCATACATGAATTTGGAATGACAAATTTTGACGTCACATGCAAAACTTTCTGTGTGAAGATCGTTTTAAATCAGAGTTGATAAGGAATGATTAAATAAGCAACTGCTTAATAAATATCTTAAATGAAAATTCTTAATTATCGTAATGGCTGTCTTCAAACACTGACAGCCTGTAGTATTAGATTGCTCTGAGTCCAGTTGAGTAGTAAAGAAGTGAAAATTCCGAATTTCGTGAATCAAATCTCTCCACACATTTCGAAATTATACTGTTATAGTTATGTATCTGGTTGTTCTGTTAATGTAATTCATGCTGGCTTTATGAATTAACAGATATATTATTGTCGACCTGATAGTACTTAATTTATAACTTATGCATTTATATAACTTGACACGATTGCTTTAGATTCGATTTAAATCCTTACATTTTTATTTATCAAGGCAACAGTTTTGAGAGCAATTATGAAGATAGCGTACCCTGTGGTAAATAAATACATAATCTGGATCAGAGCAATAATCATGAATTTCTCTGTCTTCTCACTATTTAATAATTTAATTTCAAGATAACTTACCTGAAGAAAGGCAAATTGGTGGTGCGTATTGTTAATGAAAATATTTAATCAGAGAAAATTTTTTTACTGGTTTGAGAATTAACTGAATTTAGATGGTGTCGATAATGTGTTTAATCTATGGCCTCATTAAAACACGTTAGTGTAGCTTGCAAATCTAGGCTAACAATAAAATTTACTCTTTTAGGAGGCCAACCGATGGATTTTCAATCATCAGGTAAGACAGTGAAATAAGTATAAAAAAGAATTCAATTTCATCATATTTTAAATATCCGTAAAATAACAGTTCTTGTTACAATCAACGCTATCCTTCTAGATAGCACTATCAAATTAAGCTTGGAAGTAAACGTACCTTCAGGTACATTTGATAACTGCATTTGTTTTACTAAAAGCACTATTAATATGAATCAGCAAAAATTGTTTTTAAATTAATTCTAGATAATTTAACATCTGAGCAACGAGTTTGTGAAAAGATACGAGGTATGTTATGATACAGCGTTATATTTCACTGCCTGTCTAACGGTATATAAATGATATTACGGTTAAAGTTTTATGATTTTCTATATGCTACAAATAACTCACAAGGAGACAGAAAACCTGTAGCTCAACAGTGGCTTAACTTTAGTAAGAATATACCCACTTATATAGCTTGAGAAACGCGAGAAATTATTGTCTGCCAGGCTAAACATTTAAGCATTCTCACTCATGAGTATTGATGAAAACAGTCGAAAATCGAGTACCTGAGACCTGAATTACGTTGACAGAATTAGAATTTTACAGTATCAATGTTAACCAAATTTCAAAGGTAAATAAACATTCCAGCTAATTAACTCCATCACATCAGATCACCAATTTCTATAAATCTATCACAGTTTAATATCACTGAATAGGTCCTTTGAGTGCAAAATTTATCAGTTAAGTATTAATTACATTTTTAACGGGATCCAAATTTCCCCCAAAAATTATAAATTTTAATGAACAGGAATGCAATCTGACAAATAAACACAGATTTTTAACTTCTTATTTCATTTAGCAAGTGACGTTGAAAAACTAAATGAACTGAGAAAGAACATGAATGGTAATTATGCCGTTTATTTAAAATAATAAATAATTTAGATACCATGAAACACATCGAGGAAAATGAAGGGATCCTAATTAGTAAAATTTTTATTAAATCATTAAATTAACCTTCCGTTAGACACTTTCCACGTATACAATGATGTAATCAGAAGCGCAATAGGAAAAGATTGTAAGTTTATTTAATAATTGCGGTTCTTTAAAAGTTAAACTTTAATATCGTTTTCTTACAGGCCAATGTATCGCTAAAACTCCGCCAATGAAGGACAATGGGACTGACGCTGACGGTAAAATTACCTTTACGTGAAAATTTAAAATTTATAGATACAATGAAAATTACGAACGAAGACGAAGATATCATATTGGTTGAATCATTAATTAACGGATTGCCCAAATTCACATCAGGAATATCAAAAGATGACGCTAAAGAAACAGAATGTCCATTTGGAAATGAATGTAGGTCAACATATTAAACATCCAAAAGGAATGCAACTTTAAAAATATCATCGCACGCACTATTTCCCATTTAGATCATGGTACCCCTAAAACTTCGTCATTCCATGAAGA
>CAADRB010000002.1:936303-948241 GCA_900708905.1 Hymenolepis diminuta | reverse complement strand
ACGCATGTGGAATGGAAAGTGCACCAGGAGAGGAATGTAAGTCAACACGTTCGATGTTCGCAACGATTGCAATTTTCAATATCATCGCACACACTATTTCCCATTTAGATCATGGTACCCCTAAAACTTCGTCATTCCATGAAGAAACCACTGACGCACATGGTAACATTGTCTTATTTCGACATTACATTCTCCTAGACACAGCGGAATATATTGAGCACCATGAAGAGGCTCCAAATGGTAACTCCTGCATTTATAAACTCTATGAGATGCATTAGATATACCTCAAGAATACGCATGTGGAATGGAAAGTGCACCAGGAGAGGAATGTAAGTCAACACGTTCGAAGTCCACAATGCTTGCAACTTTTCAAAATCTGCAGTTTTAAATGGTTTTCTTTTAGATCCTAATTCATACAAAACCTTGTTATCTGACCAAAATGTTGCCGAAGTTCCTGATAGTAATCCTTTAATATTGTATCTTGACAATCATTTAGATTTGATCGACATTAATATAGAAAACGATGCGAATATAATGAGTAATTTCTATTTTTATAATTGTAATAATACTATTTCAGAAAATTTTGTTAAGCATTTTAACAAATTCGACATTAAACCGAGAGAAGAATGTAAGTTGTCTAATTCATTTTGCACAATTTACGGTAATTTTAATTATGAACCTTAATTTTAGATCCTAACATTTCCAAAATTTCGCCAATTTATAAAAATCCGGCTGCCGCACATCAAAGAAGTTTACTATGTCAAAGTAAATTCTTTTTTCATTTTTTCCGATTTTCTAGTATCCAAATACGTCTACTTCATCGACAGAAGCCACGAGGTGCCATCTCCACCGCTAGGTCTGTAATAATTTGTAATCTTTATTTGTCTGTTTAAATTCTAGGACAATATGTTGATAGACCAGCTACGCTGAAGTATTGAGCCACTTGACATAAGTGAGGACCGGTGTGAAACTGATTTAGTTGTTCAGCATAGTTAAATTTCGTCGTCCTCATGAATTTACAACCCAAAGATTGTACAATATTTATTTTAAATATACCACCTTACTAAAACGCATTGTCGACATTTAATGATACTTTGAATTTGTAGGATAAATTATATCTGGCGGAATTAAGGTTTACCTTATACCCCATATACCTTAGAGGAAATGTTTACAGACTTATCAAATTTAAATGCTAAAGTAATCACGGGTTGTGGCAGCTTTCAGAAGTGAAAATTTCAGCAGGATACATATGCCTGTTTAAAATTTATTAATGTATTAGCTAATTTATGTTGGGAGCCATCGTATTTTGGATGACAGTATATTCTAGAGGTGTCCATTCTTAAGATAAAATTGGACTGTTCACTTGATTTTAGAGATTGTTTTATGCTTTAGTTTAGTATGTATGCTATTTAAGGTCAGAAAACAAGTTTGGACAGGACCTCAACTTGTTTTCATACGCATGTTAAGAGAATTTTATGAAGAGTGTCAATTGTGTAGCCATTGACCGGGCTTAAATTGTACGTGATCTAGTGCATGTGCATTTCAACAATAATTTTGTTGGACAAACAATATTTCTAGCTCAGAAGAGAAGTTGAAAATAATTATTTCTAAGAGAAATGGAAACAAATTGAGAGCGGATGAATGGGAACAGAGTATTTACTTGATCTTTCATAAGGAAGTCATTCACAATAGCTTGAGGTGAAAATCATATTCTCATGTTTACCACCCAACACTCCAACAAACTAATTATACGGTGGCTTTATATTTCAATCACCTCTTAGGAATAATGTTTGGATGTGACAAGCATTAAAACATCAAACGATTTATTGGTAATAGTAATCGTACCTTCAGCAAATCGGCCAATCAGCTTACCTCGTAGTGTGCTGAAAAATGAAAATTTGTCCTCCACAATAAAAGTGTACCATCGCTTTTTTTGCAACATTTTATTGTTCGTATTTATTTTCTCTCAAAACCTCTAGATAAAGTCAACATTTATCTATTTTACCGTTATTTAAATATGTATATAAATAGATAATAGGTCGAATTATGTTATATTACTAGGAATGCTTTATCCAGAAACATGCAAAACAACCCTGCTTGTTACTATGTTGTTGTGTATTTAGGCAATAAGTTTGAGACCGGGTGAGTTTGAATGTTTAGATAACAACTAAGTTAAAAATATTATTCTTTATGACTGTGTAAAAGATTGCTTTTAAGATAGAGTAGTGATGTGGCATAATCCATTAGAAGAAAGCTAAATGCCAACGACTTTGATAAATAAATTAATAATAATATTAATATGTTGAATTGTCTAAATTGCTCTGATAATGTAGTTTATATATTTTTGGTTATTTACAATTATGATAGCTCAGCATTTTCAAACAGTACACTTAACCAATAAATACACCCCTTCTGTGAACCCATTTGTACGACTTATCCAATATTCACTAATTAACTATCTCGGTAATCTTCCAGGCTTTACACATAAACATACTTTAATTTCATTTCTTGAAAATTCAAATGATTTATTTAACTGTGCTAATTCGAATCTAACACTGAAAAGTAAAAAATGTAAAGATTCTATAATAATTCGATTTCTTTTTGTAGAGTATATCTTGAGAGCAGAGGCTTAAATTCCATTTTAGGGAAAGGTTAGGGGAAGTTAATTTTCAAATATAGGAAGCATTATATTGAAATAAAATACAAGACAGAATGCTTCAATCTCATGCTTTCAAAAAGAATAAAAGTGTAATGATGACAGTAAACTGTGCGACCTCAACCAGCACCACAAATTGTAAATCGAAATGTAAAATAAAACATCCATATTTATGATATTGTATCATTTAGGGATTTATAAACAGAAAATAAAGAATGTAATTTAAGAGCGACCTCTGATTTCTTCACTTGTTCTATGTTTCATAATTAACAGACTTGCAAGTATTACCGTATTTCAAATTCCCAAATTATTAGACCAAGATCATACAAATTCTTCACTGTGCGACATATTTTGTCATCTATCGAATCAAATCAACGTATTGTTCTTCGGCTTAACTTCAAGAGAATATGCAGTAGATTTTAGCAAGTAATAAATTACTGACTCCAACAAATTATTATATGTAATTTCTCATATTTTAGTCCATTTGTGAGATTTGAATGGACATACTGCGTCAATCTATTTAAATTCCCTTTCATTATTTATTTCCAAGTCACTGGATTGATTTCTGTTTTTAATTTATAAGCTTTTAAATTCAACAAAATTTTTAAAAATTTTAATTTTCAATTCAATGAGAGGAATTTCGCTTAACAATCTCATTCAAAACAGGCCGCTAGTTTTAATGACTGCGCGCTATAAAATGCTTCATTTTTTTCCGGCAGGTAGTCAAATAAATATAGCTTATTAAATAAAAATGCGCAATATATCATTGTCATTATAAGCTTTCGCCCCATCAAGCTTAAAATAGTGCAGTTTATCTACAACAATGGCCCTATATTTATTTAATTTTCTCAAATATTTCAAACTGTTGAGTCCTCAAACGCCCCTCCATTCATATATATTTCATATTTAAATTAGACGATAGACGATTACGAATATTACCTTAAAGAAAGTTTCACTTAAAGCTATCTCTATTAATTCTTTATTTACAATAAATAACTATAGAGATATCTCTTAAATTAGCAACGCCCATGTTGGACCTGTGACAAAGACGCTGGTTGATAATTTTAATTTATAGAATTGGGACTTTAGTTCAATAATAAATTTAATATGTCTAGTTCAATTTAAGGAGGACAATAATTCTCAGGTTCATTATAATTTGGAGGGAGAATTTTATTCAATTTCAATTATGTACTCCAATTTTGTTGAATTATGTGGTAAGTTACTGAAAAATGATGTTCATTCATAGCGCACTAATTGATTGGTGGAATAGTGGACCAATCCTTAATCATATTTCCTTACAAAGGCGAGAAAAATTGTGTGCTTTCCATAGCTCAAATGTGTGCTCATTTCACGTCACGAAACGCAGGTGATTAATCGGTTTTTCGTATGCACAAAACAAGGGTTACACCCTTTTGACCATTTTGATTGGTCACTGACTGTTTCGTTACAGCAAATTATCCGGTACAACACGCACTTCGGCTACCACAACATGTGAGTTAAATACGCTTCAAATTACGCTTTAGGTACCAATTAAATTTATCAGTATTACTTTAATACATTCAATTTTTATGCCCATCTTTTGCATAAACTTTGATTATTTCTACCTCCTACCCATTAATTTTTTATACTTTGTATGTTCCAATTAGATGTAAGTTCATAGTTGAAATACGGTCAAATATTTCATTAATTGTTTGCGCTATTACAATAACACTTCTGAAACTACTGAATTAAACTAATTTCTTAATAATTAACTACTTAATTAATTGGTTATTTCAAAATCAAAACGGTACACTTGAATCTGTCCATCGGTTCTTGACTTGTATGAGATAACACTGAAATATTCTTAATCCAGTTAGTTTGAAATTATACACTCTAGAGTCAGTGAATCGGGTTTATCATAAAATACTAGTTCATAAACTTGACTTCCTGTGGTTTAACATTTGGGTCCCTTGGGAACTCCAGACATTAAAAGTATTATTTATTATTATAAGTGTTTCCTACAACCGATTTCTAATGTTGAATTTGAAGACCGCAGATGGAGTTGAAAGAGCGTTCGGTGACGACTCCCTTATTTCCAGAAAAGAGTACAGATGTCACTATACAGATACCAAATATCTTTAAAAGTCATTGGTTTGAGAAATTACCATTCACTTAGAAGTACAACACAGAAAAATATTATAAGGTTAATATGTATACTTTGTGGGAAAATCTCTGGATAGGCCAAAAATATATTCCATTGTTAAGTGAAGGTCTGCTTGGAGACATCTCACCATTGACACTTATTTAACAAAAATACTTCTAATTATTCTCATGGACAAATGTAAACCCATAAGATTTAACTAGGACACTTGAATAATATGTTTTTATTTTCTTTACAATTGAATCAAAATCATAAGAAATACTAAAATAGAAAGGCGTTTCCTTTCAAAATCACAGAAAATACTTAGTTAGGAGATTGCACTAAATTTAGAACCTTTCAATTTTTACCTAAAATCAATTAATGCTTGCCTCTTCTTCCTAAATTACGTCAGTTACAATGTTAAAATAGCCTAATCTATGTCCTATTTAACTTTTACAGCATGGGTGCTAAAGAAGAGAATTTTCTGCCCCACCTCCAGGCCGGCCTAACCGTTGGGTCACTAACTGAGGAAGAATATCGTCAATGGGTCGAGCATACTTTTAAGCCGATGTTTGATCCCTACGAACAAATCGAAGGGGTACCATGTCGCGAGCTGCTTAACAGATTTCAGTACAATACATACGACCTTCCGAGGAGTCGGAGAAATGACTTAATGCTCTTCCTGGATGCCAATCGAGACGGTAGGGCAACCTATCAGGTAAATTAAGTAGTTTAGAGCTTCAATTTTGCCATTATGATTCTTGTTCTAACAGGAATTCTACAATGCTTTGGTTCATAAACGCTACATAGACCTTCCACTCTATCAAAAAATAGCAATTCGGGCCATGCTTGCAGCAAATCCCGGCATGCGATTAGCTGCTGCACAAACAAATGCGATTAAGCATCTCCAAATACTCGATTCCATTGGTCAGGCAGGTGAATTTGGATTTGAAATGGCTTCCATCCCAACGGCTACAGAACGCTTACCAAACGCGATAACTGGTTACTCTGGAGATAGAATGAGTGGTGGAAAGTTTCAGCTGGAGCCTGATGGAGTATGGCCAACGTCAAGGAAACATCGCTGTAAACGACATTTAAATAATATTGCATTGACAATCGCAGAGGAAGAATACATACCCCAATCGTATCTGAACTCTTTAAAGATCCTTCCGCCACCTATATTCTGTCCTTTAATTGTTTTGATACAGGTTAGTTATTTGAATTATTGAAATAGTGATAAGATTTTAATTAGATAGCGGTATACCTCTACTATGCCGTAGAATTAAATAGAAGAACCGAAGCTGAACCCGAAAATGCATTAACCTTTATGAGTGGATTTCCGTACTTTTCACCTCTCTTCTTCGATCCACGCCGACGCAGAGAAGTCTGGAGATTCTTTTCATACATGCTTGTTCATGAGGTACGCTTAATTCGAAAGATAGATAAATCTGCAGCAATCTTTCGGTTCACTCTATTTAATATTATATCTAAATCTATTAATATAATTGTTTATATCGACACAAGTGAAAGAAAAACGCATTATCACCCCTCTCCATATTTTTATTTGATTTTGATGCACTGCACATTTTTGAAATATTTTGAACGACAATTTCTAATACCCCGATTCAATTCCTTCGTCTTATATGTATCCTGTGTTTAATTAACATCTAATAACTCAAGTAATTTCTTTAACTTCAATTTGTGTTGTTTGTTAATAGGGCATATTCCATATTATCTTCAATTCCCTGATAACATTCATCCATGGTACACTCATGGAGTGGGTGCATGGATCCTGGCGAATAATAGTGCTCTATCTCTCCGGAGTACTGGCCGGTTCGTTAGCGGCATCCGTTTGGGATCCCACAACTGTCGCAGTCGGTGCTTCAGGCGGGGTCTTTGCTGTGATTGGGGCCTATCTCGGTCTCGCAGTGGTCAACTGGGAGGAGCTCAAGCACGATCACTATGCACTGTTGACTGCTTCAACGGTAAGAGATCAGGTCGTGGCATTTATAGCTTCTGGAATCAGTCGAGTAAGTCAGATATTATATTTAAATTTGAATAACCCAATTTATTTGTTTAATGTACGATAACTAATTGGGCTTTATTAGTGAAGTTTCAAATTAGCCAACAATCGACTTCATCATGTGATGCTGTAGATGACCAAAAACTGAGCTGTAAATACCCATTTTTGGTTGTACTGTTTGTCGTAGTCTAATGTGTCAAAAATTTTAATTTACACTCAAAAGAATGCCTGAAAATTTAGTGAAATTATTGAGGATTCGAAAAATTAGTTTTATGGTAAATTTTGACCTGATACATCCTTTCCAATCCAGTAGTAAATTGCAGAAATTAAGATAACGTTATAAAGGACTAAAATGGGCCGCTTAATAAATAATATTTCTAATTGCTTTAGCAACAAACTTAGTTTATAAAAGTTCGTCTAAATTCTGTTATCTTTGTAATTACGGTCAGTGAACATCAATTTCATGGCACTGAAATAGCGAACCCATTCGAATCAAAAGATCTTTCAATCGTTCAAACAACTTCGATAGTTGTAGATAGATGTCGGAATAATGGAGTTTAAAGACCTCAAGTTTATTATGTCCGTTCAACTGGAACAGACCACCGCCTGTAGCTATTACAATGCTCACATTCTAAACTATTTTCCAATTTGCATATAGTAAGCTAGTGTTTTGCACTTTTTTTCATTTAAACAGATCTTTGCAATTTTCCTATTCGGCTGTGTTGACTTAGGAATTTCATTCTACGAGCGTTATGGTTTCCCAGATGCCCCACTTCATGTGACTTTCGCACCCTCCATCGCAGGACTCATTGCGGGAGTCCTAGTTGGTGTGCCGTTGCTAAGAGAACTGACTGAGAAACCTTGGTATCGCATAGCCTTTTGGGCTTGTCTCTCTGTTTCTCTTACTCTCTTCATCTTTGCTGTCTTTTGGAACATCTTCTGGCCTGGGTATCCTCCGCAACTTGTCTAGTATTTAAACTTGAAAATTTTTAATCACTTGTGTATGCATTCATCCGCAGTATAAATGTTAAATGCATGTAAATACTCGAAATTTACTGCTGAACAACACTTTAGTAGGAGAAATATAAGGTGATAATTGCAGTGTTATTCTCATTTAAGGTGTTGGTAGATATTTAATAAACAAGGCATGATCCGAGGCTTAGTCTCCACTTCACTTCTTTTCTCATTTAAAATGTATTCGGCCACATAGCCAGAATTTCACTTTAAGGAGCTGACATACAAGACAAGAGATAAGTATCTTCCCAATTTAATAATTATTTATTTATTAATATTTTTCATAACGAACAACAGGGAAAAGCACAGCGGCCTTATTAATTCATCATAGAAGCAGAGGTCATGAGCTTTTAATGGTCTTTCCGATTATCTCAAAATTTACTTCCGTTGTGATTTTTGGTAATCCATATTGATAAACTATTGGCATTTGAAATTTAGAGATTGGATACTTTCTTGAATATTTAAATGTCTAAATATATTTGTGAAATACTTTTCTGGGCAAAATACAATTTACCAAATCAAAATGAACACATAAATCTTTTTCATTCTTATTAAAACCACTTTCTTTATTTGAGCATATTTTGAATAACAACAAATTGTCCTCTTGTTCTACTCTTCAAAATAAACTGAATTGCAGACGGAAAATGAGAGTAAAATTTAATTACTTTAGTCTTCGTATTCGATTTCCGCAAAAATAAATACACCGAAATACATAGGAAAGTATTCTGAGGGAACCCAGTTTACACGGCTCTGTTAACTTAGAATTTAGTAATCTCATCTCTGCTATGTTAAGATCGTAAGCTACTGAATATCATATTAAATTATTTTATCTTCTGCTAGAAGATATAATAATTATTTTCCCCCTCTCCCGATATTTCTTCTATTAGTGAACATGTAATTTCTTTCTTATTTTCCTCAGTGATAAAAGACACATTGTATTTATGCCTACTTGTTTAAGCCCACATCAACTGGGTTTTACTTTTGTTAGTTCACGTACGTTTACTATAACTTTCCTTGCATTCCGCTGTGCTAAGTTGGTATATTACCGAATTTTCTAGGTTGGTTGCTCTGCAAGATTACTACCGGGAGTTCTAGTTTGTTACGTTATAACGCCTCTTTCACCTTGAAGAAAAATGACTGAAGTAGTAAGACTGGCCTTTATGAAAAACCGGTCCATAAGCCCTGGATATCTGGGACAAACCTTTGCTTCAATCCAGATAAAGGATAGTAAAATTTGAATTTCTGAACGTGAGATACCCATTTAGCAAATGTCTTACAACCGGGATTCAAAATTCAAATGGAGTAAGACTGTTTTATATTTTGACGTTGCTCTTGGTATCATATCTTTAATATGATCTTTTGTCCAAATTAGCCAAATGAACCAACTTGTTAAACAAACAGTGGAGTCGTACCTATATAGGTTCTTTCTTCTCCCTTACCTTTGTTACAATTTCCATTTTCTTTCTCAGGATTAAAATTGCAACAATTTTACACTATCTTAAGTAATGAAAACTAAACAAAAGCTTTCCATTTATACTATGTAACCTACAATGGTGAAATAGAAAGAAATTAATTAACTTTCATTATTTTCTACTATACTCAATAATAATCATAAATTCGGATGTAATTCTATTGTTTTGTGATTTAACTGCACTCTTCTACCATTTCAAATTTTATTTCACCCATCTGCACTCTGCGTACATGGAAGCATTCTGCGTTTATCTTCTTTTCAAATTGGGAAAAGCGAGTTTCTTTAAATGAATTTTTCCAAACCCACGGCGAGGTCTACCTCTCTGATCGTATTAATGATTGCAACTAATGCGGAAGACTTGATATTCCTTAAAACATTTAATCGAAAGAGGGGCATTTGTTAATATAAAATTGAAATTCTATTTTCTAATTGGAAGTATCAAATAGTTTTCGAAAATAATGTAAGGGTCAAAGCACATTTGATGAGACCGGACATCATGAAAATGATACAAAAGTATAGTGTGGTTGTCATAAAAGGCTTCAATACCATATCTCTAAGAAATAATTGCTTTTACTTCATTATGAAAAATATGCTAACCGGTGACGTAGCAGTTAATATGCTTGTCCGAGAATTCAAAGGTTGTGCGTTCGATGCGTACACCTGTTGGACGGAATGGGTGACTACTTTAGTTAAGTCTGATTTATACAGAGGGTGGTAAAATTTGAGGTTCTCACTAGTTATATGCTCAAGATGAGCGTAAAAATGTTCTCCTAAATGGGCTAGATGAATATGAATCAAAGAAACTCATGAATAATATTTTTCAAATAACTTTTGTTGTAGTGAAAAACAATACTTTTCTGATAAAACTATTTATATAAAAAAATCAGAGAGATAGAAAACTGAAAAAGTAGCACAATAAAATATCATCACCGTTCTTGTCAATTATAAGCTTGATATTCACACGACTCGGTGGACCTCTGACACTTTTATAAGAACGGTAAAGTCATTATTAATTAATGCTATAGGGATTAAAATTCTAGATGGACACTAAATATGTATTAAAATCATTCTTTTATATGAGTATAAGAAGCGTTTTGACCAGTGTCAAAACATACAATGCTGAGTAAAAAATTAATCTTGCAAGCCAACTGGCATCTAGAGATTTCTGTAAACTAATCGCAACTGTCAAACAGAGAGATTGCAAACACATTCGGAGAACATCCAACCAAGCATAAGTTAGTCATATTTTTCAATATTCTGGTAAAGCTTGGAATTCGCCCTCTCATAGACAGCTCCTTTTGGGTACACAGGGTTCAATGTTGGAGGCATAAACAGATTGAATAAATGGTAGAGGATCGACCGCTTTGGAAATAGAATTCCTTCAACTGGTCGATGCTATGAAACTTCATCGGCAAATGTCCTGAAATACGTGTTCCGTTTACTAGGAGTACATATATCGCCATCACCCATTTGCGTTTTGTTAGGTTTCCAATTATGATCGATAGTAATTCCATTTTAAAATGTAATAGTGTTGCCATAGAGCTTCCAGCAATTCGAATTCTGCTAACTATACCAATGCCAATATCAGGATCGTCCAAAGACATCTCGCCGGTTCAATTATTCTTTCTAGATCTCTAAAGTTCAACTTCTTTGTAGGAATCGTTTGGAAATGACTATGTGAAATAAAACGCGTAAAGGAAAATATCCAGGATCAGGGAGGTGAAAGAAAGTGAAAGCTAATAATCCAACAGTTAATGTAGTGTTTGAAGAACGAATGACTGTTCGGAGATTCATTTGTTATGCGTAGATACATTATCTGAGTTATCCCGTTCAGCTTTACACCTGAAATAAGAGTGAAGAGTTAAAGTGCGGATTGACATTTATAAAGTACAGAAGGAATATGAGTGAGTTCAAAATTTCTCCAGTAAGTAGTTTAATTTAGTCACATGCTTTGAGTGAAATAATGCTATATTCAATTTATTTTTATTTAAATGGAATATTTTTTAAAGCATGACATTTTTGCCATTGAAGTCTAATTTTTCGCTATTATCTATCTGCCCACAAGATATTTCTAGGCTAAAGTTGTCTTGGGCTCAGGCAGAGATACAAGACAGTAGTCCCGCTTCTTCAAAACACTAGTAAATCAGCAAAGACTATAAGTGAATAAAAGATTTTGCATAGTATTGATGTTTGATGATCAAATTATCGCTGCACTCTATGGCATTGAGCTGTTTCATAATTTCGTCTGTTAACAAAATGATGATACATTGCAATAAGATGACAAAAGTCTTTTCAAAAGACAGAGGTCCCAAGTTTGTATGTGAAATTATCTATTTTGGAAGTAGTTCACTGAGCTCTGCCGAATTTAATTTTTTAGCTATATTTCAACTGTAAGCCGCAGTATAACATATAGGATCGCGCGTTTTCTCAACTAATTTATAAATAAAATGATCTGAAGTGGCATGACCAACCATTCCTGATTAAATAAATCTAGTCAATAAGCACTGAGCATCGTAGAGAAGCATATGCTATTCAAATTTTGGAAGGTTAGATACCCCTTTATTATATATTCTACGACTCGAATCCAAAAAGTAAATGAAGTAAGACTCTTTGATACCTTGACGTTACTGAGCCCATTTGGAGTTCACTGCCCCC
>CAADRB010000002.1:899691-936284 GCA_900708905.1 Hymenolepis diminuta | reverse complement strand
ATTTATCCGGCTTTCTGTAAAGCGGTATCAGTTGCTTCCAACAGCCTAAAATCGTAATTTTTGTATTTTGTATTATAAATAAAAAATTTATGAGAATAAATATAAATATGTAGCCTTACTTAGCATATTAATTAGCTTTATAAAACTAATTAAATGATACCAAAAAATCTATGAAAAGCTTACAGGCAAAAAATGATCCAAAGACTTAACGAAATAGGACATTGTTTTCATAAATTAAAACGACAGTTTAAAATAAGATAACACTAAAGATAAACTGAAAATTAAAGAATTAAAAGAAAAGTTTGAAGTGGTATTACTACAACTCTCTGCTTAGATTAGATCAATGAACAAAGTTACTACTCACGCCTTCGCTAACTCCTCTCATTTACCATTCGTGCTTCTAGCAAATAAATGCCGTTAAGTTAAATCCTTTTTATCCACTATTTCTTCTCTTCCACCCGTATTTGTATTTATAAGTACGAGTGACTATTTGTTATATTTGAATAAAAAACACTTGAGTAATTGCTAATATGTAGAATTTTATCAGAAAGTAAAATCCATTACCACCGAATTAGTTCTAATACGATTAGACGAAATTCTTTCTAAATCTCTTTGAATTGATTTTTCCTAATCGCGTATGATGGCTATACCCCATCAATGAAATATTTTTAAAAAATGTTAAGTACACTAATCGCTTTATTTTTCTTTTTTCCATTTTTTAGGAAAAATTATTAAATGAATAGTTTCTATTCCACCAAGAGTAGATTAAACATTTAAAGGCAATAAAATCTTTTGTTAAAATGAAGTCCTGAAAAGCGAATTTCAATTTTCTCCTCATGGTTTCGAGTATTGCCCTAAAATCCTAGCGTTTAACATTGTAATAGATGCAAGACGCAATGCAGATGCCTTGTATTAGTGATGATTTTCAAAGTCTGTACTTTCACGTTGAATTCCTCTTCAAGGTGTCTAGTTGGCTCAAGTGAAAGGCACATATGGCCTTTTCTTAAGTTGGTGAATTATTACTATCATTTATCAAATAGAAGAACTCTATTCATATTTACTAACGTATTCAGGTAGCGCAGGGAGCTAGTACTTACGATAACTTTAAAAAAGTGATTAATTAAATATTTCTGGTTTTATCAAATCCTAATTTGACCATTGAGTGAGGGTAATTGAAAAGAAAATGAAATTTGATTCCGGGAAGGTAAGGCCTAACAGGTTCTTCCTGTACATTACTACCTATATCTACTGAGGATAATCCAACTATAATTTGTCGTGTCTCAGCGATGTGCCATGACAGAAATCTGAGCAGATTTAAAAGCTCCCGATGATAGGATTATGTCTAAATTTTAAGACCACTTCGATCACTAGAGTAGTTAACTTAAAAGATAAACAATAGAAACTCAACCTCCATCACCTCACATTTCCTAATTTAAACAAATTAAGAATTATTTTCTGGATTGCGTAGAACATTTATTAAATTATTACAACACCTTCCTAGCAAATATATGCTCGAGGAGCTATTAAACTAACCAGTACCTGTAGCCTACCAAATCTTTCCAAGCAATCTGGAGAGAGCAAAAAGAGTTCAAATACTCTTATTCTGAAAATATCGAAAAAGAAACGGAGGTTTCTTTAAAGACTGTGGATTTTGGAAAATTAAATGTTAATTTTTTGTATTGAGCGTAGACTGAATGTAGTTGGTAAGGATATCAATGAGACACTGTCCTTGTCCTTCATAAGTCAAAATGAAAAGAATATCAATTCATAAAAAATTTTCCATTTTTTACGAATTATTGCCCATAGTTCTTCCAGTTGTCGTTTTCTAATCCAACCAGCCTAAGTGTACTTCCAATGCTTCACTACGATTGCCGTTTTAATTGAATGTTCTCCATTTTCTTTACAAATTTTCATGTGCGCTTAACGGCTGCTTAAGCAGTTGTAATTTAAATAGACCACATGCAGATGATAACACTAAAAATTATTAGTAAAATAGCTTTATTTTAACTTCATTCTGAGGATGGAGTTTAATAATATGTGAATTAAACCCTGCTAAAACCTTCAGTTTGAGGAATTTCTGCTTGTTGCTCAATCCCATTCTTGCTACTTAGCACAATTAAGTAGAATGTGATAACCGAAGACAAAATAAACAGCATTAGTGCTTATTTAAAATGGGCAATCAAGGTAAGTGTGCTTTTATTTGCTCAGCATCTGAACAGAAAAATGTCCAAATACTATGACACTATTTCCAGCATTTCAAGTATTTACTCAAAACAAATAAGACCTGCAAAGTGTACCTTATCTATTTTCCATTCCTTAAGTTAGATTCTTCGGTTTTCATCCTAATCCTTTTTATAAATATCTGTGAATTCTACTGCCAAGAAGAGATCGGGTTGTAAGTGTCGAATCAATCCTATAAATTTCTTGACAAATACCAGCATAAATTATACATAGACCTAATAATGAGCTCAAATCACCATGTATGTAACTTCTCCTTAATGTGCCAAATTATTAACACATCACAAAATTGATATTTCAGTTTCTTTGAATGCAACCATGGCGATGGATCATTACAGAAGTTCACACTCACATTGATGTATAGAGCTATAAAATTTGATGCCACGGGCCCTACCATGAATTCCCTAGGAGTTTAGGGGATTGCAGGGTAATTATTGAGTTCGACGTTTCTTTTAATGTTTCTTTTTAATTACCTTCTGCTTTGTATTAGAATTTTAAACTAACGCATTTCAGCTTATTGACCATGTCGGAAAGTTTAATAGTTAGTTTTATTTCATTCTAGATAATTTAACTGTATCACTCTTCAAATCGACCGCACTTGTAAGGCATTGGATCTATTGAGTGTTATTATGAAAAAGTTCTATTCCTATCCCAGTATGCCTAGATCTTCCAGAGGTCTTTAACTTAAGTTAATAGTCTCTGAATCCAATCATTTTCCACAAATTTTTATTGGAGTTCGTAACTAAGTACTTTATCACACCAATTTTGCTCATACGGCATTTGAAATTTTGCAAAATGGTGATTTTGATTTCCTTTACCTTATACTTACAAATACTCCTGAGTTATATCACTAAACGATTTTCATTTGCATTGATCAAATAAATAAACTAAATCGGCGCGAATTAAGCAGAAGGTCACATAAAAAGTTTAATTTCAGATTCATTTAATGAAAACTTTAAAACTCGTTGTTATTTATCTAAAATTCATTTAGGCTTTCAAAAATGCGATACTACTTAATTCAAGGTCTTATTATGACCCTGTATCCAAACTTATTTTAAATATCATTTATATTCGTTTATCGATTTAACCCAACCCTCCTACAATTTTCTGCTGATGATTTTTCGTTGACCTGCGTGCTGTTCATGGAATTTCTACATGTGTGTTCATATTTTATTTGGTTAAATTCGTACTTTTAGTATTCGTATTGAATGCACAGGTTACGGACCTCTGTAAAGTGAAAATACGGCTATCTCACCTACGCTACGTTAAGACTGCAAGCTGTTGAATACCATGCAAGATCATTTTGCTTTCTCAATCTTTGAAAGAAACAAGGAATTGAAGTGGCGAGACTTTCGTGATCGATGAAGCCGGTCAATAAGCACCGACTATTGTGGAAAAGCATTTGCTCCAAACTAGAGGACGAACCGTAAGTGGGAGTTTTAGAAGGAAAACTACCCCTTTAAAAAATATCTACAATCTGAACCCCGAACTATAAGGAAACAAGGCTCTCTGATACCTTGACGTCACGCACGGCATTCTCTAGATTTCACACCCTCCTCTTTTCATTTGTTTTACTTTCCTAAGTTCAATTTATCTGCATCTCACAGTTTAATTTGTGAAATATCTTTGTTCTTCTCTGGTTAGTAATAAGACTCAAAATCCTTCCGACTCCACTAACGGAAATACCGAGGAAACTGTCATCGTCTTTTTACAATGTGATAGGTGAGTTCTTAAGGCAGAGAAAGGCAGTAGCTCAGCTAATCTAATCCGTCTGATATTGATATCCCTTGGCCTGAATCTTTTTTTGAAGTACTCCCATAGTCTTTAGCATATTCGATCAACAGTTTTTTTGATAATTGTTTCAACATGCTCGTGTAATTAAACCTTGAGTTATTCCAAAGTGCTTCTTCAGGATTAATAGAATGCTTGACCTCTTTAATTTAATCAGCCTCACCCCAGTTATCTTCAGATTTTATTTTATTATTATATATCTCCTTTTTATCCAATATAATAACTTATAATTTCCCTAAAATTTCTTACTAGTGGCACCTTTTTAATATGTTTTGGCAATTTACACATTCTAACAATTCACTATAATTAATTTTTATATATGAATCTGATATATGGGGACAACAGATATATTATAGCGACAAGACGAAGCAATGTCAACCAAAACGTTTAAGAACAGAAAATCAAAGATTTATGAAGAGCCTAAAACCGTCTTGTTAACACCAAGGTTCTTCCGTCCAGACGTTATACTTGAAATTGATCAAGCATTCAAAAGATTCCTCTAGCCTTCGGAGTGTTTGTGAAGGAGGAACGATACGAGTTACGGCTTTTCTTATTAGACTTGAGGCCGATTTTATTAATTTTAAGTTCACAGAGCCATTATTAATATCTCTTTCTAACTTATGGAGATCTTGAATTATTTCTTGATAGCTGTTCAACCATGAACGGGATGAACAAAAAGAACAGTCAATTTCGAATAAATTAAATTCTGTGCGGCATAGTGGGCATACAACTATTTCATTTAAATCCAACGAACTTTTGCACCATCCTTTTATACAAGCCTCGCATTTGCAATCAAAGCGAAAAATATCTTTCAGCAGCTTCTGACGATTTTCTTTCGTTTCGTCATAATATTTTGCGAAATACTTAATTGAGACTTCTGACCCGGCAGAAAGACGCCTTAAAGTTACGAGACTAGCTTCACCACCATTACCAAAAACTACCATTGCCGAAGGGTCACAGGAATTATTAACAAGAGCAATAGTTGGATAAATAGCTTTTCCAAGTTCTGCACATTTAAATTTCTTATTGTGGCGCTGTAGACCAATTTTGTCGCCTATTTCGAATGATGTGATATTGGTAGATTGCCAGTGAAACAAGATACAGGCTGCTAACCAACTTGCTGGAATACATTTAGGACGGTTTGCAGGAGAGGGTAATTTTCTGAGCATATCTGTATACTCCCAATCCACCGGATAACCTGCGATCTGTATCGGCAATGATAGTATAGTATTATATCGTGGCATGTAGGAAAAGCCGCTAGCTAAACTCTCATAACTTACATAAAGGCAATACGTGAGATAAACCGCGACCACCGTGTTATTCCACTTTGTTTCAGGGGCAACTGTGTCTGTATTTTCTGGTAACCAAGCGATCGATGAGTAATCAGATGGATCAAATAGAGTGGGGGGAATCGCTCGAATAGTTGAGCCTAAAAATGCTTGATGACCTGTTCCTCCCTAAAATGAAAGCATATACCAAGTATTCACTGCGTTTTTTCTCAGCGAATCCACACACTTCAATAATCTGCGCTAAACGTATTTATTATAGTAACTATTAGGAAACAGGGCAAAATAATAATGTAATTTCGATTAGGTAACTAATCGTGCACCATCCAGATTAGGTCGGGACATCAAAATAATATCATAGTAAAACTGATTTGTGTCAAACTGTCTTTATATGCTAATCCTAAACTCTGATAATAATGCAAGAGTAGCGCATTTGTACTTTTCCTAAATTCAATGATTAATAAAGACTTCGAGTACTTAATTTTTTATTGCATTAAGTCATGGGAAAGGAAAAAGTGGTTGTAACTCGATGTATTAGAATGTCATCCTCAGCGTTGGCATTAAGTTCAATACAAGTCCTTTCCTAGGATCTTTTGAAAAGCAACAGCATATATTTTTCTGACTTGATTTGTGAAGAAATGAAAATCCAAAATCCCATAGATAAAATCTCTGTCTTTTTCCAGATTATATCTTCACTGCTATAGCTTTATATCCAAATAATATATTATCTTTATAAATAAACAGACACATTGAAAATACTTAGCACATTATTTGCCACTACTTTATGCCATCTTATTCTTAGATTCACGGAGCTGTTGGAATATCAAACTTAAATGAATTTGATTTCATCAATCTAAATATAATTCCAGAATGATAAATCTAACTGAGTGATGAAACTACTATATGAATGTGTTTGGATTAATAAAAGATGTTAACTTCACAAAGCTTGTTACCTTATAATCACCCGTTGAACAGATATAGTCCAGCAATATGTGTGGATCAGTATTGGCGATACACATGAAAGCTGATTGTGCAAGAATGGAAAGATCAGTCACTTTAGAACAAGAGTCCTTCAAGAAGGTGAATTGATTTAAAAGAATGCAAGGCAGTAGGCCCTTGCAGTCATAAAGATGTCTGTTAATTCTTGTTGATGTCATTTTACACTTCTTGACTGAAATTTCGGCACAGGACTTGCTACAAAAGCCAAACTAAAATGAATATCAAAACTTTTTATCCAGGAATTGAGGTATTTTTCTATAAAGGATGGTATTTTAGCCTACATGAGGACAACCAGCACAAGGAATAAGATTGAGGCGTCGTCTAAAACAGTTGTAACAGTATTTAGTTCGACGCCTTCGAAAAGATATTGCATAGGCTTTTTCAATTATTAGAAATTCACCTAATTGAAATGAAAAAGGTATATGAATATAAACTCAATATATTCTTATGATTTAAATAAATGATGAGAGGGCTATCAAAAGGAGAAGAAAAATTGAACCCCGATTTGTAGAATTTGAGGTATTTGTTCTTAGATATTTGATTATTCTCGGTACAAAGAGTCCTGTGTTATTCATAAGCGTTTCTTTTTGAGCCTCGTGATCTCATTCATTCATACATTTGATCGTCTAAAATCTGTTCCACTACGGGATCTAGACTCACAGTCTCTGAGTGCAATACTAACGCTTTTGATTACATGGATCTGAGCATCATTGAGTTTCCCCTACTCTATTCAAGTTTGCCCCGTTTGTCTACCCTAAACATTTCAATTTATACAATGTTACCAATGTACATTTTAGTCAAGACGTGCTCTCTTTCTGACCTTACTGTGTAGTCACAAGATATAACACTAGTCGAATGTCCATCAAAAATCCTAAGCACGCTGTTCAAAGCGAGAAATGAATTACTTCATGCGCTAAGGAAGAAGTAATACATTTATTATCACCAATTTCAGGTACAAGCTGAGTTTATCACATTTTTATTTACCTGCTTCAACATCTCTTGTTGTCTCTAATGTCCATCCAACTTCAGGTCCAGTATACTTAAGACGCAGCGAACCATCAGTGGCCGTAAGCGGACGTCGTCCTTTCCGATTAATCAACTTCTCATTTAAACTAAATTTAGGAGTATTAGGGCTAAAATGTCTCCAAAGACTTATTGAGACTCCTATTGGTTTAGATTCATCGAATTTTCGACATTCGACTAATCCCTTAGAAGCGCATTCCCTTAGGCACTCGTATTCTGCTTTACCATCAATCTCATTTATCTCTAAAGCCTTTTCAAAGTTCTTAACTGCTTTTGCAATACTTCCTTTGTGCATATGGCAGTGGCCCAAGCATGTCAGGAGTTTTACTAGATCAGCTTTGGATTGAGGTACCTAAAGTCAAAAGCGTATATAAAACAGGAAATCTTTACCACGTCCATTTAAAGTAAACTTCCGTAACACGGTTCCTGGGTAGAGGAAAGGGGTTTTGCAATCTGACTGATAAGGGACTTTCATTTTTCTATCTCATTTTTCATGGTATTTATTCCTATTATTCTTAGCTATGGATACGCAAAAGATTACCATCTTCCTTTTGGCAGATATAAGGGTCATTGTTACCACCGGACAATTGTGTAAAACTTATAATGAAAATAAACCTAGAAGAATTTCAAAATCAAATGCAAATAGCATCTAAAAATTCCAAGAAAATAAATAAAGAATTTACAGCTAGGTATCTAGCGAAACCTCTTAACAGAACATACTATTTTATCATTACCTACACTATTTTTGTAATTTGGAATAGGACTATCAAAATTTACTGACTGATTTCATAATTGAGCTAATAAAAGATGTTTAAAGACTTTCAGAAATCGTTTACTGTTGCTTATTTGCAGCAAACTCATCTTGAGGAATTAAACAACTCTCTCTGTAGATTTTGCTTTCTTTCATTCGGCAAGAATCGCAACAGGTGTCGCTCTTTTGATTTTCGATTCATAAGCGTCAAACCATTTTATGAATTAGGTATTAAAGCAGTTCTTTGTAAAAATAGGTTGTCAGAATTTCTCATTACCTATTTCATGTTAGGGGTTACTAATAAATGGGTAACAATGAAGTCCTGTCCTGGCTAGTTTCCTCAGATTTATCCTACTCAGAGCAAGATGATGAAAAGAAAGCATAAGATTGAAGAATTTCAACTTGAACAGCTGACTTGATAATTCTGAAGTTCAGATGATGTAGGTTTCTCCTGATCCTCTAGCTCCTACTTTTTCTACCAAATCTAAAATTGTCTCTTAGGTGAACATAATCCTCTTTGTAAATTTACCCTTCCCTTCTGCTAGGATGTTTATCGATGATGAAAGTTTATAAAGCTTTTTAGCCCTGTGATGAGAAATAAGTGACAGAATTTCTTATAACTTATTTCATATTTGGGGTTATTTACAAATAGGAAGCAATAGAGCACATTCTAGCCCTATTTACACCTAAGTTATTGAAGGAAATATGAGCATGACAGATGCCGATAGTGCTCAAGATCAGTGCCCAGATACTAAATAAAATCGCCAACCGGATTGAAGATATCTCTGCAGAAATTTAATCATCTATTCTCAATCATTCATTGACATTCATCTCCATTCTCGGTCCATTTACATGATCTCGATTGTCTGAAGTTGACTAGTTCCTTATCTAGGGGCATTTTCATTAGCAGTCAATATTCTCATATATCACTTTTATAACTTAATTTTATATTTCCCTTTTCTCAGATATGCTCATTTCCAAATAACATAATTAGGCAAACAAATGCAGTTAGCTCATTGAACTTTTTATCACTTGTATGATACAGTTAAGTTCACCTCGATCACCAGTTACCGAACCCAATCATCAGATTGCATATTAAGTTAGCTTCCTTATATCAGCTGAACAGATCTAATATGTGTAAGCAGTGGCAAAGAATTTCTGTTATTGCTACACAATCTGAACATTGGTGTTGCAAAGATGCTGAAATGAAACCGATATTTTTAAATTAGAAGTATGAGAAATAACAAACCTTTAATGCTTCATTAGCATCTTGAATAGCTTCATCAAGCAGTCCCAGTGTATATAATATGATGGATCTTTGTCCAAAGGAAATGGCTATTTGTTTAGCCGACGACGCATAGAATAATGCAAGAGTAGAGAAACGCAGAGCCTTTCTCCATTCTTCATTCTTTATATGTATCCTGCTTTGCAAGCGCAGTAATTCTGAAACATCATCAGACTTCCCATTATTTCTTTTCAACTCGTTTCTTACGAAGGCAACTGAGGATGTTCGTATGCTTTCTCTTGCTTGAAAAAAAACGCACACACACATAAATTCTTTTGTAATTCATCACAGCAAATGTAGCAAACAGGTATCTACCCTGTTTAATAGTTTGGAGATGCTTCAGTAGATAACAAACACGTTCAAAATCGGTGTCCACTCTGCTGAATTCCTCTAACCAATTTTGATTTTTATAAATTTTACATAAACAAGTATCAAGCAGTTCAACATATCTTTGCAACAAGGGCTGCCTGGTGGCCGACTTTTGCGATTTTGTAAATATTTTGAGCATCTCTTGGAAATTCATCTGAAATAAACGGCAAAAATGATCAAGTGGCAAGAAAATTTATTTCCTTATAATGCGTTTTCCATTTCTTGATAACAAAAAACATAAGCATTTGCTTACACCATGACGGTTCATATTCAAGAATATTATTTCAAACAAAAATCTTATTAATTTTGCTTACTATCGAAAATTCCGCCTATTCTGTCAAAATCCAACTTTTATTAATGAATAATGCTCACCTTTTCAATGAACGATCATTGATCTTGCATATTTCCATCTTTACTAGTGAATTACGGGATAGATCGATAGTGGGAAATGTCACAATAAATTAAAAAATCCTTCTACTTATTAATTTTAAGTAAAAATTATATTCAATTAATTGCAACAATTTGGGAAACAAGTGAGACTTGATGGGGACATGACTTTATTGACGCTGTACACGGCTTAAAAACAGCAAAATATTCATAATGCTTCACTCCCTTTCAAGAAATTTGAGGGTCACATCTTCCCTTTCCGTGAAATAAGTTCTTCTCACCCTCATTTCAGCACATCTTAATCATACCTACATTTTTTCTTCTGACAGAAAAACCGGCATATTTTGAAAATCGTTCTAAAATCATTGGAATGGTGCTAAAAATAGCATCGTACAATTTCAAATACGAATAGTTACGTTGTTTTGAAGGAGTATTGTGATTATATTAATTGAAAATTTAATTAAATAATCGCATATTGCCTTCGTTTAGCACATCTAATTTAGTCCATCTGTCCAAAATGTCTTATTAAGAGAGTCTCCGAACAAAAAATACTTTTCCTTAACTTTAGCAGTTCCTGATAGTCATCGTAAAAGAAATTGAGAGATTTCGATTTTTAAATCGTGTTTTTTTCTCACTTATTGATTGAGATTGGTATCTCTTTGCCCTAAATGCTTTCAGTAGGTGAGCGTTTTATCCATTTTTGGGCAGCAGGTTTTACGATTACTGTAGATGTCGATTAAAAGTATGATAGAAAGCGTTCAATGTGTCCGCACTTCTCTGATCGATTCAAATTACCCCAATGTTGCACTAATGTTATTATTACCCCACAGTGAAATTAAAAATTGCGCAATTTTTTATTGTGGAGTGTAATTGGCAACAAATTAAAGGGAGTGGGCAAAGCGACACGGAAAGCAACGTCAAGATGTAAAAGAATCTTACTTCATTTGATTTTTTTTACTTTCGTTGTACAATATTTACTGAGTGGACAGTTCACATTTCATAATTCAGATTTCACTTTTCGTCACTTGGATTGGAACAAATACTTGTTGACAATATTCAATGCTCATCGACGGACATTATTTAATCAAGAAGGATCGGTTTTACTGCCTTGATTTTTTCCTCCAATGGTTGAGAAGACGAGTGATACTCCGCAGTTTACAGCTTTAGCATAGTAACAGTGCGCATACGGAAATTAACCAAATTTAAAAGATTGGAAGAATGCGTAACTTCTTTTTTTAGTTTCAAAGCTGATGCCACTGTTATTTCATACAATAGGTTCAATGAAACATCATTTCCTCAACTGACTCCCTGTATATTCGGTTTAGAAATTATTAATATTTTTTCTAATATCGGCAACCTTTGTAAAGCATAGTTGCCTTATATTATTAGTGACATCTTGATATGAATCAGATTAAGAATCAATATCTGAAAATTGAAACTTAAAATATCCAAATAAATTTATTATGCGCAGTACAAAATATGCATATTAGTTGAAATTTTAAATTTTTAAATTTAAAGTAGGGCAAATCAAAGAATCCATCCATATTTTGATACCGATGTCTTGTTTTGTTACGATTTCTTAATGTAATAAAGAAAATTTGCGTAGTTGTTTTGACATCACTAACTGATCAATTAAATGTATTGCTTAGCAAGTCGTGAACATCGCGAATGTAAACGCACTCAGGACCATGTGGGGCGATTTCCTGAAGTTCAAACTTCGAAATATTAAGACTATAACAGAGAGAAATTGAAATATGGGTAAGAACTCAACTAATTTCCTGGGACCATGATTTTTTCCTTCCTAATCTGTACTTCATCCGGGATAGGGGGAAATTTTCCAATCTCCTCGCTATAATGATCTTTCCTGATAATATTATTACTACTTGATTGTAATAACAGAGGTAAAGTGAACGAAATCATTATTAATTATTTGTTATCATATAAACTGTATCTGTTTAAATTTTCACAAGAAAATGCATAATGGGATAAATACTATTGGAAAATGTCCACATAGCAGAATCTTCCACGGAACTTTTCTTTCTGTACTACATTATATATATATTCTTACGTTAAGTTATAATTTCCAACAACTTCATTACTGCCCTGCAATTACTTTCCTAAATGGATGTCACTAAGAAAGCTACTTTTGCCTTTTTGAGCAGCATATATGACGCTGCCAAATCATACCATATGCTTTATCCCGCCCATCTCAAAAATAAGACATTTGGGGCAAAAACCTCCACCGATTCCGACATTACCGCTCTGCCAAGTACAATCGTTTCTTCAAACCCAACGGACTTTTCTCTCTCCAATTGCTAGGGAAAATTTTGTGTTAAATAAAGATAAGTAAAGAGGAAGGAGAAGAAAAAGAAGAGTAAGATGTTAATACTGATAAGCTGACATCAATGCCGGAATATGATGAATGATTGATTACATGGAGAATATTCAACATGGCGTGAAAAAGAGCTCTGAAACTGGCACTCTGACGTCTCCTGGGAGTTCTGTGCAATCTTTGGACCGCAGAGAAAATAACAAGAGAATGAATAAGTCTTCATTGAGAAAAAACTTTATTGCTTCCTTCTTGCAACATTTTTTGTCTATTTCACTTTGAAATAGAAAAATCAGCACTTGTAATAAGTATTTGGATATACAGATATTTCTTTCATCAATTAATCACCGATGGATCTTGCTGACCATTCGGTAATATCAGCAGGAATATCTTAACTAATAGGAGTACTTGTCGATTTTCTTTCAAATAAACTATTAGATTCGCTAATCGGATTTTATTTTATTGATTACGAAGCTCTTTTTTTTATAAAAATAAAAATAAATTAGAAAATTTATTGAAGCGTTATATCCTGGTTTTATATTGATAAATTACTCTCTATCATTAGGAAGCATCCAAACACATAGTGAGCAAAAGTACATGAGGCGGAATTATGTCTAGATTTAAGAGGAAGGATTTAGAGAACCAGAACTAAGAGTTAGAGAATCAGGGAGACATCCAGTTTATCTAAGCTCTAGAATCGTCCGATCGACTGTTTTCAATTTGGATTTCCTTCAGACTTATTCTTTCACGTTACTATCTTACTTTTTTACGAAAAATCTGAGTGACATGCTTTGATGTGATTTCACATCCATTCCGATTTTAATAATTTTTATTGCATTTGTCCACTGGACAAAGAATTTTACCGATTTGTAGATCATATTTAGGTTTGTGCTGAGTGATCTACAAGAGCTTTCCCGTCTCACTCTCGTCTGCAAAGAATCGATGGCACGGTAAATCCACACATCTGATCAAATAAGTGGCAGCGTATTATTTTCATAGTTAACATATCTTTACAACAGTTAGCTTTATAAAACATCTTGTTTGAAAATTTATAGAAAAACTGGATTATATGGAGACATAAATTAGTATGATATAATTCTTTATATATCTACATTTTGTCCTACGATATTCAAAATCAGAAACATACTCCTTGATCTATGAGACCTGCACTAGTCTCTCTGTCAATAGTCAGAATAACCTAGTACAAACGTCAAACTAAAATTACTTAAAATACCAAATCGAGTAACTAAGAACATTCGACTCGAGTTGTATATACCTTCGGATTTCCTATAATAAAAATAATTTCGTTCCAAGAAGAAAAGCTATTTTAATCATTTTCTCATCACAAACAAGAGGAGGAATCTGGGAAGTGACAACACTGATTGTTCTGACATGGAGAAGATACGATATTACTATTGCCCCTTTCTCCCTAGCATTCGGATCGCAATTAAATATCTTGTCATATAGCAGCGAGTTCTGGCGGCATTTTGGCAGACAACGGGGTTGTCTGTCCTCTACTTTTCCTATCGTAAGAAAAAATTGGTGGAGACGGAAGAGAAATGTGAAGGTGACAGGATGATGGCCAGAAACAATGCCACTTCAGTTACTTGTTTCTCATCACGATTTCACGACCTGAAAAATGCAATTTTTAAAGCTGTAAACAAAATGAAACTATCATTTTTTACTACAGAGAGAAATCAGGTCAAATAAAAAAATTTTTTTCTTTTCAGTCACATGCAATATTACAAAGAGTACCTAAAAGGCGAAATTTATATAGTATTAAGTACGGATAGATTTCAATGTTAAGTTGGTTTCGTGTTCTTATCAAAAATTGAGTGGATTTGCATCCTCCTCTAATGTGTATTTCTCATAATTTAAATCTGCGTTTGTTAAAAGGGTTAAAATAGGAGTTTATACACTTTGATTTAGAAGTGAAAAGATCTATTTACAAATTTTCGTATACTGAAAATGCTTTAACATATGAATTAATGAAGTGAAGAAATTTCTTCCTAAAATCTTCTATTTTCGTATCTGGAGTTAGACAAAGTTCTATAAATTAATTAGTGCTGCAATTAAACCCCTTGATATATACTCTCGACAATTTCAACAACGAAATCTCAAAATTTAATTTGATTTTGTTGGTGTTGGTTTACTCGGTTTCACCCACCATTTTTCATTGAAATTCTTTGGATCAAATTTTATTGAAGGAAAATAAAATTGAACGTGTTATCAGCACTCGGCTGCGCAATTTCTACCTAATGCCTAGCATAGTGCAATACTGAAGCATAAAAATGTTAATTTAAATAAAATTCCGCAGTAAAATAAAAGTTTTGAAATTAAATATTTTGGAGTGCTATAATTGAATTATGAAATATTTTAAATTTTGTTTACTTAAAAACTAAAAAAAATAGATTTAAAAAAATGCTTTAGTAGAAGTTAATGAAAACGAGGTTTGAAATGACATGTATCAATGGTCACTTTTTTCTTATTGATCGAATAGTCCCATTTAAATTTGAAGCAGAATTAAAATTTCAAAACGGTGACCAATATTTCAATAGGTTAGAAATAATCATTTCAATCAATTTTAATGGATTGATACTATGTTATTAAACACAAAGTGATTAAATAAGGTTACCAAAATTGAGATGTTATAAGATATTGGAATTTATGCCTAATTTTTCGCCGCCTTAACCCTATTCAAAGAAGTATCTCTTATCTGCTGCAACTTTCTATACATTGAATGTACCTGTTCTAGTACTCATTGTTGCTTGTTAAAGTTAAAAATTCTTTTATTTTCTACATTTCCTTCCCACTGTTGTTACTAATAGCAGCAAGAGCTGATTAGAGAAAGTAAATTTTATTAGATTTCTTGGCGGTTAGAATCGAATACCAAGAACACTAAAGTGATTAGTGGTAGTACTGACGAAATGGAGTGGAGTCTATATTAAAGGCATGAATGTATATGCCCCTGGAAATGGCATGGCTGCTTTATGGATATGAGGATATCGAGTAGGTATAAGTAATTGCAACTTTGGAACATGCCTAAGAAATTACAGAAGTAATTAAGTCATCCAATTTTTTGCAAGTTCCAAAGCTGAAAGTCTTAGTTTATTCCAGCTTTGTGCCCAGCAATTACTCGTCTTTTTGAACTTGTACAATTTGAAATGTACGCTTTATTTCGATATCAAAAACTTAGAACTGGGTTCTGAAATATGGCCTTGAAAATGCAAGTGAGTGCATACTTTGGCTTACAAAAACCCATGGATATAGCGCTATCATTTCCGATCAATTGGGTCAGAAGTATAGTTCACATGTCCTTCCAATGAATAACTTTACGACTTAAAAGCATTATATAGTTCTGCTAAAGAGCTGGAGGTCACATTAGAAGATAAAGTTTTCTGTGTAATAGACACAGAGAATACTGGTTACCATATACCTTTGATGTCATTAATAAGTAGTCAACATTGTTATGTGGAAAAAAAGCATCTCAAAGATAGAGGATTCGATGTTAGGAAAGCACATTAACAGTTTTTAAAATCAATAAAATATTGACATCACATTATTTTAATTGCCAAGTTTCTCAAATCAGTTTTCAAATAAAGCGAACCGTATTAAGTTTACTCACCTACCATTACATTTCAAATATTTAAAATTTAGGTGCGATTTTTCTTTTCTTTTAATATTTGTAGTACTAATAAACGATGTTTATATCTGTACTAATATATTTTGATGCAGATTATAAAATTGCCCGCTTATGTATGTCAAATAAATGACGAGCAATGAATGGACTAAGCGCTTTAAGTACAACCATTTACTATCCGGTTTTATCGGCATTTTGATCATAAATATCTAATCTCAAATGACTCTTCGACCGTTTAAACTGAAAAATAAAACTGAAGATTAATTTTCTCACAATAAACTTAGCATCATAAATGAGGCAATAAAAGTCTGATTTACTTAACTGTTAAATTGATGACTAAATCGTGGTAATTTTGCCGCTCAAATCTTTGCTGAATTTCATGTTACTTTGTTATCAACAGTGTTTCAATGAGGCAGAAACAATGTTCAAGTGAAGCAACTGCAAAAAACTTCACTAGAAATTGTTTTGTTGCAGATTTCAAATGTCGCTCCGCATTTGAATTGTATTCTTAATTAGATAATGAAATCTAAAATTAGCACTATCAGAACGCCGTAAGAAAACATAAAATTTTGAGAAAAGTTGAGGGACTACTGTATGGAACGGATTTTTTCAATTCACTTAATTTATATTGTCATCTTATCAACGGTAATTTTGACATGAGAGCTTGGTGAATAGGTGATCAGCTGCACAATATGTGACTTTTATTTCAATGCCGTTGTTTTAGAAGGGGAAGGAGACTAGAGGGCAGACTAAACTAGACTAGACTAGAGTTGAGCCCTCTGGTTACTCTGTATCATACTGCGATATCAGAGTTGATTGGGAAGATAGATTAGACAAGGACTGATTTCCCTTCCCCTTATATGCTTTCCCATGGTTAGAACTTTTTTGAGTTGTCACGTATATACTATCAATACTTCTGGGAGAAAATTTAAACGGTCAGAAGAATCCTAGGTCACCGCAGGTCGTGAAGGCGATTTAAAGGTCATTTGGGGGATTCAATGCCTCAAATATAAATCATTCACTTTAGGACACACGATAGTCCTGCAGGAAGCTTGAAGTTACAATGGGAACTAAGCCTCCAAGTTCTACAGTTGGAAGCGTCACGGAAGGTTTCAGTCATGTTATTGTGTTAAACATCTGAACAGTTAAACAAGTGAATTGAACAACTTTTACATTGCCATACTCTAAATAACCATAAGGTATCTGTTTTATGCTTTGTCAACATTTTTCTATTATTTGTAATATCATTTACGATTGATTTAGCAAGTGTCATATTTTTTTTTATTTCAAGACCCATGGTTTTGCCAACCCGAGCGACAAATAAATGCACTTAGTTATTTCTAATGGAAATCATTTCATCTACTTAAATTATTTACATCCATGTAGGTGGCACTCGATTACTCATCCTCGTCAGGTCCTTCATACAAAATGTCAATCGAAAAGTGAGTAAGATTGTTTTTGTATGTTGTGGTTCTATCAGCAGTTGTGAGCCATCTTACGAATGACGTTCATGAGAAAAACACTCGAGACGGTTACTATTTTTAACTGCTGTCCCCTTCTCATTCTCAAGCTGTCCATCAAAAGCATTTGACGAATTCCCCCTCCTGAGAGTGACCCAGATAAAGGAATGGAAGTGGTCTCCCCTGGTTAGCTTTCAGTCATGCAAAAAATGAATAAATCTGGATATAATAAGGTTTCTTTTTTCCCTTTAACTCTCAGGAGGCTTTTTATCAATTTTAGCTCCGATTCTGCTTAATTAAGTAGAGCAATGTTAACTGATAATTTCATTTTTTCCGATATACTGTACATTTATGGTTATTTTCTATTATTATAACTGATCACAACACTGTTTCTCAAATCCTCTTTAATGTAGCATTAATGTTCAGAGCATCGAAAGCATATTTTTCTAAATTCTGTTTGATCTAGTATCTGTCGAAAATGTTTTTGACTTCATGTTTATTGAAATTGTACATCCATGTATAGGTAATATTATTAAACTAGGAATAAAAATCTAAGTAATAAAGGTCATATAAGCAGTTAATGTGACTGTAACATTCGTTTATACTTTTATCCGCTTTCATCACGCAGTATTCAGCTAACTGCTGCACAGAAGACAACTTCACTCCTGCATAACAAAACCCTCCTATTTAAAATCGCAAGTGGTTGTTTAATGAATACAAATCGTTTTTTCTGAAGCTAGTAGGCATACTGAGAAGATGTAAGCTAATATCTCGACTCACTTCCTACTGACTAACAGTAAATTGTACCATTAGTTGTCCTTCATAAACTCGCATTTCTTCTTATGGGTTACATAAATGGTAATAATCGTAGTGGAGTAAAAATAAAAAAAAGATACCCAAATATCAGTGCTCTGAAACACATCTTTCCTTTGACATCCATTGGTGTCATCCTCCTGAGACAGTCATCTTAAATATACTCATCAGTTTACTAAGCAAACCGGGCACCTTTGGCCTCCCAGTCTTCAAGTTATCAGTAATAATGTAAAACAGTATGTTAAAAGCTATAGCACTGAATTTATCTATTATAATAAAAGTAAAATTTTTCCAATAACCTCAAATTATTTATTTGATCATTTTACAAGTCGACATGAGAAAATTCCACTTGAAATACATTAATCGTCTGACTGTAATGTGTTCCATAACCCACACATCGTATGACTTCAACTTTAATTTCATTGCCATTTCAGGAACCCAAGAGAGAACACAATTTTCTCCCAGCCAAAGAGCGATTAATTCAATTTCTTTTATAAACACATTACTCATCATCACTCCGGTGTCTTCTCTGGTGGCCGCGAAGCCGTTGTGCATAGCTTTTTCTCTCTTTCTCTCTCCTCATTTGGCAAAATGTCAATCTTTCCATGAAATAGAAACACATTGGGGATGAAATAAATAAAGATCTTCATGGCACCGAAAGATTTTCTAATGATATAAACAGCAAAGGCAACTTCTGACCGAACTCAATTTGTTTAAGGCCTTAACATTGGTTTGTTCCGACGAGCATGCCATATGGGTTTAAGTCGAGAAAAAAGAATTCCACTTCTTTATAGTTTTCCAGCCAAATTGAAGTAATATATTATTGCCCATATTTCTGGTTGGGTCACTAAAATAACTTGGAAATAATTCAAATTTAAGGAGATCATGAATCAATATTGGCAAATAATCTTCGATGATTTTTAGGTATCAAAACAACAGCACTTCATATAACCCCTTTGAAGTCAAAAGTGGTTACAGAACACGATCTATTTCAGCAGAAAAAAATATGACCAACTAAATAGCTTTGATAACATTTAATATATGAGAAGATACAACCATATTAGTTTAGTATAAAAAAATAAAAAGAATGCTTTTTGATATCTAGGTTCATATTTTTGGGTTTTAGGCAATCACAATTAAACAATACGCAAAAAAACCGGAAAATTTTTGGCAGTATTGAGTTAGCTAATATCTCGAACTAATTTTCTCCACCAACCTCCCAAAATTGAAACCTTTAAAGTCACACATCTCTTTGTCCGAATATTACGTTTATGCATTCATAAATAAACGGACAACTATGACAGCTGTGCGGAAGCTTAATACTTTGTATAACTTTGACTTAACACATATCAGTGAATTTAAAAGAGTTCCCCATGGGATTAATAACCCAATCCCTTCCCTATAAATGACACTACTTAGATTCCTAGAAGAAAGCGCTGTCGGCTCCATTGAAGCTCCCTTTCCGGTCCATAAACTGTGCCAGGTAGATTTCTGCAAAACACCGACCCATTTTGCATTGTCTTACTTATTTCTATACAATGTCTCTAATCGCGTGTCCAATCTCAAGAGCTTCATTGTTAAACCTCCCCCCACTCCCTCCCTCTATTCCCATTTGATCTGATTTCTGGCCATACCCATATATTTGTTGTTTTTCTGCCCCAAGGTAAATCATTTAATGACGACCAACCTACCTCTAAGACGCTTACTCTCAAAGTGTTCCGTATATTTTTCAAATTAGAATGTCTCCTGGATGTCGTAAAGAATAGTATAGTTCTAGAACTACCTGCGTCCAGGAATTCAAAGATAAGATGTTTACATAATAAGGGGCTAGCTTAATTATTAATATTAATTATATAAAAGAAATAACCGCATAGGGTTGACTCAGCACATTCGCATCTATTGGGGTCATTCGACACAAAGGTCAGTTGAGATAACAACAGCGAATTTGTTGCAATGGGATATTTTGGTCCGGGCACATTGGCTCAGGACACGACGAAATGTTGAAAACACAGTTAAAAAACTGTTTTATCGATTCAATTAATTCCTCAATAATCCTTCAGTGGTTGGTGAAAAATAGTTTGATTCGAAACAGAACGAAAAATCATAGGTTTTCTTATGTAGTAATCAGCCTTATTTGTGTTTAAAAACATTTGCTCATGACATTCAAAATAAATACAAAGGTTTACACATCCAAAAATGTCAAAGACTTTAATTCAAAACATTTCTCCTTTATAAAAGTATCCTAAATTCAATTACTATAACTTATAATTACTATAGATTTGGAGGAAATCATTCGTTAATATCTAACTGCTTAGATACACAATGGGTTCAAGTTGAATAGAAAATCGAGCCTTGAATGATTGAAATCAAGATAATTATTGGTGTTTATTGCCAAAATTTCACCATTTGAAAACCATAATTCATTAATCAACTATGTAAACAAACTTATTGCACATATTAATGAAAACTAAGATAAATCACGACTTTAATAAAATTCAATATTATGCAAAAGTTTTGAAGATATCGCCTGAGATAGCTATTAAATATATGCGCGATGTGTATGCGAATATGTATATCAAATGTGTATGAATATAATAACCTGATTTTTTAACTATGTATCAATTGATATGGTTTTTCGAAAAGTAGAACCCTTTGCTTGAACATTATTCGGCAGTAAATAAAGACCAGAAAAGAATATTTCCAACGAGCTAATAGGTGAATAATTTTAGATGAATTGTCCTAGTTGTCAATATCCTTTCAACTGTAAGATTTCAATAACGGGGATTATCAGTTTCAGATATGAAAAAATGTATGTCACCAATAGTGATTAGATGGTTATTTGATTATTCATCAGTCCTCCACCAATGAATGGCATGAACGACCGCAATTAATAGTGTGTTTTAAAGAGGGAAGGAACAGTATGTGAATTTCTCAATGAAGACGCCTTGAGATACTATTTCCCTGTCCAAGATGAGTATCAGAATGAGATTCGAAGGTGTGTAAGTGGATTTGGGTTCAATCCTTTTCTTCGAAGTTAACCCAGTTATCAACATCTAATAAATCTCTGCGTGTCTAATTAATTTTAAATTGAGGTTAATTCAGCGGAAATTTGTTATGTCACGTTTCAGCTTCAAATAACCGAAAACGAGCCTTCTCAGTCAAGGAATTACCCAGTCAGTCAAATGGATCGGATTTTCTCACTGCTTTCACTTCATTTACTTCCCCAATAAAGTTTTTTGTCCATAAACTATCTTCCCTTCTGTAGGTATTCCGAAAAAGAAAGGGAGCGAGTCGTTCCATAAATAAAACCTGACTCAATTGTATTAATAAATAATATCACTACAAAGTAATATCAGTCTTAACAAGACCAATTATATTTCGATTGGTGAATAGAATGTAATATAAGAATTCATTTATGCTATTGCAACCTATAATTAAAATGCTAAACACAACTCATATTTAATTAAAGCAACTTGTCTCCCCTAGAATCGTGATTTTATTCATTTTAGTCAGACTTATCCCATTAATTAAGGCAAAATTAAATGAAAAGTAATTTCATCCAAACTTAAAACTTATTTTTAGAGATCGGTATTTTAGTTACAGCATCCTATTTCTGAATACTTTGAATTTCTTGAAGGACAAGCGGCTACCTATCAGAATGTTACTTTCAATCACTACCCAATTTACCCTAGGTATTTCACTAGAAAACATATAAATTTATAAAGAAAATCCGTAGATGAACAAACTAATACTAAAAATAACAAGAATGTAGCACATTTCGGAGTAATGAATGAAGAAAATTCACGTACGCCACATCAAAAATTATAACCCTTCTCTCAAAATGTAACATCTCAGAGGTATTAAACTGACGGTCGAATGAAAGTAAAAACAAAAATAAAATCGTTGGACACTTCTTCACAGAGAAAATGCGTCACCAACAATGCTATTGAAATGAAATTTTTCGTTAAGTGGTCTCTCTAAACCTGCAAGCACAAAGAGTTGGGTAATGCAGCTACGCTTGCTCACTGAGAAGAATGACGAAGTTATTCTATTATTACAAATCATCTTCAACTGAAAGTTGTGCTTAAAGGGAGAATTAATCTTGGTCTTCCACTGTTATCAACGCTTTGCTTACCGAAATAATATTAGAAAGAGCTTGTGAATCAATCACAGTATCATTCGTTTGTTTGGTAAGATAATAAAGACAGATTTATGTGTGGAGAGGCAAGCTGCGAATTTAGATGAAATGCGTCATCTAGAGTATTAATATGAAAAAAGGGATGTCAATAAGGTCAGAAAATCTCTGTCAAAACGAAAATCAAGAAGCCAAACAATTTAATGGATCTGACGCTGATGTTTCCCAAAAATCAACTACTCATCCTTTTACTGTCACCGCTAGCATTCTTTCAAAATACGAGAAATAGTATTCATTTTCTGCAAGTATATGCGCATTAATAAACCTTATGACACAGAAAATAATTGACCTTCTGTAAATTAGAGTCATTAATGAGGATTAAAACAATAACATAATGGAATTAATGCAATGCCCGATACTTTGTCGACGATAAATTCATCAAATCAAATCTCAGACTGTAATGATCAGCACTTTTATTAGCATCGTTAGTTCGTGATCAGTGAGGTGTACACTCTAATACAGGAATAATTTGAAGTAAGTACCAGTTTGTGCCGTGGAAAGGAGGAATGAACTCTCATAAATGCAGACTGTCGGATTTGCATTTATCAAATAAAATTTTGCCATCGTCCAGACTCCTTGTAATTCAGACAGGATTATGAGAAATGGTGAAGATATAATAAAAGAAGCTAAATGCTAAAACTTAATGGCAATTAAGAATGCAAAACATCATGAAAAGGAGCTTAACAGAAATTCATAAACACTGTAGAGGAAATTTTCAAAATCAATTCTATTCTCTCTTTTAAATTATCATTTAATATACTTTTTTTACGGCATTTATTTTTCAGTCTGCAATCCTTGCTGAATTATACCGAATCATATTAAAGAGGTGTACATGCACTTATTTATTCAATGAAGAACAGCTCACTTTTTTGGTATATCAGAAATTCATGGACCTTATTAGATTATGACACCTTAAAGTAGATGCGTGTTGCCTACAGTTTAGGGGTCTGGACCTCGCATATCGTGTATTCGTAAATAAGTGGAAGAAAAGACGGCGTGAGTATAGAGAATAATAAAAGCAGCACGTAGTTAGAACAGCACAGCCGAAGTTCGTGAAAGATTAATAAGCGGAACGAACTATTAAATAAGGCCTTCCTAATGAGATACATCCGAGTGTAACTTGAAGAGAATTTGCAGAAATACGGCAGAGAAAAATTGGGCGTCGGTTCTCTTTCATCTCTTCGTCTCTTAGCATAATGTAGACACCTGTATTTTTTGAAAACCCGGGTGAATTTATTGACAACATTAGTGACATAAGAAGCTTGTAAAGTAGGGCAAAAAGGGATTTGTGCATCAAAGTTCTGTTCGGATAAAACTAAATGTCGGTGGAGAGAGGTAAACTTCAAAGTACATTTCAAGAGTGAAATGAGGGAAAGTTATTTTCACGATTAAACAAACGAATCCCGAATTCATAAACTTAAAATATAATCAGGTTTGGTATTAAAGTACTGGATACAATGCTAAAATCCTCAAAATGAAAAGCCCCTCTCTTAATAAATTAGATAAAAAGGGTGATAATGGAGGAGAACGGAATAAGTCAATATTAAAATTCATACTCTCAATTTAGATTTCAATTCTCCCTCACAAACAATATACGGCAGTATGGTATTAATTTAATTCCGAAAATTAAAATTGATCTTGAAATTAAACATTAATTTAGCCTTAATTTTTCGTAAGGCCTCCCTCTCTTGAAGGGGGTATTCTGTTCAGTTAGGGTTAGTACTATTCTGGAGCAAATTCCACTGGATTTCTCCTTTTTCTAATATATGTTGCTTTTCGCAAATCATCTCTACTTCTTCCGATAACTAAGGCCTGGGCACACTTTGAACTCGTTAACTTATTTAAAAATGATGCCTTTTTTAAAGATTATAGATACATGGAGTTTTATCGTTATAAGTTAATATTTGAAGTGAATATAAATAAAATGGTTATCTAGTTTGTATCACAACATCATATCTAAGAGAATAATTATTTTAATTTAATCAGATAAAGGAAGATTATTACTACCTGTGACATTATGATTTGTTGATTATAAGTAATGGATATCAATACTCTTTTCCGTTTGCACTGATTATGGATTATTCGAATACAAAGTTACAGTTTTAAACACTTAAAATACTTTTATAGGAACGCTCCTTATCAAAATAAGAACTATATACTATTAAAAATGCGAAAACGTTGTGATGTTTTTCGTCATTTGATGCACACCAATCTGTCATTCATCAATCAAAGTGTTCGAGCTTATTACCATATTAAAAATATGCATGCAGATTTGCTCATATATTATTCCATATGTCAATCATGCGATACTTATCAATTCATTTAACTTCTGCCATTGCTCATTGTTCATATAAATTCACCCATCGATTCTAAAATCGTTGAAAGTTTTATTTAATTTATGGCGATGTATAGAATATAGAACAGCTCCATGGAAAGTGTAGTTAGTAACCACCCCGTAGACACGATTTACCACTCAATCTTAGACAATTTTTTCTGATATCCAGTCTATTAGAACTGGCATTTAATAAAACGGGATTGGGGAAATCATGGTAGTATACCCTTGCTGCATTAATCTCAATAATCTTCCTTACTAGCCTCTTACATAATGGTAAGACCTTAAATATCGCAACGTACATTATGGTCATGCTAGTATGAAGCCATCATAGATAAAAGATATGGTAGCCTGCGAAAATAACGGATCGACTCTCTTAAAATTGGTCATCCAATTGATGTCATTCGTTTATATGGTAATAATAAATTACTCAATTAGTCTTTTCTTAACGAATGTACGATTTGAGTATTATAGTTACTGAAATGCGAGAAAGGGAAATTCGAAGGCATTTTCTATGTACTTTATTTGTCATTGCATGAGATCGATGGGACTAAATTTTGAATGCTGTTGGATGGAAAATGTGCTGAATATTGCTGTTTGGGAACGAATATGCACATTTTTTCATTGTATATTATTACTGCCTCGTTTTAAAGCAGAAGGGAGCATTCTTCTGAAACTTGATAGGACTCGTTGGTAGGGAAATGGCATCGACGTCTTTTTCACAGTGTTGCTTTTAATTAAAACGAGCAAGGTTGAAATAAGTTATCTTCCTGCGTTGTTACCCCTGTTCTGTCTTTCAAAAAGTCAAATAATTTTGTGCTTTCCATCTACGACTTTTAGAATAATGACTTCACTGCCTTTTAGGACGTTCCTATTTTCGGCCACGAGGTCATTTTACAGCCCCTTTTCTCTTCCCTCCTCCCTATCTAGTACTTTCGATGACTGTATATTTAATATAGCTCAAGTCGGTATAAACAGTAATTAAGTCGAAGGAGGAAAGCACATTAGCCATTCTCCAAAAGAAATCGTAATTGAGGGGACAGAGGTCTTCCGTGTAACATGTAACATGCATGCCATAAATAGCAGGGGATTCGTAGTGGCGACGCCGGATATAATTCGACGGCGGCACGACATCAAAGGTAGAGAGAGGGACATGGGAAACCTGATATCACCTCACTGCAAGTGTTTGTCTCATATATGTCTTCTCGCACAGACATCAACAAACGGGTAGCATCTCCGCACCAAGACACGTGTACCGTATTGGTAGGCAATCACTCCACTGACCCATATGTGCACCGCAAATTAAGAGACGACATTTCCTGAGACCTGGAAATATAAATTATGATTAAAGGGAATAGATTTAATAGTAAGATGGCCTAGTTGTATCAGCAGAAGTGAAAGTACAAAATATTCTCAATCGTGCATTTTATGGTTAAATTATTAAATCTCCCCTTAATAACGGGTGTATTAAACTTGAATGATAAGGAGCCAGTGAGCTTGCAGCTATCAATAAAGGTCTTATAGCCTCTGTATTCAATGGAATAAAGGAAAATGCTTAAGGAATTCTGAGATTAAACAAATAAACCTTAAAATACTTCATTGAGAGTAGTTTGAAAAGTAGAAATTTCATATTCATACAATTAAACTGATATCCCCTCAAAGTTAAGCTGAAAATTGTTGATAGCTTGAAAATTAACTTTAATCCGTAAAGGGGCAAGCAGGTACACTTGAAACCGATTTTAAACTGTTTCTAACAAAACAGGCAAAGTGGAGGTAAACTGAGTTATTTTATTCTAAGGTAAACTTGTATGCCAACTAAATAGCATCAGACTTGTTAAATGAATAGCCTCGAAAATGCAAACGAATCCAAACCTTCTTCAAGTGCACAAGAATCTGCAAAACCAGAATTTCGCTGCTTTTAGAATCTTCGTTGAAATTCCAATTTCAATATAAGTACTAGACTTTAAATCTTCAAGTATCCAGTTCATGCAACTTTGAAAGTTATGATTCTCTTTTTCAAACTTGTACTAATTGCTCATATTATTATCATTCTAATTATTAAATAATATCTCAATTTTTTATACATAATAAATTCTTTGAGAGACTGACTTTGTTAATATAAAAAAATATCAATTTCTCTTAATTATATATCGTCCAATTTTTTCTGTTTTAATCTTTCATTGAAATCACGTTTCCCGTCCATTAAGGATGTCCGCATTTCGCTTTCAAGTTCATCACTGAAAAACAGTAAGGTGCAAAAATTCTCTCACTGTTTCCTCTCCCCCTCTCTCTCTTTCTCTCTGTTAACTTTATCAGTTAACTTTTTCTTTCCTTTGTTTCGAACTGCCTAAACTTTCATCGTCATACTATTAGTCATCTGCATGACGTAGCAAGATTCATTGGTCGATAGGGCAAAGAATGGACAACTTATTATTCAAATTTATGGCACCTATCTCAATCTCAAAATTAATGGCATTTAGAGCCCAAGGGCCGGTTTAAATGTGTGCTTAAATGGAATACAATGGAAATTTTACTATATTTATCTGAAAGTAATCTATAGACACACTGGTGAATTATTTCAAACATACCTCTGAACAATGGAGTCCGATTAAAGGGGAATTGTAACCGTCTAATTTTCTAAAGCGACATGTTCCTTCTGGTTTCTAAGTCTTCCAGTGTCGGGCCATATGATAAACTCCCTTTGAGACTTGGCGACCTGAGTGTGATTGATTTCCCTCGTAACGCTTAGTTTATACTGTTATTCATTCAGAAATTTGTGATTAAAATGTAAAGATATGAACTAGTCGAAACATTTTAATTTCAAATTCTTGGTGCATAGTTCCCAGTACGTTACACTTCTAAACTTAAATTTATGAAAAAGAAAATTTAACCATTAAAAATTCATCACCTTTAAATTTCCGACGTGGCTGCGCTTGAACATGGTAATATTCAAATCCCCCTTCAAATTCTACGAAAACAGTAAGAGACCTATAGCAGAAAATTTTTCCTCAAAGATGCTCTGGGTTGTGACTTCCCTAAGTAAAGTATTTATATATTATCATGAAATTAATAATATATTTTGATATTTTGATCTATCACCTTTGGAAAATATCGCTGCATTATGACTAGGACCGAAACGATGAAATTATCTCTACTATTTGAGTCATCCAAACCGGATTGATTACCGAAATTCCATATATTTCAACCCAACTTTGCTACTGAAAGAAGTCACAAAATGCATAGTGTCGTGAAATATGCCACCATAAAAGCTCTCATAATCCAGTTCGTAGCGTCATTTGAAGCGTTCTCTCTGAAGACAAATAAATAAAAGCCGTCAATTTCAATTTTCTCACCCTTATAGAAAGAGAGCGGGAATTTGATTTTGGAAACCACATGCGATATGCTCAAAATGTTTTGAGGTGGTGAGTGAGACGTCTTCCTTAGTCACGTCATGAGCTTCAGAGATGCGGTAGCTTCATGAATAAAGAAGATGAAAAAAGAGAAAGTTAATAAAAGCGAAGGAGGAAAAGAAGAAAGGAAAGGTTGCGTGAGCGGCGAAATACCCAAAACTTCAAACAGTTATTGGAAGAAAATGAAAGATGCGCAGTCTCTTTGATATATGGGATGGGGGGTTTTAATTGATTAGAAATCCAAGACTTCGCTTGGTGCGAATACTCTGCTCATATTTTTCCTAAGCTCACCTCAAAAGTAGGTTTTACTTAGCTTAAATACAAAAGATGCTGAAAATGACATTGATTTTATTGTTCTATAATCATTGTATAATGTAATTTGAATGAAAGAACCATTATTATTATTTCAAGGGAGAAACAAACTTCAACATTCAAAATCAAACTAGCTTGCTATTATTAATTTTGGCAACGAAAAAAGCGCACATTTGAAAATACAGACATTTTATCGCGGATGATAAGTGAGTGATGGAAAGCGGAGTAGGATAGAAGTACATAAGGAAGGTAGGATGTTAAGAGTCTTACTTTCTACGAATTATCGAAGAATTAAGTTGTGAACTTCCTCATAAGAACTATAATTCAATTTGTAATGTCAAGTTATTAAAAAGTTCCATTTTATTGAACTGACCTCTAAATATATGATTGAGTTAATGTTCGTAATATTCAGTCTGTTGAACAGTGGATTCAATAGGATGGTTTGTTATTTGATTCATTCTGATCCTTTCGTATCTTCTTACGGTCATAAGTGGCTAGACTAGATACACACCAGTAAAGGCCTTTTATATACCAGTTTATTGAACTTATTCCTAATAAATGTGATAAAAAATTATGGTTTTTTTCACGAAAAGTATCTTAAGATAATAAATTATGAATGCCTTGAACATGGACTTATTCCTTAGATTCTTTCTCGCAGCTCAACAATGACTTATACATTTTGAAGGGCATCAAGAATTAGTAAAATGGCTTATTTTAGGGCGAAGTTCGCTAACACTAAATCTGTATGTCCGGTTTGATTTACCCTCTGTTCTATTCTTATAGAAAATAAAGGTGGAAAGCAGAAGAAAATAGCATTAAAATGGCTGGTAATGTCCTTATAAAATTCTTCACTGTAATAATTGCCAATTTTCTCATTTTTATGAACGTTGTTAAGGAACATTCATAGATGGAACGTTTATATTTATTGCGATGATTTCTAAAATGTTATGATATTTCTTATTATTATTGTGAAATATTATTTCCGCTTTTTATTTTCCTTTAAGTTTCGGCTTTGTGACTTCTATAGCATGATTTTATGCATTTAACGAGTCCCAAGAAGATAAATTCCCGTATTTTTCTTCTGATCTCAGTAATAACTTAAATGACACGTACAATTTTATTGTCAAATCATGCACTCCCCTTTTTGCGGACCGCGTAAAACGTGGGAGCATTCCTTCAAAATACATGGGGCAGCAATAAAGGGTCAAATGACCCATTCTAACACAATTATCCATCCTGCCTTCATTCACCCACTTGTCCGACCCAATGAAGACGAAATGGCCGGCACACTGTCCCTACCGCCACATAGTAATCGTCGGCACACATCAAAGAGTGCCCTCGCGATGTCATATGACGGTAGTCACAGAAATGGAAGGCTCGCTCCCTATTGCCCCTATAGAGACGATTGTGAAACGTGATATGGTAATCTGAAAAACCACACACAAACACTAGCAGTCACTCAAATTCGAGCAATTAAACATCAAAGAGTGGAAGTGTGAGAGAGGTATTCACCGACTATAAGAAGGCGTTTGGGTAAGTACGGGTATGGGAGAAAATGCTCCAGAGCAAAGGGGAGTCAAAAAAGGGAGGGATGGTAGATCACACGTACTGAGGCTGTGCCACCCCCAGTGAGTTTTTGTTTTACTTAAAGCAATTGTTTAAACTAAAGTCATTTAGGTGGACTGATGGCTATAAGGGATAGTTACGGTGGCAGTAGACATCAATTTAGATGATGATCGATAGAGAAATTGTTCCCTATTCCAATTTTAACTTCTAGATAAAGAACTTAATATGAGATTTCAATGAACATCAGTATTTACCTTCCCAAACCGCTTTGGAAAGTACGCCAGCACTTGACTTGGGTAGAGGAAAGAGGAGAGGTGGGGAGGGATCCCTTGGAGTCTCTGATGAAAAACTCGCATTCTAGCAGGATAGAACTTGACTAGTACGGTTGGTCACCCATATTACTGAATGTGAGCCGATAGACATCACTCTCGTGACGTCTAACTTGGCAGACGTGTACGTTAACTACTGCGTCATCGGTGTACTAATAAACAATCACGTACAGTTTCTCAAACTACTTGAACTCTAAGTGTGTCGCCATGTAATTTGTATGTAATTTATTGACGGTTTTTTTAACTGAACTCCCTCATTGATCCATCACCGCATTCATGGTTTGTCGATAATCTGGCATTCCCACAATAAATTAGAGCGTTCGGAGAGCTCTGTAGAAACTTTTCTCTATTTCTCTCTAAATCATTACATTCGACGTTACCTTAACAATCCCACACACTGACTATCACCCATACGAATAACGCGCGAATTTCTCAAATCAGACAGCATGTCTCCGCCTCAACATCGGTTTTTCGACAGGTTTTCGACGGAATCAGGAGCACGATTTATTGGCATTTTATAATCTCAAATAAAACATGTCAGCACGTCTGATTCAAGATGGCTTTGAATTAAACAAATATATAATGCTGGAAGGCTCTGATGCATTTGAATTTTCCAGTGACTTAGGGATTATAATATCCTCATAAGAGGTCTATCATATTCGTACTATATTTGGAAATGTGACGCCAAGATGCTTTTTCATCTATTGCAAACGGTGAGTGTATGGTAATATTGAAGTACAAAAAGAAATCGAAAGAATCGTATAAAACCCTAAGAGAAAAAGGTAGAAAATATGTGAATATCTTTAAGCAACAGAGATAGCATCAATGAGTGAAAGGTTCAAATGAAAATTATTTAAGGGAATGGCGTAGAAGCTCAATAACTAACTAATTTTAAAAGCGGTTTTATCATTGTCCTTTTGGTATAAAAGAGACTACGGTATTGCAATCAAAACGAATACATGCGATTTCGAATGCATAATTTTAGATTGGTGCAAGCCTTACGAAGTGCATAAGGGATCGAATCATCAGAATTTCATCTATGAAGCTGATATTTATCAGTCTTACGGAATACTTGAGGAGATTCTCTTTCAATTTAAATGGTTACAGATGAATTAACTTCACAAACGCTCTTAGCTCGCGTACTTTAAATTAAAATAGGTAGTGGAAAATGTCAAACTCTAGAGACTATAGGCCAAATGAAGACCTTTAAAGTGATACACCTGCTTTTCCGATTAGTAAATATAAAGTAACTTAATGAGCAAACAGGCTACTGTTTTCATGCCTCAGTGAAATTAGGAAATCGAATTTGAGTTGGCTGATATAGGACAAATATTTTTACCTATTATAACCAAGATTGCATTAAAGCGTATCTTTAAAATTGACCAATGCAACAAACAAACGTTGATTTTGAAATTGGGAAATTTATTGTTAAATTAGACCTGTTAGAATTTGTTTAAAAGCAGTAATAGCATTTCTTTTAAATTCATACAAGTTACTGGTTATTAGGTTATCATTAAAGCAGGCATTAAAGTTTGTCAAATTCAAAAATGATTTGCATAATATTTCCCGACCATACAAAAGCCAAGTAGAAAGAGCGGTGTTTTGACTCGCTTCAGTGTCATAATACCGCAGTTCTTCGCAGCTGACCGGGTTTGGCCATAGACCGTGATCAGAAGTTCTTTCCAGTTTCCCTCTCCTCTACATGTTCAAATTTCTTTTTCTCATATGAACCTTTCTCGTGTTTAGGCTACTAGTTTTGCGGTTGAAATGATTAATTTTACAGTTTGTTCGATTAAATCAGACCGCGAAGCCAAACGATGTGATCATGATCAGAAGGAACATTTCATTTTTATAATAAGCGGAATTCGGTAGATTGTGAAATCTAACAAATACAATTATGTTTTTTTACAATGAAAAATTGAATTTTTTAGTTCTCTTTTCTTAAAAATACTTTAGAAACTGATAAACTCCAGAAATCAGAATATTTTTAGAGAAGACGTCATTGATCTCAAATTTTTTCCTCTAGGTTTCCCCCTTTACAATATTTTTTTGACATCTAATTAAATTACGTAAATCGGTCGTATTATCTGCGATTGGAAACTTAAAAATGTGTAACAGCGCTCGAATATATCTTAATTTTTAGTCTCAGAAGAAAACGGAAAGTATCAAAGTTGTCTACACTAAACCCGATATAATTAATTATGACATCGGAATACTGATGTTCTAATATGCGACACACTGACTTAATATCTTTCCAATAAATTGAAAATTTAAGGGTTAGATCCAAATTTATTACTTTTGATTTACTTTAATCCATAAAATTAGAATATGTTCTTATCATAAATAAAATATCGTTTTTACTTTAAAATAGCGTCCAATTTACGAATCCAAATCCCCTTAGATTAACTGATCACGAAATATGATGGCTCCATTTCTGAGTCCATAATATTTCGATTTCGTCCATTTAAGACACGTACTAATTATCGATAATTAAAAGAGTAAATGTCGTTACGACTGAGAAAAACATGCAGAGCGGCAGATTCCTCCAATTTTCATCCTTTGGCTCCTAGGCCAATCAAAATAAACTTCTTCTTAATTTATGATTAACATTATTAACAGGTGTTTCGAAAACATTTCTAAAGATGTTACTAGCTCAATGATACCTATTCCGGTAGCAGCAAAACTCCTTGAATACTCCACGACAGTTGTCAAAATTAAACAACTTTAACTCTGTAGTGTACACATTAAGCAAGGGTTTCTAGTTTTATTCTGGTGTATCAGACGTGAATGTCAATCCGACACACCTACAATTTTTTAAGGTTTTCGGTGGATCCATTCACCAACCTCATTTGATGCAATGTCTACAAGCATGGCCATTTGAAAGCTTCCAACAGTTACTCTTCTAAACTCACTTAATTCCTGCGCTACTTCGTTACATTTAATCACGAAATTCATGTATTCAAGAACGCTTCGATCAAAATGAACGGACTTTCAATATATACGTGCCTGAAGAGCGGTCCAAAGACGACAAATTCTCAGCAATGTCATCAAAACCAGGTTCCTGAGCTGTTCCAACGGCGAAATCACAAACCCAAGCCCCGAAGTGCTTCATTGGACACTTCAATTGCAATAAAGTCCTTTTGAAGAGCATATCGCGAACATAGAGAATCAAGAGCATATTCACTTGCTGAATAATTTTATAGGAAATTTATTTCTCGCACTTGAAGGAAAACTGGGTGGACAAGTGGAAGAGGCTTGAATTAATATTCAAAAGTCATGCTGTTAAGGAAATTTCAGTTGGGGACCATTCTAAAAATATCTTCCAATAATACCGGAATATACCAATTGTATAACCGACTTTCGCCGTATGTTGATGTTTTAGCCTGAACCAACTTTCCATTCCAGTTGCAGCTGAAATATCATTGACTGTCACTCGGACTTGAATCGCTCTTAGCTCGTAACTTAGAGAGACCATTTGTCTATTTCATTTGCATAGTTTAAGTGATGTTTCTTTTTGCAAATAGGCGCTAAACTGTGAAGTGTAAGTGCGTAAGTGTGGAGCGTATAAAACTTAGATAAGTGCTTTATTGGCTCATATTTTTAATAGTGTCATAGATCACTTGAAGTTATTTTTGAACTGAAAGTAACACATGTATAGTTAGAAGGAAGTTTCTCTACAATGAAGTTTCATGAAGCTTTATCATTGCTAAAGGAGATTTTTTAAACACCCCTTAAATTAACCAAACTTTGGATCAAACTCAGGCAAATTATAGTCAGATGTACATTTGAATATTGCTCGCCGTAATACTCTACATGGGAAACTAATAATTCTCCCACACAAGATTATTATCAGCACTCTTTGTGTCGTGGGAATGAGTACCTTATCACATAATAAAATGCCACTTTTGACAATTACTAATCAAACCAGTATGACTACTGAGTGTACTTCAGGACCAACATAGCTGTGCGGTAAACAACAAAACAAGATACTGTTTATTCAAACAGTATCTCCCCTCATTCACATGAAATAGCCTCTCTGTGCCAACCAATGTACTGAATGCGTGACTCGTTCTTTTAATGAAAATTTAATGAACAAATGCCTTGTCGTGAGAGTGGGGAAAGAGGAATGCCTTTGATGTTGATTAAGTTGTTTTGTTTGTGGATTTAAAGTTGCTTTCAACTTAAAGGTCAGAATGTTTATTTAAAACTGTCATCGTTGGTTGGATGATAGATCAGTGTAAATTAGAGTCCCATGACTGACACTCATAAACTTAGAATCAAAGGATTATTCGCGAAGATGATTAATAGAACTGGAGCTCTATGAACGTAAATAAATAAAGAAATTATAGTTGAATCAGTGTATGAAGACAATGAAATCCATTTATTTTCACAATAAACAATTTAAAGAAAAAAATATTACTTGAAAATGGAGGATTTATAAATTTGAAAGATAATATAAATCATAATACTTACGGTATTAAATTGATAAAAAAAACTTCCATTGCTGTATCCGATTTCTCCCAATGGATTGTTATATATTTAGGAAATGTAACTAATTTTATATTAACAAATTATTCGTAATAGAGCTAATCAACGGACAATTAACAAGTCGCGAATAAGAGCATTATCATCATGGCGATCAGTATTTCCAAAAGTCAAATTATGACAAACTCTATTGCGCTCTTCTTAGGTTATATGTTCGAGCTACCATTTGAACTTTAAAGAGATTGATGCTGCAAGATAGCATGGTCAAACTTATTCTTAATTTGAGGTGGTCTGGAAAATATGAGCTATTATTTAGGAAAATAAGAACCGGATTTTGACCTTCAAACCTTGAGACTATACCTATGCTAAATAATACAGAACAAAGATGACCGAAAGAATTCCGAATTCAGATTAAGTAAAAATCCTTTGATGTCCCAATTTGTATTTCTTATTCGTACCACATCCCTAAGCAATACTTACTTGCTCCGATAACAATAATTCAGATCCACTTTCAGTCGTTGCAACTACCAATTTTCATTGATGACAAAGTGTAAACTTAATTTTTCACTTAACATATGTCGGCCACTCTGCATCTGAGTCTGAATCAAGCAAAAAGGACATAACATAACAAATTAATTTATAATGAAAACTAGTAAACTTCTAATGGCCGTTCAGCTAAGAATGTAGTCCTAGCTTCCTACTCATAATAGACCACCTATACTGTCTTCTCTCTGTCCTCCAATTTTGGCATAATTACAAGTTTAATGACACACACTCTGTGTCGGCATCTTAACTAAAACCCTTTGATCATCTCGTTGCCCATCTACTGCTACTTTGGGTGAGTGTGCTTTTGCGTGTTTACCTCAAACCTTTGTTCCAGTTGTTGACACTTGCCCTGTGAACCCCAGAGAGAATGGTTTGGGGTGGTGTAGTTAGGGTAAGGGTGAGAGGGAAGGTGGTTAGATTAGTTACCGATCTAGTGGGACCATATTACTGAGCAGTTTATGGTTATGTTGCCACTGTCAATCATGCATAACGGCACTGCACTAATTTGAGCACTAAAGTAACTGTAAATTAATAACTTCGGCGTGCGGTTGTTAAACTCTTGTTCGAGTTTTGGGGGGAGTAAGCAACTTGCCTAAGTTACGGGGTAAGGAAAATGACTAAAATTTTGAGAAAAGGGGAAAATACTTTAGAGATAAAAGTGTACTACTTTAAAAATCCTAAATTGTAAAATTTGGGACATTCTTCTGATGAAGAATACCATTCTCCTGTCTTTTCATAGGCTTAAGAAAAGAGTCTTTTATAAGATAAAGAGGCACAAAATTGCACGCAAAATAGTGGGTGATTGCTTAGTTACAAATCGGAAGGAATCGAACAATGAGCTGTTAAATGCCGTAACTCAACTTCGAAAATTCACTTTAGCTGTTAGTTATATTATTAACGAGGAAAACTATTCCTTGGTTTTTATTTAAACGAATTTGTAAACAGTATCAATGCTCATATTCATTTTCTTCTCTTCGTATCCTCTTCCAACACATTCTAATTGTTCAATATCAAATGAGGTTGAATGTTTATATTTGATCATGAATT